>VZTG01004626.1:402129-460811 GCA_013397845.1 Melanocharis versteri
TTTTTTTTTTTTTTGGTTTGATGCGGAGGGGAGGGGCATTGGTGTTTGGGTTTTTGTTGCTGTGTTTCCAAGTTCAGGAAGATCTAACAACTCCAGAAACCCACCCCCAGATGTTTTGTTTTTAGGCTCTCTGAACTGCGATAGGTAATTTGGGTCATAGATAATTACATATTTAGGGATAGATCGTTTGGGTGGGTAATAATAAATGTAAAAACAAGATGCCTTCCAGTTTGCATAAGAAGGCAACTGCCTGCCATAATGGTTGGTTGGCTGGTTGTAGAAGTTGTAATTTTTAACAAAATAGCAACTGTTTGGGTAGAAGGAGCTTGTCATGCTCTGTGCAAATTGAGTGCAGGGTGGCCGTTCTGTTGTGCCGTAATTGAAACAACTGCAGGCCAGTGATGAAAAGTACAAGTATAAAAGTTTAAATACAGCGCTGACTATTTGTTAAGACAAAAGTTGCTTTTACACTGGTTTTCCTCCTGCCCCTCCCATCACCAGTTGTATGTCACTTGGGAAACCAGGGACAAACAGGTTTTGCACTAGACATACTACCTGATGTAAACTAGTAGTACTGTAGAGAGATAAAGGAGGAAAACTCAGTGATCACTTTAGTTTAAACCCAGACAGAAATATCTTGATTATGAACAGCATTCTGTTTTAGCAATGTGAGGCATTAAAAATGAGCATCACACAGTTTTTTGCCAAACTGGAATAATACCATTAAAACTTACCTTGTGATAGATGTATGTGAGGGGAGGGGTTAAAAAAAGCCTGAGGAAAACAATATTTTAACTATAAAGTAGTCATTCTCTCAGTACGTATTGTAGGTGAGCCTAAGCACATTGCTTTGGGAAACAGCAGAAGGAAGTTTGTGTACTGATCCAGGAAAGCATTAAATGTTACTAAGTGATGTTTTGTATCATAGACTTTTTTACAATACTGTTCAGACTATCACAGAATTGACAGGGTTGGAAGGAACCTCTGGAGATCATCCAGTACAGCCTCCTGCCAAGGCAGGGTCACGAGGAGCAGGTGACACAGGAGTGTGTCCAGGTGGGGTTTGAATGTCTCCAGAGAAGGGGACTCCACAGCCTCCTTAGGCAGCCTGTTGCTGTGCTCTTCCACCCTCAGTGTAAGGAAGTTCTCCCTCGTGCTGAGGTGAAACTTCTTGTGGTTTAGTTTATGGCACTGCTCCTCGTCCTGTCACTGGGCACCACTGAAAAGAGTCTTGCACCCTCCTTTTGGCAGCTGCCTTTGAGATATTTATATGCATTACAATGAGATCTGCTTTCAGTCTTCTTCAGACTAAAAAGGCCCAGCTCCTGCAGTCTCTCCTCATGAAAGAGATGCTCCAAACCCCTGATCATCCTTGTGGCCCTCCACTGGAGCCTCTCCAGTAGCTCCTTGTCTGTGTTGATCTGATTCTAGACAAGCACTGGAATGTATTTATTTTATGGAATGGATAAAGTTGTAATAAGTGTTTCAATTGTCTTGCAGTTAACCTTCTTTAGCACTCTGAAACAAATGAGGATAATAAATGAGAAGCTGGTGAATGAGATCTCAAAACGACCGAATGATGCAGATGTGAGTTACAGATGCTGGATATTTATGTGTGTGTGTCTTTGTTTCTCTGCTCGTGATAGTTTAATCACAACCTGGAGCATACTGGTGCTCCTTGTGGCATAGATGTGCTCTGAGCTTACTTAGAGAAGTGACTCTGTGTGGACATTGCTATTGCATTTGCATCTGTTCTTGTGTTTTCGTGCTTCTAGATGATGCTGAAAAATGATATGGAGATAATTGAGCTGAAATTTGGAGAAATTTTCAAAACTCTAGAAATGAAAAAACAGCAATTACTAGAAGATGTTGAAAATCAAAGAGGTAAAAAAGAGAAAGAATTTCAGATTTGGAAGAAAATGAAAGAAACTCACAAGAAGACCATTGAGAATTTTTTGAAGGATTGTGAAAAGCTTGTCCATGAGTGTGATCCTCAGTGTTTCCTGGAGGTGATGGCCTTTTGTTTTTGATATCAGTTGTATAAAGAACTCAGATATAGCCTGCTGTATTGTAGATCATGATTATAATTGATCAGGAAAAACAAAGTCAACAAATGAAAAATACAGACTAAAATTAGTTAACACTTCATACTTTTTATAGCAATGTTTTTCATTTTTAGAAAAGTTTGAAAAGGCTTTATTTGCAGCTTATCGGTGATTTTTACTGTATGCTTTCTGAAGAAACAGCATATTGCTGATTTCCGCAATGGGTCCTTTGGTGCCTCCAGATAAATGGGACGTTAAGAAAGTACAGGGTTTGGCTAAGTGTCTGGTAACAACTCATTAAGGAAAATTTAACTTTTACTTGAAGTAAAAGCAGCTCCGCCTTTTGTAAGAAATACTGTGATTCCAGTGATTAGTATGTCACTACTCACTTCCACATCTTTCTTTCTCAACTTCCTTCTTTTTTTCCTGTTGTTGTTCCTCCTCTTTTCTTGTCATTCCCCATCCCGTTTTCATCTTCTTCCTCCTATGTCTCCTGGTTTGCTTCATATTCTGCCTGTTTCTTCTGTTTCTCCTATGCCTTCTGTTCTTCCTCCACTTTCACTTTTGGTTCCTTCTTACCTTCCTTATCTTTTTCCTCCCATTCTTCCTGTTCATCTACTTCCTCTTCCTGCTATTTGTTTTCTTTAACTTAGCACCTCCCTGCCTGCCCTCCATAGCTGTATGTTGGTTTTGTTGTGTGATGATCCAGTACAGTGAGATAACCAGGTTTTTATAGGGAAGCAGCTCTAATGCAGTCAGGTTTTTTACTTTTCATTACGTGTTCTTTGGGAAGTCTCACGTGACCACAGTGCAGAGCACTGCACTTCTTACCGCCATTATCTGCCTGATTTAAAACTAAACCACAGCTTTTTTAATAATATAATAGCATGCTGAGAGCACATAGCAGAGGCTTTCCTCTCCAAGAAATACGAAATAGTCTTTCATTTGAATGTTTACAAATATCTGAACTTCTGAAACTTACTAGGTAACTACATGGGCCATGAATTGAATGCCTTCAATTTGGCTCTGAAGGAGTCCTTTTTGTATTTATCACAAAATATTACAAGATAAATAATTGTCACAGGCATGCTTGTTTGGGTTGGGGTTTTTTTGGTTGGTTGGTTTTTTAATGTTAACAGGTTTATTTTCTATAGTTCTGTGAAAAGAAGACAGGGACTTTGGTCTCTCAAGTATTTTGATAAAGCAATAAATTCCTGATAGTTGGAGAAATGCTCATATCTTACACATTCTCGTTTTATTTATAGGTTGCCTGTGGCTTGAATACAAGGTACATTTTTTCATGTTTTGTTAGTTCTCTAGTTTTCTTTTAGATTTTTAAGATTATAAACTAAAAAACTAGGTACATTGGATATCATAAGATAAGCAATTTAAAATGAGAATAGTTTTGAGTAATTTAGAGATTGTAATACTTTCAGATTTTTGGATGCCAAATATTCCAAATTTTAGGAAATATGTCAAGAATTTGAGTGACGTACTACCTGGGATTAGAGATAATCAAGCTTTTGAATTATCTCCCTAATAAAAGGCAATTATAGAAATTCATTAATACTTGGTGGTTGGATATTTTCTGGTATCTTTTTTAAACTCAGGGGCACTGAAGCATGGTTGAAGCTTTTACAGAAATCTTTCAGTGTAAGGGTGTGTGTGGAGATTCTGCAGTATCTTTGTTTTTGTGTTTGTAGTGCACATACCCTGTAATGTCTTCTAAGGACTCTTAATTATATTTCTTAGAACCTTTTAACCTGCATTTAAGAAAGAATATTGGAAATGGAGTTCTTTGAAATACATTGTGTTTCAGACTAACATTAGCAATGCCCTCTGAAGAAGGAGTATAATTTAGATTCAGGCAATGTACACTAAGCAAAGTGGAGGGGGTAATTTTTTGCTGACCTACAAGCACTACTTCTTGCAGTTTTCATTGAGTATGAAACCTAATTCAAGTGAATGAGTTCTAAGAAAAAAAATCTGGAGAACTTGACATTTTATTGAAGACATAATTTTTCTAATGCGTTCTCTTTCCTAGTAATTTATTTATAAATTTTTTTTTTAACATTAGGTGGGTATAATTTAGCTAGCATGTAAGCATGAAGAAAAGTGTTTAAGTTGGTTCATTTTTGGTTGGTTTTTTTTTTTTCCCTTTTCCAGAATGAAAACTCAGCTTGATGTGATGAATATAGCATCCAACTGGGAAAAACCACCAGTGTATATGCCAAAGAAGATAGATATTAAATCTGTGGTTAATGAAATCTTAGCATTGGAGTTAACACCTGTTAATGCAGGCATTGTTCAAGGTAGGGAAGAAGGATTTAACTAAGACAAGATTTGGGAAGTCTAGAAACCTGGAACTTGTGGAAACAATTGCTGATAAACAATCTGCATGGCATACACATGCAAGAAAGCATCTGAGCAAATGAATGAATGATAAATTCCTGAAGGGTTTTTAAGTGTGTTTTATGGATGTGCTTTCTCTAGGAAGTTCCTAGGCTGTATTTTTGGAATCTGGGTGCAGTACCATGCTTTTCATATCCAACCGATTGCACTGCTGTCAGAAGTGTGTTGCTGAACTAGATGGGTGTTTGTTGTAGTGTCATGCAAATGTTGGCTATGCTCACGTGAAGTGCCTTTACCTCACAGGAGGAGGTGTTAGCTTTTCTGTCAGGCCATGCATTTCCAGCATTTAAAAAAATGTATTATACAGGCTTCTTGCTTTATATCACAGAAAACTCAGCAAGGGCTAGGGTCTCACTTAGGGCACTATATTTTTGTTCTGAAATGGAATCTGTTCAGGTGCACAGGAACCTTTCAGTGTTTTCCATATTTAATATATTCTCCATCACTATCCTTGTGTTCTTTCTAATAGAGCTACCTGATGAAGGAAATGATAGCGCGACTGTATTTAAAGATACCTTAAAGCAGTGGCAGGACCAGAAGAATATACCCAACACATTTCGTGTAAGTTACTGGCTAGGTGGTCTACGATGTGGTACTGTTCTGTCTGTTTTGGCTTATCAAAATGAAATATAATGTCTGCTGCAAAATATTTTTCAGCCTGTAGCAGGACAGGATGAAGCCGACGGTAGCAGGATCCCTACTCGCTTTATGTCAATATCAGAAATGTCAGCATTTCAAAATATGAGTCATGAGGTATGGTTGAACATCAGTTTTAAGTATGGCTATGTTACTATTTGTTGGGATGCACCTTTCTAAATAAGCTTTTAAAATGTTCTTCAGTTTCCTTAGTAGAAAGTTACCCTTCCAGTTCTAAAATGAAATCTGACTTGGTGTTAAAGCTGTCAGAATTTTACTTTTTTTTTTCATTAGAAAGCTGACACTTAATCTTACTACTGACTTCAAATACTTTTATATTTACTGGGGCTTTTTGAGTCACATCTGTAGCTTTCTAATCCAAATAAACTTCCCCAGTGTCTGTTTGAAGAGGAAGTCATCTGCCTGTATTCTGTTTTCTAAAGATAATAGAGTTCCATCTTGTAAGACCAGATAATAATTTGACGTGAAACTGAATCCAATCTCTCTTTTGATTCATTTTGAATGATGTAGTTATACAACTAGATTTTTTTAAGTTTTTTTTAACTTACTAGCAGCTCCATGTGGGTGGCTGAGTATTGTACTGTACAGAATGATTCTAGTTACAGTTAGTGAAGCATGGCTGGCAGTAAATCACATTATGCATGTTCTGAGAAAACCAGTGGCAGATGATTGAATTAAAAAGTTGCTCAGGTCCTTTAAATATAGAAATTTTTTTTCTGTATTATTTTGGAAAATACCTGTTTTCTATTGCCATTAAGAATGCAATTATATGTAACAAGAAAAGAACAAAAACCCCACCACCTAACTTAATTTCAGATGGCTATTTTTCGTGAGAATTTGATTGAGAATGTGTTGCTTAATATCTAAGTTAGTATTTTTATCTATTTTTGGTTTTTATAGTGACTTTAAATACGGTTTTCTGTAGTCTTCTCTTTCAGAACCTACTTTGTCATCAGGGTTCTATGTGTATCGTGTTCTATTCTTTTTAAAGCACTTTTTCCTGTAATGACTTGTGTTCTGTTGCCTTCCAGTAGCAGTGGAAAAATACATTATAAATGCTGTAGAATAGAGCGCTAGAGTTTTACAACTTCTGAATCCACAAATGCCATGTTAGATAATGTGATTTTTTTTTTTGCTGTAATTTTAGGAGTTACGTTACAAATACTATATGGAACTTCGGAAGCTCACCCATGTGTTTAAGACTCAAAATTGCCCTGCAAATAAAAAGTATAAATTTGTAT
Organism: Melanocharis versteri; assembly: GCA_013397845.1. Classification (NCBI taxonomy): domain Eukaryota; kingdom Metazoa; phylum Chordata; class Aves; order Passeriformes; family Melanocharitidae; genus Melanocharis; species Melanocharis versteri. The sequence goes on from VZTG01004626.1 coordinate 408,485, forward strand.
CTGCTGAGGCCTCCAAGGATAAAGCCTCAGGAACTTCTTTTATATCTTCACCTACCAAAGCAAATAACACAGATCAAATGAAAATGGGAACCCTACGAAGAGCAGGTGGCTTTGACAAAAGAAGCTTTTCTGGAAGCAGTGCTCATAGCATCCCATCCACAAATGCAATCTTTTCTGAAACAAATGGTGACTTAAAATTATTTCATGAGGGAAGTGCCCAGGAAGTATCCGCTCCAGCCTTGTCAGAAACCACTCCAGACTTGTTAATTAAAGAAAAATTGCCAAGACAGGCATCAGCAGGTACTGTTTCCAACCAAATGAACTCAAATTCTAGCACTTTCTCTGACTTCAAGCCAGCAGCAACAGTGGCTGTTACTGTTTCAAATTCAGAATCTGTAGATGTTTCAGCAGAGAGACCTGCAGGTGTACCTTTTACTTTTAGTGCATCTAACAACTCTTTACCAAGATTTAGTAAAGATAGAGGTACATTTTTCTTTAAAAAGCAAGACAAGAAATGTGCTTTCCCTCAGTTTTATTTAGGGAGATGTAACAAGGTGGATAAAATCAATAACCAGGATCAATATGGTCCTGAAACCAAAAACATAGTTTGTGATGCTTCAACCAGTCCTAATTTAGATTCAGCAGAAAGTGAGAAACCACACGTTTTGTTTCCCTTCGGCAATTCAGAAAGAGATTGGTTTGCAGGATCGGAAGTCAGCAATTCATGTAAGGTGTTACCATCATCCTCATTTTTTAGCCAATCTGAGAAGCCATCTGACAAAAAAACGTTATCTCACATGAGGGAAAAAACACCTTGTGCAAAGGAACCTGCAGGATATGGTACACAGAAACCATCTGTCTTAGGGGAACAAAAACCTCACACCTCAGAATCCAGTACAGCTGTAGCTTGCAATGCTTCAGAAGCCAACACTGGTCCTGGGGTGAATGATGTCTCCAAGACCCCTCTTCTTGCCGGTAATTGTGCATTTTCTTTCGAAAGTAACTTTCCATTGCCTGCACCAGTATTTTCATTTGGCATTGTCAGAAATACCTCTGATTTGCTGACTTCTTCCATGTTTTTTGCTGGAAACAGAACAGAAAAAGTGGATAAGGAGAAGATGAAATCTCCTGACAAAACACTTCTAAATCTAGGGAAACCTATATCTTCAGAGTGTGCAGAGCCTGCTTCTCTTCAGAGTCATCCAAAATGTGAAGGCTCATGTTTGCCTATGAACTCATCTAAAAACACTGGAAGTGTGGAAAGGCTTGGTGATGGTAACACTCCTTGTCAGCCTTTATGTTCAGGAGTCCTTCCCGTTGAATATGAAAATGCACCTTCCACTCAACTCATTACAGTAACACAACAAGAAAAAGAGGTAAAAGATGAAGAAACTGCTGAAAACAATTGTGTGTGTCCTAGAAGGGAGGATAAACCTGAGCCTGTAGAGTTTCAGAACACAGCTTGTTCTGTTCCTGGTCCATACAATGATCCATCCTTAGGAGGTTCTGTGCTTGCAGTAAGTGAGACAGGAGCAATGCTAAGAGACAGCACTTCTGATACTTAAGAGCTAAGTCAAACATCTGTCTACTGATACCAACCATGCTTCAGAATATTTTCCTGTTGCTGAAGACAAAATGTCTGCTAGAAGGAAATCAGATGTGAAGAGAGACTGAAAAGGAAAATAAGCTGGAATTAAATAAATGCTACTTAACACATTAAAAGGTGGGGATACTTGTGATTTTACAGCTGTTCCTCTCCCTTATTCTCGCCAGTTGAGGTATCTCTGTGTTGGAAATGTGACTGCTTATGAGCAGTACAATGCAATGAAGTGATTTTTATAGTACAGTCAAAAGCTGAAGAAACAACCAAAAATGGCTTGTTCTGCTCAAGACCAAAGCATAGCCATAGATGCTGTATCTTCAAGAATGCAGACTTTCTGGGGTATGTTTGGGGGGTGGGGAACTGAGGTGTCCCAGAAGGCAGGTTGGGTGAAGCCTCAGTGGTGGTAGGCAGTAAATTGCTGTCTGGGTACAGCAGCACTTGCACTTAAATGGGTAAGAGAACAGCCAAGAGCATTCACTTCACAGGCAGGGAGGGAGGAGAGCCACAATGAAAATAAAGGATATTGAAGGAGTTACTGAAAATTGTTTTGCTTATCTCCCCTTGGCTGTTTCCTTTTCTGTGGTGTGTTAAATATATGTTGGAGGTGTAAGTTCTAGTGTAATTTCAATTTCTCTTGCGCTTTTGAAATGGAAGCATCACATCAGTGTTCTTGTTACACACTGCAGAAGGGTGTCAGCTACACTTCTGAAATACTGCCTTTAGGAAAAAGAAACATCACAATTAAATATCAGCTCTTCTTGGCAACAGTTTGGGAATATTTGAACAGATATTAACTTGCTGTATAAGTGAAAGCTTTTGGAGAATCTAGCTTTTAAAACACAAAAATTTTCTTCTAAAATCTGTGTGTAATGACAAGAAAAAACAAAAACAGCACTTCTCACTGTGTTAATGATTTAGAACTCATGGAATTTTTAGTCTGTGAAAATCTATATGCAGTAAGAATAAAAAGACCATCTTTTCTACTTCGCTGGCCAGTTTTTTGGATCCAAGAGATAATTGTGCTTTAGTTATGGGAATACACAGTAGTACTGTTTCAGAATAAAGTTCTATTTTGTTTACTGTTCATGCTTTGGCAAAAGCTGACGCTAGATTTTAAAGAAATCAATTCTGCGTTAGATAGATACATCAACAGGCAAGTATTAAATCAAAATGCAGAATATTTAATATTCCTTCAGAAGTTTTCACTGGCAACTAGAAAAATCACTAATCTGCGAATTACCTCTGTAACTCTGTAGGAAAAACATTACTTAAATTTAAATCTCGGCGATACTTACTAATATACTTACTGTGACATAATACTTAGAGAAACTATTCTTGTTTTAGGAAATGTTGACCAATTTCATTTGTGTTCAGTTCTTGGCCTCAATTTTTCTGTGGCAGTGCATTCCTTTATTAAATGTGCTGAAAAAATAGTTTCTGGTATTATAACACTTATTAATATTACTCTTCTGTCTGCATTATAGTAAGGAAGATGGTGAAAATTCTCTTTATGGTTAGCCTTTTAGTTCTTGATGTTCATCTCTTAAGTCTTATTGTATTTCAGTTGTCTCCTGAGACTTTTCTGCTGTTATCTCTAGACATTCTTCTCATGTTCTGCATGTGTAGGAGAGAACTGTTAATTCAAATCGCTGGAAGACAAAGGCTGAGTGAGATGATAATGGCAGAGAGTGTCACAGGTGGAGGTTGGTCTCACTAATAAAAGCAAGAGAAATGGAACAATTTTAGAGACAGATGAGGCACCTGTAAAATTCATTGCCAGAAAGTTGCAGAAAATGTTTGTTTTCTTCTACAGTGACCAAAAAAAAATTAATGAGCTATAAAAAGTTTCTGAAGCTTATGTATTTTCAACCTGTCTTCTGTTCATTTCTGTTATTTCATGAGAGTTTAATAAAGTTAAACTTTCATGCAGATCTTTTCTTAGTGGAAAGACACCATCATAGAATCATAAAGCAAGTAGACTACTATACACTATTTTTGAAAGCAGAAATTATGGGTGTGGGGGTTTGCTACAGTCCTAGGGCTGCTTTTCAAGCATTGTCGTCCAAGTGCCTTATAGCTCAGCATTAAGGTTTTACCAGGTAGGTGAGATTCACACAGAAACCCCCAACAACGGAGATACTCGCCCCCTCCCTTGGCCACACTACACTGACCCAGAGGGGAGCCCTTCCCCTGTTCCTGAAAATGATGTGAGGTGGTACAGAATAACTTCTGGGTCCTAGGCATGCCTCCTCCTGCCTACTGTAAAAATCAACCCTGTCCTGGCTGGAAGCAGGACAGTCAGCGATCTTGGATGAACACCAGAGCTGATTCGGAGTTGTCCTTAATGCATGTTTTGCTTATTAACCATAGAGAATAACTTACACCACTATCTTGTCCATCATAAAATTGTGTGTGGCAGCGAGGACTGTTGTCAAAGCCTCGCTTTCCTAGGTTATCTAAGCTTAGGTATGTATGTCTGTATTTTCGGATTACAGGTAAACAAAAAGGCAGCGTTAAGCATTTGTCTGAAAATACTGCTGAGAACTTTTCCCAGAAAAAACAACAACAACAACAAAAAACCAACCAACCAAAAACAAGAAAAACAAACAAACAAACGAACAACCCCAAACAAAACAAACCCCAAGGAAACACCAAGGAAATAACTCAGTAATTTGTTTTACACAGTTCTAGATCTTTCTGATTCCATAAGACACAAGAGGTAAAAAATGAAGGAATTCTACCTATGGTTGGAACATTTTATTCATCAAACTTTGCTGTACAGGTATAAAGCCCTCTATATATTTCAGATTTTATAAACTAAATCTCCAGGCCTGTTTAAAAACTTTTATATTGGTTCCTGAGGATGCTACTTCATGATTTAATAGAAACCTTGGAAAACAGTTAAAACAATTTATTTTATTCTAATTGCTAAAGTACTTGCTGAACATACTTCACAAAGGAGCTGAAAGTTTCTGGTGCTGTCCTGCTGGGACGCTAATCTTGCCAGCCGTCAACTGTGGTGTTTGTTCAATAAATATCTGAGAGCTATATTAACGTATAGGCCACTGCCTGAAGAAAAAATGCAGCTGAAAGATAAAATACAACTATTCAGTTTTGTAGCTATTAAAAATATATTAAAATTTATTAAAAATTATTTAGTTGACATTAAAGCTGCTATAATGTCAATTTATAAAGGTTAACTTCCTAAAGTAAACTTCACATTATTTTGTATTATTGGTTTGTTTATTACTGTGTTATTGGTTATTAACTAAAGCTTTATTCTTAAATTGTATTTGATAACTCAGATCTAGTAACTTTCTAACTTAAAATGCTGATCTGTGTGGTAAGTATTATGTGTTGCTGCTTTGGTTGGTTTTTGTTCTTCAGGTAACACACTTCAGTTTCTCTTCGTAGTTTTCTTCCACCTGTTTAAATGCCAGTAGAACATTATCATTTGGATCATTACACAGTTCACTCAGACTTGTTCTGGTTAAAAAAAAAAAAAAAGCATTGTTCCATTTTAAGTTGCTTTAAAAATGAGGTATATATTGTATTCTAAAAAGCACAAATTTATCATACCAAATAGATTTAATAGGGAGTGAAAAATCCTTGAGTGCATAGTAAGCATCACCTTCATTTAACCTAATGAAAGAAAAGAAAAGTAGATACGCACTGGAACTGTTTCTTTGTTAATAAACCCTGTTGTGTAGGTTGGGTAGGGATGCAGAGAGCATTTGGCGTGACCTCAAATACTGACACACTAGTTCACTGGGATCACTGCAGAACAGCTATAAGCTTAAACTAATAATGCTGCAGAGGTTCATATTTCTATAATTATATTGAACAATAAGACTTATGAGTAGTATTAGAAAAGATAATTTATTAATGTATTGAGAACATGGTATCAACTGTTTGAATAACTAACCTGTTGCAAGCTAAACTGGAACACTGCAGACAAATCTGCTAGCTAAATTGAGCAGGAAATTGTGTAAGCTTTCTATCAATGATGAAGACTCTATGTTTTGCAAAAAGGACCACTAATTACTGAAAAGGAACTTAATAAACTCAGTTCCTAGTAATTAAGAATACCACCTGTTTGTTTGTTTTGTTTTTTTTTAATACAGTCAGTATTTGATGAAATAGTGGAATTATAGACGGTTTTGGGCTGGAAAGGACCTTGAGGGCCATCTGGTCAGTCACCTGGGTTGGAGCAGGCACAAATCCAGGCTGAGCAGAAAATGGATTGAGCCCTGCAGAGAAGCACTTGGGGGTGATGGTTGATGAAAAACTCAGTACAAACCAGCAATGTGCATTCACACCCCAGAAAGCCAACAGAATCCTGGGCTGCATCAAGAGAAGTGTGGCCAGCAGGTCGAGGGATCTGATTCTCCCCTTCAACTCTGCTCTTGTGAGACTCCACCTACAGTAGAGCATCCAGCTCTGGTGTCCCCCAGCATGAGAAGGGCATGGAACTATTGGAGCAAATCCAGAGAAGCGCCATGAAGTTGTTAAGTGGAGTGGATCACCTCCCCTATGAAGACAGGCTAAGAAAGTTGGGTCTGTTCAGCCTGGAGAAGAGAAAGTCGCGTGGAGACCCCATAGCAACCTTCCAGTATCTGAAGGAGGCCTACAGGGAAGCTGGAGAGGGACATTGTCAGGAAATGTAGTGATGGAACAAGAGGGAATGGCTTCAAGCTGCAAGAGTGGGTTTTGGTTGGGAAGAAATGCTTTACTGTTAGGGTGGTGAGGCACTGGAACAGGATGTCCAGAGATATGGAGGATGCCCAGTCCCTCAAAGTCTTCAAGGCCAGGTTGGATGGGGCTTTTAGCAGCCTGGTCTAGTGAGAGGTGTCCCTGCCCATGGTAGGGGGGTTGAAAAAAGAGAATCTTTAAGGTCCCTTTCAAGCCGGGCCATTACAGAATTCTATAGTCTCACTCCCCTGCTGTGGGAATGGACACCTTTCACTAGGCCAAGGATGAGGGGTGTCCCTCAGGGCTCTGCCTTGGGACCAGGACCCATCCCGGTGCCTTTATCAATGACACTCAGGGCACCGAACGCACCCTCAGCGCGTTTGCAGGGGACGGGAAGCTGAGCAGGGCAGGGGCACTATGGAAGGATGGCGCCATCCAGAGGCACTGGGAGAAGCTTGAGAAGTGGGATGACAAGAACCTCATGAGGTTCCACAAGGCCAGGTGCCAAGTTCTGCACCTGCGTCGGGGCAATCCCTGAGTCACGGATTCTTCCAGGTCGGAAGAGACCTCCAAATCCCTCAGTTTAGCGCTGCCTCCCTGGCCGCTCCCACCACTATCCCACTATCCAGAACCAGCACTTGGTTGGCCCTTGGGGCTTTCCCATGCCCTTCCCCATTTCCAGGAGGGTGGGCCAGAGGGGAGCACACACAGCCTGTGTCTCTCCACAGCCCTTGTGGGCAGCGTGTCCGGGCACTGTGGGCAGGCTGTGCTGGAGAATGTCTTTCTAGAACGAAGGAATCAACAGCTGTAGCAATAATAACAATGTATACTTATGTGGTTCATTGGCCAGATTATTCTGACTTTTACCATTGTGTAACAAGAAGTTCTTGTGGTGATAAAGCAAGGTCTGAAGGGAAGCCATATTTTCAATCTACTGTTCCAAAGAAAAAACTGTGACAACTTTTTGGTCTTTACTCTGACCTGGGTCACTGAACAATAAAAAGTTAAATGTGAGCAGCCAGAAGGATAGGATTATTTCCAGCTTGGAACATGCCAGTGTTCTACCCCTACAGTTTTGTACTGATACATGCATCAGTACAATTACATTTACACTTGCAGCTGATGAGCAGCAGAGGGAGGAAGAGCTGCAATCTATCTTCCCCACTGCACACAGTGTATTTGATAGAGAAGTACAAGTTAGTGTGACATGTGAGCTGATGACAGTTCATTGCAACTGCTAGGAGTATTTCATTTTTATAATACCTCTACTTCAGCTCTTTTCTTTTACTCCTTTTCCACATGTTTCTCACTCTTAATTACACAGTATAATTCCTTTTTTAATTTAGTTTCTGTCACTCATTTGCTGATTCAACTCACTAAGATGGTAGAAAACTGTTCACATCTTTCTTGGGTTAGTTCTCTCCTGCACTGTCTTCATAAATCCACTCACTGTGCAGTCAGACAAGAACCACAGCCAGCATGAGATGGGGTAGCTCACACAGCTAGTACAGGAGAGAGGAAAGAGAGTGGAGAAGGAGAGAAACGAAACTAGGGTGACTATATCTTGCTCCAGCAAATTGTTAGAACGTCTTGGCTCAGGGGCTCTGATGGTACTCTTCAGAAATCTTCAGGAAAAAAAAATATTTGCAAAAGTGCTTACTTTCCCATTTATAACAATGGTAACTGTAGGGACTGAGGATGCAGACAAACATGACATTAAATTTCAAATACAGAATTAAGTGTCTAAACTTAGACGCCAATATTTAGAAATGTAACTGTATGTTTAACACAACTTTAAAGGATACTAATATTTGAATTAATGCTGTTCCATTTCCCCTATTCAGTCTAACACTGTATTATTTATTTTGTTGGTATTTTCTGTTTTCTCTCCTTCCTTTCTTTGGAATCTGACAACAAATTGGAGATTTCTTCTTTCCTCTCAGCATGTTATCTCTTTAATGTAGTAACGATCTAAAAAATTAGAATACAATACATTGTATTACTTTTCTAGATTTAATAGAGCTATACAAGCTTGGAAACCTCTTCAAAATGGCAGCAAGAACTAGTGCAGAATCCACAGGTCAAAGGGTGATGTTATGTCATTAAGAAACACATTTTTTTATTTCCATTTGTCTAACCATTGGGCAGCAGAAGATTAACAATATGTAAATGCCCTGCTGTGGACCGGAGAGTTTTCCTCGTTTATGGAGTTTGTGCCCAAGTCCTTGCCCTGTGCAGGACACTCCAAGAATCACACCATGTGCCTGAGAGCATTGTCCAGATGTTTCTTGAACTTGGACAAGGCTTGGTCCTGTAACCACTTCCCTGGGAAGCCTGTTCTAGTGCCCAGCCACCCTCCGGGTGAGGAGCCTTTTCCTGATATCCAACCTAAAGCTGCCCTGACTCAACTTCATGGTGTTTCCTTGAGTCCTGTCACTGGTCACTGCAGAGAAGAGATCAGTTCCTTCACAAGGAAGATGTATGCTGCAATGAGGTCTCCCCTCAGTCTCCTCCTCTCTAGGCTGAACAGACCAAGTGACATCAGCCACTTCTCATTTGGCTTCCCCTCCAGACCCTTCACCATCTTTGTTGCCCTCCTTCTGACTCTCTCTAATGGTTTAATGTCTTTTTTTTTATTGTGGCTCCCAAAACTGGGCACAATGCTCAAGGTGAGGCCACCCCAGTGCAGAGCAGGGCCGGACAATCCCCTCCCTTGCCTGGCTGGCGATGCTGTGCCTGCTGCACCCCAGGACACAGTTGGCCCTCCTGGCTGCCAGGGCACAATGACTCAGGTTCAACTTGCAATCGACCACGACCCCCAGGTCTTTTTCCACAGTGCTGCTCTCCAGACTCTTATTCCTCAGTCTGTGCATACAGCCAGGGCATTAAGAGAGGTTTAAACCTCCTGAGTAGCTTCTGCCAATGCCCCCTCTGTGCGTGATTGGCTGCTGAGGGCTTCCAGGTCTGGATGGGGCTTGGGGCTGCTGTTCATGTGTCCCTAGGTTTGGGAATCCCCCTGTACATCTTGATATAATCCTCACTGCCAGACTAACCCCAGACTCAAGATTATCTTTGGACTTCATTTATTTCTTGTAATGCCAACATCTTCATGTGCACACCCATAAACATAAACACATTAAATAAAATTCAGTGTATGGTATTATCTGCCAGAAATTTTGAACCCTGGGATCTCTGTCTTGCTCCCTTTTCAAAATGGGAAATGGCCTTGTGCTTCAGAAGAAATCAAGCTACTCCCACAACAGCAGAAAATGTGGAGATCTGTTTGAATGTGTTCTGATGTGTTCTGGATTCTGTCCATGCAAAGTACATCCCTGCCTGAGAAAACTAACAGCTTATTTGGAGAAATGTCATACAAATTATTCAGATATCAGTGTACGAAGAGTTAAGAAAAGTTTAAAAAAAACAGCTGCCCAAACTGAATGGATAAAAGAACAAGATGTGGCAACAACATAAAACACATAACAATATATCAGAAATTATCTGACATTCAGATAAAGATTTCAGCACACAAGCTTTGTGCTTTTCCCAGATATGGATACAATGCCCTGTATTCTTTAGGGAGGTAGGCATACAAAACACAAAGTAATTCAGAAGAAGTACAATTTCTGGAACTTTAAACTGGCCTTCAATGCAACTCAAAAAGCCATTAGGGGAGCTGAATGATAGTTACAGACAAATTTACATACAAATTTACATTGTTGTAGGGTAAAAGAGACAAGACAAACTTCCTTCTTGAATGGGAACTTATAATGATAAGATTAGATGATCAATCACCTCAAACCTGACCCCAAATAGCTGATTACCAGGGTATTCCATCTCAATCACAATGCAGTACTAGGTGGTACATAATAATCCCATGCGTGTATTTTTATTAATAGTGTTTGTCAGTTACAAGTTTTAAAAGGTACAAAGGCACAGTGGGTAAGGTTGCCTCATAACTCCTTGTTACTTCAACTAGCAAGGAAAGGAATTTTATCCCACATTGACTGGAGCAGAGTTAATTAGGCAATAGAGTAAAGAAAAATACAGTTGGTCTGGTAAGCAGTATATACTTTCCTGAAAAGAAAAACAAACGTAATTTAGAGAAATATTATTGACATCATAATTTGGAAGTGAATGGGATTGCTGGAGAGTCATCTAAATCTGAACAAACTGCTGGAGGACACTGGAAAGAAATTGACTACAAAGCTTATGCACTTCACAGGGAAAGTGCTTCTTGAGCACCACTATCTGATATGCACTCAGCCCTGCTGTGCTAGGCATTTAAGAACATTTGCAAAAGGCAGCAATGTCATAGAATGATAATATAAAAGCAAGTCTTTAGTTGAAAGGTTTTGGTGCACAATAGGGCTATATGCACACCCGATACGGTATTTCTACAATTTTTATAAGGTTAATTAATTAGTATATCTAACAAATATTGTCCAATTATAGAAGAGCAGTTGGTTAGGTAATTTCCCCCTGGGTTCTGCCCCATTGGAGCCCCCCCACCCTGATCTTTTAGCCCTACATTTTATTATGTCTATGGTGTACGGTGCAAAACAAAGTGTCCTTGCTAGACTAAAAAGCAAGACTAAACAGAATTCCAAGAAGGTAGCATACTATGTGAGAAAGTGCAACTACTATGCTAAAGTGACAAAGTGTTAGATACTATACAGCTTTATCTTAAAATCTATAAAGCTACAGATATATAAAAAGCAAAAATCTTTAGGCATCAGTAGTACAGGCAATTATAAATAGTATATCTCAGAACTTTACAGTTCTTGATTTTGCAATGTAAGTATATCTCTATGGAGGTTTTCAAATATTGTTGTTGCTTTGTTGCTTTCAGATTTTGAAAAAAAACAATTCCAACTATGCAGCCACAAATACATGTAGGAAAAATGGAAAAATGAAAAAATGTGATTATTATATAGACATAATCTGTGAATAATCCAGGCTGTCAAATTCTCAAATCCAAAATATCTAAGGCATTTGGCAATCCTCTATCTGTTGTCCCCAGTAAATCATGCTATTTATCCAGGAGAGAATGGATTCTTCTCATGCTTCTATAGTTATTCTTAGATCTTTTGTTCTTCTGCCTTGGGGGAAAAATATAAACAAATAAAAGCCAACAGCCCTAATGATTGTCACATTCATTAATTTTTCTTTTAAAAAACATTCTCCTAATGTAAGAAACTCTCAAAAATCAGCGATTCTCACAGATGTCTCAGTGTGTACAGAAATCAGCGTACGTTATATGTGTACTTGAAAATGAAAATGCATGCATATTCTCTCTGCAAAAGTACAGCATGCATTTTCCTATGGTCTCCCACATAATTCCAGGCCTCCAGTCCTATAAACCTTAGGCACCTGCTGGTCTGGGTGAATAGTTACTGATGCCAGCCCACCCTTAATTCAGTCATTGCTTCAGGTGTAACTAAGTGTAGCTAGTGACTAGGTGTAACTTTCCCAGTTATTCTACACTAACTGATGATATGCTAAACTTTATCTGCTAGGTGATCCAGCTTGAAAACAAAACAAAAAGCTGCAAGAAATTAGTATGCAGAAAAATGGAATTATCGGTATGAAAAGGTCAAACCAAAGGCTCCTGCAAGTTGTTTGTAATGCCCTTTCATTCCTAGAGTGTGTATCAGTGGGTTCAGCAAAATTGCTTAAATCAAGCAGCTTCAACAGTCTTGAACTGAATGGCTGTGGGTCTGGGCAACCACAAAATAGGAGTGCATCACCTGCACCAGATCCTGCACCAGAGCCCCTGGCTGACACTGCTGAGGGGGATTACTAGGCAGAAGAGAGGCCATCACACCCAGTGGATGCATACCTCAGTCATGAACCTTTTTACACCTTATTGTTCATCCTGTGAAGAAAGTATGTTCATCATCATTGCTAGGAATTTAGTAGAAACAGAATGTACTGAGATGTACGAGCTTGACATAATAAGTAACCCTCAAAAAGCACAATATGGGTCTACTGTGTACCTTAGCATGTTGAAGCATTCTTTCCTCTTCTGCTATTCAGCTGGCCCAACATAATCTGCAATAAACCTATTATGAAAAATTACTTCTTACGAATCTCAGGTGATGCCAAGCTGATGAATTGCTGTTATGCCTAGAAAACTCCTCAGATACAGAATATGCCTTTTTCACAAACTAATTTCCTTGAAGTGATCTGAGCTGCACACAAAACTCTTAGTATGCAAACACTACCACTACAGTAGGCAAAGTTTATCAGTACGTTCTTCTCTAATCTTCACAGAGTTAATTCCTGCTATCCCCTGCAAAGAAACCACAAAAATATGCACATTTACCTTTATCTAGGGATTGTTCTTTCCACAGTTGAAAACAGACAGTCAAACCACACATTTCTGCAGTACATTTCACAGAATTACTTTGGCATGTTTCCAGGAAAACTTTTGCCTTATTTATTCCAGACCTAAAATTGTGTTTAATTTGGTTGTCAATGCAAAGCTTTTTCCATTGTTTCCACCTTTTTTTCTCTTCATCTTTTACCCTTTTCTGATTTTTTCAATTTTTTTTTCGCTTTTGAAATGTATTGATTAATTAAATTATACATGGAGTATTTATGCCATTTTAGCTAAGAAATGCTAAATATCTTCCATAAATTCCAAATTAATTGCTTTATAAAACTGATTTATGTTTTCCATTTTGTCTCATATAAAATATTTACAAAACAAAATCACAGTCAGTGCATATAGCACCAATAGTAACCCAGTGGTAAGAAACATGTCCATACACTGTGAAGAAAACATGTCCAAGGATAAACTGATAGAAACGCCTTGATCTTTGTTCTGAGTAAAAGGACACATATGTACTTTACCATACATATGAGTAGGTTAACAAAAAACCCACACAAAGCAGCAGTGATATTCAACCAATACCTCACATATTCAGTCTAAAACCCTTTTTCTATTGTATTATTCAAACTTTTAAAAACAAATTTATATTTTTTCACTCTGTATCAGCTACTGTAAAAAATACAACATTTATAATAAACAACCATTTAAAAAGAAAAATATTAATCACTCATTTGCTAATTAAACTGAATAATAATAATAATAATAATAATTATAATAACAATAATAATACCTAAAGCACTGATTCCCTTACATGCATTTGCCATTCCTCTGTCCTGTCCCATTTTCTGAGTATTACCCAAGAAGCAAAATAATTGTTCTACCCACATAAGTAGTATGAATGACCCCACTTTTAGGCCTCTACTCCCATAAGAAATGCTCTGAAAAGATCTGAGGGCTGCAAGCTCAATAAAGGGCCAATACTGATCCTTTGTTATCACTATGCATCACTAAACAAACACCAGATTGAAGAGATTTATGATGAAGGCTTGTTAACATTTTGAACTGTACTTTTGAGGAAATGTGTGTCTGTATGTGTTAAATAACAATCATTCAGATGCCAGGGTGCAAGGCAGAATCTAAAAACCAAACTAAACTTACTCACAGAGATCATATGATGAAACACTAGTCCACTGAACATACATCTGTGCAATTCTAAACGTTAAATTTCAGAAAGGCTGAGCAAACTATCACAAGGATTCTGCCATCATGTCCAAGTATCTCTTTATTCCATGATGCAAGATACAGGAATAATATTAAGGCTGTGAAATCAAACACTCAGAAATCAAATAATGATGAAGTGAAAGGCTTTGTCATGTAAACCCTATGCAGCCTCTATGAGACCTTAACAGTGAGGCAGATGTCCAGTCTGTACAACTATGAGTCCGAGTAAATGTACAGTCTGCTTTCAAAGCTGTTACATTTAGGAACTTGAAAGACTTGTGAAAGGACTGAAGTGTGTACATGAAAGGCATCAACTTCTACTCGACTTACAACTGACCAAACTTTAAGGTATTTGGTTAAAAACATTTCCAAAGTTACCTATGCATGTAGAATGCTGGCAAAGTATCACAACAATGATGTCTGCTCTAATAATAGTGAAATACTTACAATAAAAGCTCTATAATAAACAATACCGAAAAAAAGAGTTTAGATTAAAGACCTTCCTCAAGCCATATGAAAGTTTGATACAGACAAAAGAGAATTTGCTTCCTTCCTGGATTTCTGATTGGGTTTTTTTTTTGTGAAACTCACTGACTGTCAAGAACTGCTCTATTTCCTCTCTCCAAGAAAATGTATTAGATAAATCTCTGCACTTTTATTTTTGCCTTGATCCTCAAAAATTATTAATTTCTCTTACAACTTTACTGTGAGATTGTCATTATCATTTCCATCTTAAAAACAAACTGTAGATGCCATCACTGTCACCTGTCAGTTTATACAGGATTGTTAGAAGGGGTGTTTTATCTCCACATATTACATTTTCTGTATATTTGTAAGGAAAAAAGTCTTATGAGCATTATTAGTTAAATAACTTTATACATTAAGTCAATGAACTTTTAAAGATGATAGCTAACTATTGTTAAAAGTTTTGTTAAATTATATTTACTAATTTACTTCATAAGGGTTTGAAGTCAATGGACAGCAACAACCCTAAGCATAGTCTCTGACATCTCTTCTGTGCAATTCCCAAAACTGCAAACTCGCTCTCACTCACATCAGTACAAGTGTACAGAAAAAGGAAGAGCATCAAAACTGGCTATGAAGAAAACTCTCGTGGCTGGACCCCCTTCACTGCTTGTTGGAATATTACACCATCCATTCAATTTGTGAGAACAAAGGTAAGAAAAGAGTTCTTGGTCAAACACACCTAAAGGTTTTCAAAGGAGAGGTGATAACTTCTATGGGCTTTCAAGGTAATTGACTCTGTGTTTAAAAGCTCACAGACAGCATGTCCCAAGGCAAAGCTGTAAATTTTGATGATTCCTGAGACTCACTCACAAGACTGGTTTCAATTTAGGATTTAAAATGCATACTCCAGGAAAATGCTATGAAAAATAAAGATAAGAATGATGTATTGGCTTGTTTATATAGAAATTATATCTCAACTGATCACAAAACTGTGCAATATATTCTCATACAGTAAGTACAATTATGTCAAAATAATAACTTTTTTGTGTTTGCTAATTCCTCAGTACTGTGTATTTACATATTGTAGTTGCATATGTGTTGATATTTTTCACTTATATTATATATAATAATTACTATATATTTAATACATGTATTATATAGTAACTATTATTCCAGTTCCATGTGAAATATATCTAACACCTCTTCTAAACCTGCTTATATCAACACAAACCTTAACTCTCAGACTGTTTGGATCTGAGAGTGGCAACAAAGGGAATTAAACAGCTTGTTGTTTGGTTTGTTTAGGTTAGACCACTCTTCCTTCTCTCCTGTTATGTAAAGAAAAACCTAGATTGATTGGATCCTAATCCTGCACACCAGATATGCCTCTATTACTATCTGTACCACATGTGCAACAGTACAGTTAATGCTTTTGTGAAAAGTTTTTCAGTAACAGATTTATTACCTATGTTATGTAAGTAACAGCCAGGTTTTACCATTGCCCAAATTTCAAAGCAAATAATATATGTATTAGATCGTTCATATAGCGTCTTAGAATTTCAGAGCCTTTTGTGATAGTGTTACAAAAACCTCCTCTTTCATCTGCCAGGTTCTTTGGATTTAGTCAAGTTTTCTCGCCTAAAGAAGTTGTATTCCAAACGGTCTGAAAGTGGTGTTTCCAGCAATCCATTTAGATGAATCATTGTTTTGGTGGCTCTCTCAGCTGTCTCACTCATGCTTTTAACTCTCAAATGCATACTTGCATCATCATTAAAGGGTGGTTGTCTTGGCTCTGTAGGCTGCTTCCTTCCCAGATCTGCATTCTTTCTCTGACTCGTTCAATATTTTGCATGACTATCTGTGACACTGCACTTTTTAAAGAGAATTCCTTAGTTCACTGATCAATCAGTCTGACTCCCTTTTCTAGACTAATACCACCAGGCTCTTGTAAGGACCAGAAAATTGCTGTATAAATACCACTGAAAATCAAATGACATCTCATTTAACAACTATGAAATACATGAATTTACAAATAATTATTCGTTCTTCGATACACAAAAACCAACACAAGGTGCACATCTGATGCTGGAGAATTTAAAGCATGGAAAAATTTATCTTTCAATAACTGCATACTTTGCCTCTTTATCTTCATTCTAATCAAGATATCAAACAGGACAGAAAGGAGGTGTGCACATCTTATCATGCATTTTTCATGTTTGATGGTGAGTAGAAACCTACCATTTTTTGTCTGAAATAGATTTTTAAATGATTTTTCATCACTGCCTTCTAAATGTATGCAATTTGCTTCTGCAATTTTTTTTTCACCAGAAATGATCACTCTTTAGGAAAAAGAAAAAGCCGGATCCTGTCTAAATAGAGACCATGTTTAAGAGCTTGTTTAACTTAAAGAATTCTGACTGTCAATTTTTCCAATCCATCAATGCCAAAGTATCAGGATTGTACCCCATCGATGTTTAGTCATTGCCTCTGAAGTTGTAATGCCTAGAGAGAGATGGACTTATAACCACGAGATTGGTACTCTGTCAAAATTCTAATTCTTGCTTTTGACAGATCCAGTGGATTCAATTTCGAGGTCCAAGCTCTAGAAATTGACTCCAAAATGAAGAAATACAAGCATTTTTGGTGCTGCCACACAAGTTTTCATTGCCACTGAAAGGCTCCTGCTCTCACAAGCTAGGAGGCCTACTTTAGATCATTCCTAAAAGCACCTATTCTTAAAAATAGTTTGTTTGCTACATTAGTTCTGTCTAAAAGTAAATTATTAATATATAATGGAATAGTACATTTATGTTTGAAGGACATAGACTCTTTAAACATAACCTATTTATTTGTAGATCAGAAGTATATAGAACATTTCACCGTGGAAGAAAAAATACATGGCTTGAGTTGTAAGGCATTAAACATGTGCTACAGTAGAACACACCACTCCCAAACTCTAAACACAGGCAGTTGTATTTTCAACCAACATGAATCAGTCCTTTGTCTGATTTCTTTTCACTTCACAACAGAAAGAGAGAATGGAAAAATTCTGTTACATTTTTACATAGTATAGCCTATTATAAAACAAGAAGTAAGTTGCTGTTGCTTGTCTGTGTGATATTCACCACGTCTGCAATATTTCTGCCACCACCTTTTTCAGCACCTGTCTGTTGGCCAATCAGAAAAAAGCAAAAGGCCTGAAGTCTCTCCAACTCCATGGAAACTCTTTCCAAAAATACCCCCAAGCTAAGTGTCTCCCTAATAGGAGCTACTGACTGACAAATCTCTCAGCAGTTCATTCTAAATAGCCAGCTGTGTTTTAACTTTTTTTTTTTTAATTTAGTTCTACTGAAGCTAACAGCGGAAGTAATCAGCTGTTCCATGTTCCTCCTTCAGCATTCATTCCTCTTTCCAGAAGTATGGATGTCACATTCTTGCACATTTGTCTTTGTTAGTGCTATGACTTCTGGCAGCAATACACAGCTGTCTAGCCCTATTTGGCATCAGACATGTTTTTAGGTGGCAGATGGAGTCTTCCTACAGGCCACAGGAATACATTTGGCATGATCAGAAGACAGCGTGCAATAGCTGTTACAAAGGTAAAGCAATGTAAAGCTGTATTATGATAAAAGCAGAAAGAGAAGTAAATATTTATTTTCCTACAGATCAGCATCTCACAGTTTGTTGAAAGAGGCACATTCCTTTTTCAAAGTTAATCCCCTTGTAAAGAAAGAAGCTTTAATCTGGTATTGAACTTCAGTGCTGTCTGTGCCTGCTCAGATCAAACACATTTCACATGCTAAGAAGGAATCCAAATACATGACTGGCTGTGAATATAAACATGTAAAATATGCACTATAGGCTTGCAGCTAAAATTGATCTAATAGAGATCATTTTCCTCATGAAGAGGGCAGTCTAAATCTTAGCACATACAGCATTAAAAGATGACATGTGATTCTATAAAGCATTTTTCTCACTGCCCAACTATGGGAATTTTATGATACCCACAAGTGCAAGTAGTTTTATATAAAAGAAAAAATCAGCTCTGTTTGAAATATAATCTTCACAGAGGTACAGGTAGTATCTAATGTGAGTAGGACTGCAGCACATAAGAGTTAAGCAGTTCCGTACTCCACAGGGCATAGAGGGATGAATAACTCTTCAGATACAGCACAGGTAGTTATAACAGGTGTACTTAATTTAAAAATAAAAGAAATGGTAAAGCCATATTAATATGACTAACATGAGCACCATACAGGACAAAATCAACTGAGAGAAGAGGAACACTTAAAGCATTTAAGTTAAATGAAACTAGACAAAATTAGAGCTACGGTCTTGTATACGGACTTCTTAAAAGAAAACTTTATTTTAAGAAAGAGAATAGTGTTAATTCTGCTTTGCACAGTCAGGACGAAAATTAGCTATCTAACACTAATGAGGTGCTTTTCTTCTTTCAAACAGCTTAAGTTAGCATGTTACTACAGTGAGCTGATACAGATTAGATTTCTTATATTTATCATATAATTTGAAATCTTTACATGTTAGGCTGTACAATCTCGATTATACTATCATGTGCTACACTGCCAAATTCTATCCTTGCTTTCTCTGTCCTTATGAGATTGCATCAGTCCTGCCTTCTTTAACTTTCACACATTTCCCTCTTGCTTTTAATTCAACCTGAAATTGGTTTCTTAAGTTTTTGTATTAAAATCAGCTGTAACACAGGCTTGCTTAAATTCTTATTTGTATACATTCCCAAATGCTAACATGGGGAACAGCCTTTCTACTTGAACCGCAGAAGACTGCCAGTTCAGAGTTCTTTGACACCTCGTTTCTTTTCTTTCACACCATTAGATAACATGTCTTAAATGTTTTAATAGAATCGAGCAGCAGAAAGGCCTTCTCTAGGCCATCTCACATCTGCGGGTGTAGTGTGCCCGCAGATCCACGGCGCAGCAGTGAGCCCATGCTGTGCGGCGTCCCCGCAGCTCCACGGGGAGCAGTGAGTCCAGGCTGTGCGGCGTGCCCGCAGCTCCGTGGCACAGCAGTGACCCCGCGGGTGCGGCGTGCCCGCAGCTCCGTGGCACAGCAGTGACCCCGCGGGTGCGGCGTGCCCGCAGCTCCGTGGCACAGCAGTGACCCCGCGGGTGCGGCGTGCCCGCAGCTCCGTGGCACAGCAGTGACCCCGCGGGTGCGGCGTGCCCGCAGCTCCGTGGCACAGCAGTGACCCCGCGGGTGCGGCGTGCCCGCAGCTCCGTGGCACAGCAGTGACCCCGCGGGTGCGGCGTGCCCGCAGCTCCGTGGCACAGCAGTGACCCCGCGGGTGCGGCGTGCCCGCAGCTCCGTGGCACAGCAGTGACCCCGCGGGTGCGGCGTGCCCGCAGCTCCGTGGCACAGCAGTGACCCCGCGGGTGCGGCGTGCCCGCAGCTCCGTGGCACAGCAGTGACCCCGCGGGTGCGGCGTGCCCGCAGCTCCGTGGCACAGCAGTGACCCCGCGGGTGCGGCGTGCCCGCAGCTCCGTGGCACAGCAGTGACCCCGCGGGTGCGGCGTGCCCGCAGCTCCGTGGCACAGCAGTGACCCCGCGGGTGCGGCGTGCCCGCAGCTCCGTGGCACAGCAGTGACCCCGCGGGTGCGGCGTGCCCGCAGCTCCGTGGCACAGCAGTGACCCCGCGGGTGCGGCGTGCCCGCAGCTCCGTGGCGCACTGCACAACACATCCCGCAGGCCGAGCTCGGCCCGCGGGCACCCGCTGCGCCACGGCAGCCCAGACCGGCAGGCTCCACGCTCCCTGCCCCTCCCCGCAGAGCCTCACCCTGCCTGCTCCGCCTGAGCAGCCGCTCTCGCCGGGCCTGGCCGGCACCTCTTCACCTGCAGCACCGTCGCCGTTCCCCGGCGCCCACTCGCTTCTCCACACCCGGACCCCGTCCGCGTTTTCCCCTCAGCGCCTCACGCACCAGGGCGTGTGGGGGCTGCGAGTGGAGTCTGGCCAGGGAGCGAGGCAGGCTCAGAAAGCAGCCTGTGGTTTTCTGGCTGGCCAGAAACCAGCGTGTCGCTGGTCACTGGCCACTACACATGGCCCTGGAGGGAGTCTGATGGACACAGGGCCTGGCAAGAGGCAGGCTCAGGCAGCACCGCCCTGCCCAGGGCACTGCCCGCTCTCAGGTAACGTGGATAGAGACATCTCTACCCTGGGTACAGCGTTTGTCGGCAAAGATCAAACAGCTTTGCCTTGTGTGTCTTCACCTCTGGGATAAATCCTGTGGGAGCACAAGGTGCTTCACAGCCTCAGGTACAAAAGCGTATTAATCACAGTGTACAGGGGTGTAAATTCCTAGCAAATGTCCTTTGAAATTTTAAGGGATGTTGGAGGCATTCACCAGTCAAGGAGCTATTTGTCCACATATTCCATTATTACCTGTCCAGCTAATAAAAATTTTAAAAGATGGCATCTTGAGAGAGAATGATATTACAAATGTTCTAATAGCCTTGAGATAAGGGAAGCAGAATGACAAGTTTCTCAGTCTGAGGTAGTTTGCTTCAGCAAGACCTTAGATGGATCATGGATCTTGGACTGAGAATTTTTTCTCTCTTTCCCAGTTTAAAATATGGTATTAGTTCTTTGTGAGTTACTTAGCCTTCCTTTCTGTTTTATGGTTTCCTTTCCTACTCACAGCTGTGGTAATTCTAGAAAGGTGTCATATTTTCAAGTTTATTGATGTGTTGTTACTTGCAGCCCCTCAATCTCTTCGTTGACGAAATATTCTGTAAAAGAAGGGAGTTATTATTACTGTTCTGTTAATAGTTTAACAATTGCTGTATTTCTTCTAAACCAATTACCAATACAACTGCTAGCAAAAGCTGAAGGTGTATGAGCTTTCCCATTGCACTCCTAAGAAAATCCTCAGAGAAACTTGGAAAATTTGTATTTGAATACCATTGACACTGCTTGACTATTTTGCTACATTTGACACTGTCATACATATATGACAGGTAGGTACTTCCAACGCACTCAATGAAAACATAGATTAGCTCTAGCTATGTATTAGCTCTAGCTATGTAAAACTGTATCTTTACAAACAAAATTAAATGGTTTTTGCATACTGAGGGAAAACAAAAAAACAAAACTATGTATGGCATCGAACTACATCAAGACATTGACCCAGTCTGTTTAAGCACAGGCAACCAGATTATTTTTTTGATCTTTCAGAGGTGGAAAAAAATGTCTGTTAGTAACTCAAAATAACTGGAGGTTTCTGTGGCAACTGGTAAAGGAGGTTGTATCTATCTCTGCTGCTTAAAGTAGAAGCAGTTCTTAGAGATTTCTATTTGAAGTTTGCATACTGGTGTTTGACTTCAGGTCTTGGAAAGGAGATTGCCTATCTACTTCTATTTAATCCTGTTGCTATTTAGAGTAAGATACAAAATAACAAGGACCATAACAGAGGTGTTCAGCTTTCTCGGGTAAGTACATGAATCATTAGAGTAAAGAGCCATACTTATTCCTGTATTTTGGTTTTACGCAATTAACGATGAAAATCTTTTGTATTATGTAACATCTTCATCAGATGAAATGGAAAACTCGTGCAGACAGAATGGTTTTATGGTTTTTGACATGAGGTTTAGAATGACTCAAGCTGACTAGTGTTAAAAACTATTATTAAGGTTTCAGGAAACCTGCAGCTATGTTCCGTGAAATCTGTTGGTAGAGAAAACTATTATCTCTGTGGAGTTCTGTTCATCAACTGAATTTTCCATAATACTGCAATAGGAATGGATTGAGCATATTAGCCGTATGTCTCTTATCTTATTTGACATTATTATTAATTTTAAAATTTTATATGCAAATACTAAATTATTACATCATTGCATATTAAAGCGTGTTTATCTTGCAAAATGTGTAACTGTTCCAAAGTTTTCGTCTATTTGCCATTCATTTATAGTGATTTACTGCCTTTACTACTTTTATAAAGGAGAATGCACATTATTTTTGCAATAAAAATGGAAGGTCTTAATTCCAAAATATTCAGTACAGATCAAAGGATATAAGTATTCCCTAAATCTTAGAAGAACAACTTTGGGAAAATTTATTCATGGCTTTACAGAGCTCTATAAAACCTTGCCCTATTAAGTTTTCAAGTTAGGAAAACCGTTTCGTTAACAGTTGAAGCCAAGAGGAATTAATTGAATACAAATCTTTCGCTTTCTGAGCAAATGTTTCTATCATGCTGTACAAAAAGTATTGGGCATACCTGATTTACACAAAACAATATTGTATCGGTATTCAAAAAGCTAAATTTCTTTAAAAATATATCTGCAGGTATCTCCAGGCAGATATATTTTCCTCCCAGAAGTGAAGATTTAAACACATAATTGCAAGAACCAGGATTTCATCCACCCACTCCCTGTAGAAAATGCTGAAGATAGCCCAAGGCAGCTTGTTGCTGTTTATATGCAGGCTATTTTTGACTCCCATTCCAAGGTGGCAAAGTCTTCTGCATTTAGTGGAGATGCTGGGTGCCTGACAAAGGACCTTGATTTTACTCTGTGGGGTGACTGCTTAAAAATTAGGCATACAGTGGTTAACTCTTGGATAACCAGCTCCTTCTTTGTGCATAGTTTTCAGCTTGAAATTTTTAGAATGATGATTCTGTTCTTATTTGACACGCTGAAATCACTATGAAATGACCTGAAATAAAATCCTTTTAACAATTTCATTACGACATGGTAAGGACCTCAAGCTGCAAGAATGGGGTTTGTATACATTGTGAAGTATTCCCAGTCCAGCAGGGAATCTGTTCAAGCTGTGATTAGGAGACAGTAATTGCCTGTACGAAGACACCAAGATGCTCTGTCAGCCACTGAATTGCAATGTGTGGTAATGGCCCTTGTTAGTACATAAAGAGGGTCTGTGTCTTGTAGGGAGCTCTGAGTCTCTTGTGCCCTTCTGTCACAACTGTACATCTACCGCACCTCCATTGTTGCCAAGGAAAAGATTTTAGTAAAAAAATGCAAGGCAGTATCTAGGAGACCTTGAACTGAGAACAAATGCCAGCGTACAAAATTATTTCAAATCCAAGAGCAGATATAACGGATGCTGGCAGAAGGGACGGAGGTATGTAACATCTCTTTGGAGCTATAATTTCTTTTATCCCCTCTGGAGCATGTGACTCCCAATAGGCTGCAATCTGGCAGAAGCCACGTTGCCCACACATTACTTTTATTTCTGGAAACTGTGTGATAAAGTCTGTAGATTGAACCAACAGTCTTCATGTTTACTTCTTCCTTTCACTGAGTTTTAACAGAAATTATGTGCCTGAAAAGGTGCTTTTGGACAGATTTTTTTTTCGCTAGGACTAAACTCTCACAGGAGTTTTAATGAGGTGAAAGTAGCTCCTTAACAGAGATAGTAAGGGAGAGTTGACTGTGTTACACATCATGCTCTACAACTCTATAGAAACCAAAAATGTATTTTGTGTCAGTGTTAATACATGTGTCAGAGTTGTGGGGTATTTTTAAAGCATACGTGTTTCCCAGGGATTTTTTTGTGTCTTTTCTGAGGGAGATACTTCTTTTCTGATTATAGTATTATTTCACTTGAGATGTGAAAATTCAGTAGGTTAATTTATTTTTACGGTGTAGTATGTGGTTACAGATTAATAACTATCAATTATTACAAAAATTTGCACTATTTCTACTCATAACTCCAAAAATGTTGTGTCTTTTCCAACCTAAATGATTCTAATTTTTTCTTTCCTACAAGATTTTAAGGTACACAAAGAAACTATTAATTTTAAACAATTCTTAGTAGAAAAAGGCAATTGTTTTATTTATTATCGTGAAAAATAATGTTGCTTAAAAAAATTAAAAATCTATTACCATAAAATGGTGTAGAAAGGGAATGGCTAAGTTCTCTGAGTTTCTGGGTAGTGAGTGCACAGAACTTTGTGCCACTTCCAGGCCTAACGTTGCTTCTGCTGGAATTCCAGATAGTGGCAGTCTGCTGAAACATGAGTTCAGTTACCAAATATAGATGAGTGGGGTACGAATTACATAGTCACAGAGCACAGATGTAACACACAGGCCACAGTCTTCTCGATGCTTACTAAGGACCAAGCAAGCTTTAGTGGAGAGCTGGAGCAACTTTAAGCCTGTTCAGATAGAGAAGGAGAAAAACAACTTTACCTACTATTAATCACTCTTGAACTCTTCATATTAGCCTGCTCATTGTAAGATCGGTTTTATATTCTCTGCTAAACGTAATTGTTGTGTTTGTGGAGTAATTTTGCAGGATTTCAAAATTCAGAGGAAAAACTATGTGCCTTTTTTGTTTTAAAAAATCTTACTAGATACATTTCGTCCTTCATATGATTCTTTCGAACAGATAAGCTTTGGGTCATGTTAAGTAATAATTTCTTATTTGGCAGGTTCTGCAAATTCAGGATGTTTATATTTTTCTTGAAATGAGACCTTTAATTTTCTATGTTTTTCCATGTTTTACTACATATCTCTTGAAAAACTTAATTTGATTAGTTACTCTATTTTTTTCTGAAATTATTGTAATCCAGTACATTTCAGATTTAATATTTACCATATGATTCTTTAGAACATCTATATTGGGTTTTGAATAAGTATTTAAACTGCATGATATAAAAATGTGTTTTTCTTGGGAGTAATTTTTAAATATATACAAATAGGACCCGATAAATGGTCTGTATGTAATAATGTTGAAAGTACAGGTAAACACGGATCTGCATGCAACACTGTATTTCACCTTTGTGCCTTTAAATGATACAGTATATGGCTTTGCAGGTTACCTAATGAGTTACGATGATGAAAACTGTTATAAATACATTGTAGTCTAACTTGGAGAAGCTAGAAATAGCATTCAAAATTTCTAATTATGATCTTACAAGCTACTTGATAGGGTTGGTGATACTTCACCTCCAGTTCACTGTGGTTACAAGTTGCACTAAAAGAATAGTGGGTTTATGTATTACAGTATGGCTGGAAAAAGTCTTTCTCCTGGAAGCTTCCATTCAGCTCCCTAAAGCTAGACATATGAATCCATTTTCAGGCACCAGACCCTTCTCACCAAGAAGGCTTATCAGCATTAGAAATTGCCAATAAACCAGCATGTTTAAATTCATCAACTTTAACTAAATGTCCAGGTACAGACTGATTCATCTAAATTTAGACACTAGGCTTTGAAAATTACAATATATGTAGCCATTATATTTTTCTAATGACAAAGCTGAGTATTGCAAAGAAATATGTTAATTCATACTACATTAATTTTAATCATCATCTTGGGAGGCTAACAATAAGCAAAATTGTCTTCCTACCCGTGAAACAGCCCATTGAAACATTAGAGCAGCTCAGTGCTGGAAGTCAGGGAAGTTTATCTGCGTATGTAATGTGTCACTTTGAGATGTGAACAAGCTAGGAACCAGTGTGTATCAGATTTAAATAAAGATATCATTTGAAGCACGGATATTTACATGTTGTCTAAATAGCACCTTTGTTCATTTGAATACAAAGTTTTAAAAAATAACTAAGATTAAGGAGACAGAAACTCTGCAGGTTTAACCCTTGTTTCCCTGGCATTCATCCAGTTTATGCCTCAACAGCTGAGCCTCTAGACCAACTGTTTGCTGGGCTTCTCAGATTCTTTCTTTAAAGCTGCTATGTGGTAGTCAGTTATACTGTATATACTTTTTTAGATTTTGTTGACAAGAGATTGGCATGGTTGCTAAATTTGTTGCCCTGTAAACACAGATAACAGGAAAGGGAGACGTAATCCCAGCAAATAATAAGCTTACCACTGTATTCTATAAAACCCTATATCAAATCCCAAATGCTTTGGGTTTCTCATACTTCTCTTTTATGCGTTGAGTTGTAATCTGTTGGCAAGACAAACAGGCATATCAAGAGGTGCATATGCTAAGCCAAGAATTCCAATAATCTATCAGTCATTTAATGACTACATGCTGGGTAAGCCCTGGTTTAGTGACTAAAGGTAATTGGAGCCAGCACAAGCTGATGTAAAATACATCCGAGTGCATCGCATGACTGTCAAGCCATTTCTCCACTATCAATAGAGAATTAAGGAAAAATATTTTTTTTAAATCTTATGTAAAATTGTTCTTGTAGAAATTATCATTAGAAGAAGAGAATTTTCCAGGGTAATTAAAACCACTGATGTTCAACTTAATTAAATGCTTTGCAGAAACAATAATTACATTTCAGATCACACCAGTCACAATCTAGTGACCAGCTAGACAAATACATCTCAACAAGGAGATTTTCAGGCCCGTCCTGCCCTTGGGGAAAGTGTGGTTTCCCTGATGTCTTGTTTCTTGCTGAATTTAAAGAGAATGCTCATCCTAATTCTGAAGTCATGTTGAGAAACTGGAGAGGTATAGATGCTTTTCTTCTTTGTGAAGCTGGTACAAAACATACATTATACACTTCCATTTTGCAGGATGATATATAGGTTGTGAAATCTATTTCTTCAGTGTTTTACTTTCAGCATATGGTAGCTTGATATTTCATTTTTCAGGGTTGAGGAAAGTGCTACTAAATTGGTAACAAGTTAAAAATGTTAGCACAATAAGTAAAATAATATTAAATACATTATCAACATTAAACAGAAAGGATAACTTGGAATTTCTAATCCAAATATCCTTGTGTGTATCCTCATAGTGGTTTCAACTTGAACACTTCTCCACTCAGAATCTGATGGTTTAGTGTCTGGAAGGCAATATTATGGGAAAGAGAAAAGTAAATATACTCCCAAAATCTTCATAAGGCTAAAACCGGAAAAAAAATTGAAGTGCAAGAGAATTGATGTAAAATAACAAATTGGATGTGAAATAACAGCATATATACATATTGATGCAGCGGAATTGAGACTGTGTTAGGCAATATATAGACAAAGGATGTCTTCATACTTCTGAGGGAAGATTCATGAGAAAAATGACTACTAAGTGCTCTCATTTCCACCTAGACAATTTGCAATCCTGGCCCATTCTAATAGAAACCAAGGTTTGTGGTTTTTATTTCATGCTCCATTAGGTTCTGCTTATCTTACAGCTTTGTGTCTAGCTTATGGGAATTAGGATATAACTTTTTTCATTAAAGAATTGTTCTTGTGTCTTCCAGGATGCAAGACAGAAACTGTGGCCAGGCATTGCCTCTTTCTTTAATGCTGAAGGACACTTACTCTCCAGAGAGAGGCACCAGTGAGGAATATCCTGAAAATATGTCAGAAGCTTCATCTTATCATGACTTTTTCTGTGATTCCCTGTCAGATACACAGAATGGTGAATTTTCAAATGGACTTTCTGCCTTCCTTACCCAGGAGGAGATAAGTAAGAGCCTTGACATAGCTCGAGAAGCCATTGCCAATTCTGTGGAGGAAGACGAGAACACAGCACCAGACCTTACTCATTATCTCAACACCTCTCTTTCTAGCCCTTCAGAAAACCCTTCTTTCAGGGACACCAGCCCGCATGAGCAAGATGCTTTACAGACGCCTCAAGCAAGCAGTTGGACTTCATCTGCTGCAAGTCATGTTCTCCCAAGGAATCAGAAAGAGCAATCCACTGCACCTCAAACAGAAGACAGTTTTGTCACAGTTTCTAGAAGGCAAGAAAGCACCCCACCTTTTCTACCTGCTAGTCCCAGCTTCATCAGAAGCCTGAAATTTTCAGAGAGAGGTGGTCCATGTATGCCTAAGACAAGCCCAAACTCTGAATCGACATCCCAGGGAGAAGCTCCTTTCAGGAACAAGCTGTGTGACAAAGCTGCCACATTCATAGAAGAATTATCATCTATTTTTAGACAGGCAGCAAAGACAAGAGGCCGTAGTCCCGATGGGGACTCTTCTTCTCCAGACAGTGGATACCTGTCTCCTAATAAGAAACAACCAGCTTTAAGTACCTTGGTGAACCAGGAGTTTGACAAACCACATCAAGAGACTGAGCCTGAGGAAAAATTACCTGGAGTTCATCTGAACGGAGAGCACTATTCTGGAAGGGGGAGCATCATGGAGAGCAAAATGGTCCTGTGCCGTCCTTTCATCAACATGGAAGAGCATGAATTTTCACCCCCTCAATTCACTCAGAAGCTCCGGAGCCAGGAAGTTGCCGAAGGAAACAAAGTATTGCTGGAGTGCAGAGTTGCTGGCAACCCACTCCCTGATGTCAGGTAAGTGCTAAGTCACCAGATAGCATCACCTGACTATGGAAGATACATAAGGACAGGTATCACAGTGACCTGCTTAGAGGCAGTCACATAAGAGCATTCAATCATGCAGTTTTACAAAGCATAAAGAATAAAGATGTCATTCCAATGTCTTTATTTCACTAGGATGTGAATGTTCTTACGTGCTTGGGAAATTAAATTCTGCTTGATTTAAGAGCCACATGGCAAAATTAGAAACAGAATTGGCTCTAGCAACATTCTGTGTGATTGTTACTTCATTAATCTAGGTCAAAGAAGTCACAACTTGGCCCTGAAGAGGGTATCTCAAGGAGCTGATATAGCTTTTACTGCCAATTAATTTGAATGTCTCCAAGATCCATGTAAATAGTTTTTCTGAATCTTAACCCCTGCACAATCATACAATAAGAAGGCAAATCTTGATGACTAAGCAAAATGAGTCACGAGAAACATTGCTGACATAACAGAATATTATTGTAAAATCAAGTATACTTTTAAGTTATCACATCAGCATAAATTAATTTGTTATTTCTGTCTTATTTCCCTTTTGAAACCCATAATTGTGCTACGTTAGCAGTCTATAGATACAGCCATGCTGAATTGTGGCAAATATGCTTTATGCTAACTTCTCGAGCTCTTGCAAAGTTCCCTGACAGTCAAATTAATACACTTTGATGGTCCATTCTCGAATTGGTTTTATTAAATAATTACTAATGATGCTCCACCTGGCAACTTAAAGAAGATATATTGGTAACTAATAAAAATTACTTTTTCGAAGTTTCCACTTAAAACAAATTTCCCCCTTGGTCTCTATTTCATTATGGATCTTCAGGAGAAGAAAAATACGGCAGCCGTAGTTCAAAAACTACTCATTTCGGAAGTCGATGCACTTGTGCTGCGTGTCCTTTCTGTAGTGACGCCGACTTGGCTGAAGAGGTCACTCACACACAGCACGGGCAGCACAGAGCCCTCAAGTGAGCGCTGCTGTGGAGCCAGGAGAGCAAAAACCGAGGCTGGCTCAGTGGCTAAGAGACAGCAAACGCTTGAGTGATGTTTGC
The DNA here is from genome assembly GCA_013397845.1 of Melanocharis versteri. Lineage (NCBI taxonomy): Eukaryota > Metazoa > Chordata > Aves > Passeriformes > Melanocharitidae > Melanocharis > Melanocharis versteri. The sequence continues at coordinate 438,087 of VZTG01004626.1, forward strand.
GTGAGACTCCAAAGTCTGAATCTTGGGGAAAGGCGGGGGCTCTTTGCTTCAAAAGATGAGAAAGCATGCAGAAAAATCTGTAGTGGATTTTCATCTATAATAGCGTTACTGGGAAATTCTAAACAGTTTCGTAGTATCATCTGGGCACATCACTGTCCTACTTTCTGGATATGAAAAGGAGTTTTATGGTGTATCTTATATATATCCAGTAAATAGTTAATTTGTTGCAGTGGAAAAAGACAAGCCTATTTAAAACCACCCACGTATTGCAGAGCAAGTGAAGAATGTCTGTGCTACTTTCAGAAATATTTTCTGTAAATGGGACTTTTAGATGGTTTAAAAATAAAGCAAAACACCAATGATACAATAATAATTGACCATTCCCTTGTATTTTGGTAATGCAAATAATCCAGTTTTCTAAAGCACTTTACTTAGACAATTGTTTCATTAGACTGGATTTCTGGTTTGTAATATGTGTGGAAAACAATCTTCAGACCATAATCATAGGAATTCAAAATATTTACAGTTTTCTGAAGAAACTGGCCAGAAAAAAAAAATGTGTGAAAGGTATTAAAGTTTTTGTGAAGATTTCTGAATAGGTAGAAAGTAGAAATGGATATTAGGAAAGTATTGTATTGCATTGTCAAGAGAAGGGCTATGGAACAAGCTGAACAATTACCTGCTCTGAGAAGTGTAAGAACAAGCCATCTGGCACGTGCCAAACCTGCTGAGCAGGAGATGCACACAAGGGCATGAGCCAGGGCTGCCATAGTCTCTACAGTTGCATATAGCAATAAAATCTGTAGAAACCAAGCTTCAGCTGTTCTGATTTTTCCCAGAAAATGCAGTTTCAATAACACAGCCACTGCAAAGACTGTTTTTGGAACTCTGTGTGATAAGTGTGATAAAAGTAGAAAGCAATTGGGATTTTTGTGGGATTTTTTTGGTTTTTTGGGGTTTTTTTTTGTTTCAACTGGGAAGAAAATAACTGGAAGCCATATTTCCTAAAGTCACAAGGAAGTAACAATAGTTTAATGATGACAAGAAACTCACTAAGTTCTTATTTTGCCCAGTGCTCAAAAATTTGTCCAGCTTTATGATGAATACAGTGGATATTTAGGCAGCATCAAGCACTGGCGGCCATGAGATCATGCAATTGATCGACATCAGAGCGAAATTCCTTCAAAAGATTCTACATAGGCATTTCTGATCTTTTAGCATGTTACTGATTTTCTGTGCCTCATTTTATCCTGGATCCAAGTAATCTTTATAACTGGCTTTCTTCCCTTTTCATGGCTTGTCTTCCCTTTTTTGTAGCTAAACGCTCAAAGTCCTCAGCCTATACAAAGTTGAGCTAGAATCCTTCTTTATCCTGCGACCTTTCTTATAAGGGTAAAGATAACAATGTTGCAGAATTTTAGTAAAATTAAAGAACCCATCAAATGTGGTGTAAGGACAAGGTGTGTATTTGAAGGTTATTTGACTAGGAAAGCCTCTTGAAGTTCCTCAGATGTTCATAGCCACACACAGCTGAAAGTAAAAGAGTAAGTATTATGGTTTGAGTGACAAAACTTGATCAAAGTAGCTTTGTACTACAAGGAGAAAATAAGTAAACTTTGACAGAAGAACTTACAACTAGAATCTTAGCATTGACTTCCAAAAGGAAATAGTTATGTTTCAAGAATCACTGCTCCTTTTTTTTCAAAGTTCAATGTCTAACCTACTAGTTCTATTCACAGAAAATTAGATTTCTTACAGTGACTATTTTGTCACTGGTAAGAACAACTCTTACATTTCTGAGCAACCCTGATTCCAGCCTAAGACCTAGCAAGGTACAGAGTGATTTGAAAAGTTCTAGGATATCTGCCTTCTTAAGAAGGTCTAAAACATGTAAAATATAAGTTGAAACAGAAATTTTCTGTTACTCTCAAAGCCATTTTATCAGACAGTAGCTGTCCTTCAAAGTGCCTCAGCAATGCAGTGTTTAAAATACTCATATTAGCCTTGAGCTAGCTAAAGCAAATCCCAGCTGGGAGTGACTTAGACCTCTTCAGCATTTGCCTCACCACCTGAATATTTAATTGCTTCTAAGGTCTGCCTGGAGCTGTAAGCTATGATTAAAGTATTTACAGATATTCACCCAGCTTCTGTAGCACAAGAGGTTTTGAAATTTTTGTGCAAAACATATTTTCCTTTTTCCGCAGCAAATTGACACCAAAAAATCCAAATCAAAATTAAAAATAAGGCACTTTCCACATACTACATGACAAGAACAGGGTTTCTTTGCTTTAAGGAAAATACTTGCTCTCATTATTATCCTTTTCTTCTCATAAGTGCTGTTTGTCTAGATTCGGCTGTAACAAATATCTCAAATCCCCACCTAGAAACATTACTTGCACATAACCCAGAACTGTTCTTAGAAAATACAGAAACAAATGCAAAGTCCAATACTTAAATTTATAATAAAACCAAACTACATTGACTTCTACAGCTTCAAAATCTTACCCAGTTTAACGGCCTTTAGAGGCTTTGAAGGCTAAAAAAATGCAATAAACTATGTCACCACTATAGTCTTCCCATTAGGCACAGTTGCAAATAAATTGAACATCAGATTAAGTCATGCTTAACACAAATCTACACAGCTGTGTAAAAACCCAGGTGTACAGGACAACAGTGATTAAACTACCTACACAGCAGTTGGTAGTTTTAAGTCTTGGAAATGTAAGAGGTGTCACAGGTGTAGTTTCTGCTTCTTTGCTGGACTTGATTTGAGGTAGGAAAATCTGTGGTTTAGAGATAGCATTTAGTTTTGTTTCTTGAAGTCTCTGATGAGGTAAATTTTGTAGTTGTAGTGAAACATCAGTGCCTTAGTGGGAGATAGGGATGTTCTACTAATTCTATAATGGCAAGGGTATAGTACTACTTATTTTTATCAAATATGAGTAGTTAGTTATGTATGTGTGGTAATGGGACATATTTAACCATTCTAGGTGCCCTCAGTTAAAAAAAAACCCTGTTTCATGAGTGTGTTCCTTCCTTTCTTGTATAAACTCTTTAATAGTCATCTTGAAAATTGTTCTATTACTTTTTTATTTGTAGAATCTTAACTATTTAAGCTAGATTTTAGAATTAGATGGTGAAGGTCCTGCTTTTCAAATATTTTCATAAGCTTATATACATATTTGTGCTATTCAAGATGGAAACTTTAGTGAAGATATTTTATGACGAACTTGTTTAAAATATTTACTAATTCCATTCTTGTTTGCTTGCCCCAGACTAAAATTTGCTTCTGAAGGATGAGATGCTTAATGTGTCTTAACAACAGAGTTTACTAGACTACAAGCACTATGTTAGCTACAGTTATTGCAGAAAGAATTTTTAAAAGATAAAAAAGATTAGGATGTATTCTTTGTGGGAGGAGAGGGCTCTTGTGACTTGAAAATCAGTAACAGCACTGATTATTCTTCTACACTAAAAAAATCAAGTCTTATATTGAGCTTTGAGGTGACTCTTACCTGATTCCCAAAATGCAATATTTTGCAGTAAGAATTGATCTCAAATACTTCCACAACTTATGCAATTGTTTCTGTTCCATTATTTCAGTGTTGTTATAATTGTTTATTAATATTTAGAACAGTGCAACAAAAAATAATGGTTTTCTTATTATGCAACCTTTTGTAAATAATAGGTGTTTCCAGAATATCTTGCATTTATTTCTTAAGGGTGATAATTTATGAAGTTAGTTGTCAAATTGCTCACTAATATAAACATTTTTCTTATATTCTCCGTATAGTCTAGCTGCTTTTTTCTATTAAAATATTTTCCCAATAAACATGCTTTTATACAGAAATCTCCCATAGTCCTCTATTAATCTTTTTAGAGTAGAATCCTACTAATCTGTCTTCTTACTAGCCTTTTGCAAACAGAGTGCTTGTTAAGAATGGAAGAATATTCTTGTACCTAAGGAGTTCCTTGGGTCAAAAATGTTCTGTTTCTAGATCTGGATGTTTTTCTATGTATGGAGGAAGCATAGACAATCATTTGAAAGTGAAACAGCATGCTTATTGCTGAGATTAAAAAGAAAAACATTGTTAGCCATTTTAATCTGGCAGTACACTCATTTAAGAAATCCACTCAGCAGTAATATGTTTTCATTTAGTATTTTATTTACACTCTAATGAAGATAAAATATGTATTGATATGAAAATTATATGTCAGCATCCTCAATATTTTTCTGTCACAATAATATTTTTTCTTTCTCTTTATCAACAATGTCTTCTTTACTTTTATTGTGCTTTTTTCTTCTTTTACATGTCAAAATAATAGCTATTTGCAGTTGACTTCACTATTCTTTTAGCCCTTCTTCCCTTCTCATTTATTTCCTTTCATACTCTTTTTTTATTGGGCCTTACCACGCCATTCTTGTGTCTTTTGTTTGTTTTCTTTTGCTGATTTTCGAGTAAGGCCTGCCCATCTCCAGGCATCCCTGGAGTATCAATTTTCTTTCACAGCAGATCTGGAATGTAGTGTTAAAAGTCATCCCAGTGACTTGTGAAACTGCTTCTTAATTCTACTTGTCTTAGAACAGTGCTCTGGACTAGCGGGCTTTGTTGGGGAATCAAGCGGTTGTACTCCAGCACAAATGGTAAAGCTATTGCAGTGGCTGCCTGTAGGGATTTGTGGCCTGCAGGTATTAGGTAGATAGTGTGCATCTTTCAGATTTTTCCTTTTCCATTCTCCATTCATTTTGTGGCAATAAGAGTCCACACCCTCAGAATTTTCTGCATCTGGGGAAAACATACAGTGGAATTAAGGCCTGTAGGTCGTGTACCCACCTGCTTTAAAAAACAGTGTGGCCTATCTGAGCAATTCTAGTAGTGTGTCAGTTTTCTTAACTCGTAAGTAATAGTTCTTTTACCTTAGAACCCCTTGGAAAGAAGATTTGTTATCGTGCTCCTTACGAACAGCATTTAGGAGACTCTTGTAACATACGATTGTCTGGTTGCAGAGAGGGGGCAGAGCTTGGTGCCGTGTGGGTGGCCAGGTTGTTACTCTATAGGAACGACTGGTTAGCACCTTGCTCGGTCTGTCCATGGCGGTGTGGTACCTAACCCGGTGTATTTTCCCATATGCACTGCTGGTGAAAATGTTTTTCAGAGTAGGGAGGGGGATTAGGATTGTTTTCTTGATGTACTGCATGATATTGGTTTATGACATGGTAACATCAAGGGCAATGAGGGTCATTAGGGATGTGTATTCAGTGTTGTTCACCTGTCCTGGTCTTGTCTGATACCTCTGAGGGTTCATTAATAATCATACCCAGCCTGTAGGAGGAACAGAGGAGGAAGATTTTTCACAGCCTTCCACCCCCTTCTCCTTCTTCAGGTCTGCTATTACAGCTTTTGAGAATTTTGGATTCTCTTTAGATGTTAAGAAAAACATCTTTCACTAAATTGTTATCTCAACCCATAGCCTCTGCTTTTGTCCCTCACCAGAAGGGGCAGGGGAAAGGGGAGTGGCTTACTTGGAGTTTAATTTCCTCCTGAAGTTAAAGCACAATAATGATAACCAAATGTTTTGTTTGAATGGGTGGGGTTTTTTTCCTTACCTGACTGTCTAACACCATAGAGTAGAGTATTTAAAATGGGTACCTGGAAAGTGCAGCTCTTTCCTATGTGAAATAATCTTTACAAAGCTCAGATTGTGATAACAGGATAATTTATATAGGTCTTATAAAATAAACGAATTGCTAGAAAACACGCAGAGCCATCCATTGGTGTTAAATGAATATTCAAAGATCTGAAAGAATGTGTGGATGTGGTTTGGAAGGTGGCCTGTGGGGACACAAACTCTTTACTTGTTGGGTTTTGTGAAAGCTCTAAGGAGGATCTGTCGATTCTGGACACGGGGGTTACTCTTAAGTTTCATTTATTTATTTTCTCTCTAGAATAGTTTCGACTACATGATGTATGTTTTTCCTCATCTTTGTTATACAGGCTCTATGCATCACCAGGCTCTCTTTCTTTAGAGCCATCATTTTTCATGAATGTGGAAATAGCTCTTGTTATTCTTGGGGTTTGAAAGTTTCATACTTTTGTTTGTTTTTTGTGTGTGGTTTTTTTCATCCTGAAAACTGGAAGAATAAAGCCTGTTAGGTGTATGAAGATGGGTGCTGTAAGAGGCAGTTGTAAAAACAAAGGGATAGTTATTGGAACTAGAATTACTCTTTTAGATTGGAATTAGGAAGAGAATTCCAGCCCAGGTACTTTATTTTTCTCTGTCTGTTTGTGAATGCCAATGTCTCTGGTTTGGTTTTTCTGATTGCATTACTGAAAGTTTTTAAAGTCTCAGTTTTTAAATCTCAGTTCACTTCTTTATTCTTTTCTTCTTCTTTTTTCTGCCTCTCAGTAAAAGAATGCAGATCTAAAGGTCCTTGCTAGTGCTCCCAAAATAAATAACATATGGACTAGTATTTATAAAAACTCAAGGATTAGATGAAAATGTTTTCAAAATATTGATGGCTGACATGAAAAGCTTAGAATTAAATTAATAAAAATTATGCTGCTATCTACGTAATGGAAAAAACATAAAGGACTTGTATTTACATAGGAATTGGATGAGACTTGGATGAACTTTAAAATAATGCAGCACCACATGTCTTCTGAACGCTCTTTCACTGCACGAGCTTTGTCCATGTTAGACATTTTGAGTTTAAAAACAAAGTTTAATTGGAGTAGTTTTAAGATACAGATTTCCCACAAAAGTGGTGCTGTAACAGTGCCAGAGGCAGAATTCCAAGAGGCTGCTTTCACTTCATGTTTCAGAATTTATTTGTATAAATCTTATATACAGTCTCTGGGCCTTTCCAGTATTGTGCAAAGCATCGATAACCAAGAAGTCTGACAGTGAGGAAATACATCAGCAATCTGCTTGTCACGGACTAATCAAAATTGATCTGTGAAAATTAAAACTAAATGTAGAGGCTAAGTAGGACAGAGGTGGGAATGAATCTACATGGTTTAGGACTATTTTACTTGTACTGAAAGAGAAGAGTAGTGAGGCTTTTCACAGAGAGAAGTGTTTGGAGTCAGTAATTCTGGCATCATTACTTATCAATGTTCAACAGGTATGAAGTGCTATTCCAAATCCCGTTTAAAATATCATGCTTAATGTATTTTGACATGTTTGCTCATTTGCCTAAAGGTAAATCTTGGCAAATACCACATCTTGGATTGTTTTAAGCTTCTTAAGGGCAATTATAGCAGATTATTAATGTTACTTACACAGGACATGTCTTTTTAAAACACAATACATTGCTTTATAAATGTAAATTAAGTAAATACAATTATAACTTTGAAACTTGTTGCTTTAAAAAATCTTTCTAATAAAAAACTGTCATGTCTGAAATATGCTCTGTAAATGCATTCTTGGCAACGTGAAAGCTACCTTTAGAGATATGCATAATGAAATCAAACAAATAGGACTTCTCTGCAAACATTCAGAGCTGATGGCTGAAAACGTTAAACTTCAGTTTGGGCTATTAGAGCTGGCAGGCCTTTGAGGGAGGTAGGAAAGGCTATAGACTAAAAGCTTGTAATAGACCAAACATAGAAGAAACATTGTTAAACAGCAGTGAGTAATGAGCTTATTTTATTGCTTCTGGGACCCATCTGGAAAGTGTGTTTTTTCTAACAAGTGTTATAGTTTGATAGGGCTCTGTTAAGTGGGCTGGAACCATGGTTCATTTACTACTACATGGACTTACCCTTCCAGCCCATGCCATGGTAAAAGAAGGAGTAAAAGAAATTCCATTGTCCTCCTATTCCCTGTAACATAGGAAAATAAAAAAATATGTCATAGAATCATAGAATATCCTGAGTTGGAAGGAACCCGCAAGGATCCTCCAAGTTCAAGTCCTTCTCATAGTATCCATATTTCCTTCCCTGAGCACAAAGATATAAAGAAAGCAGGAAAGTTAAGGAGCTAGCTATGGAGGTTTATATACCTTGTACAATTTTGCTCACCTTTTGAGGTGTGTAGTGGAAGAAGAGCATCAAGTAGACATTTTGTGTTGTCGTGAGTTTTCACATTCCACATGCTTTAGAAAAAAAAGTGAAGATTAAAAGATTATTTGGAGTTTTTACACTTTAGAATATTTTAAAATGATCTAGTTAGGAGATAGAATTTCCTTTAAGATAGCAGAATGAACAAAATTTGGAAGCTCTACCTTTGTACAGAATAAATATTTACTAAGATATTGTCCCCTTAGAGATTTAAGTGTTTCTTAGAGTTTGTCCCGAATAAAAATTTTCACACGTACTAATTTAAGAAATGTACCTAATTTCTATTTCTATTTTGTGCCCCTGTAAGTTGCCTTATATGAAGTGACTCACAAAAGGGGAACTGAACCGTAGGAATAGGGGAAAATTTCAAACAACTGGAACAGTGAGGGACTTTCTGAAGTATTGAAAACTTGGATCAATGTCCATATGATATCTTTCAATAAATCAGGAAGTTAGCATACTTTTAAATAAGTAGGTGATCTGAGTAGAAAATAGGTGCTATTTTATTAAATAAATCAAGAGGAATAATTCAGCTTGATAAATTCACCTGTATTTACAAAAGTATGTTGCAGAAGGGGCAAATGCATGTAAAGAAGTATCTTATCTGATGTGCCGAATTACCGCAGGTTTAAAGTGTTTGTTATTGACCTGACTCTAAGAACCTTATTGCCTTCAAGTAGTGTGCTACCAGTTGGTGTGATACTACTACTCAGCATAGATGAGTACACAGCATAAGACTGGGCGTAGTGTGAGCTCAAATAGATCTGACTTCCTGTGGGAAAGGGAAATAAGTTAAAATGCCTGGGGGTTGGCAGTAATTAACAGGTAGAATAACTCCTAAAATACTGGAATTCTTTTTTTTTTTTTGATCCCTGCAGGTCAAAACAGAGACTAGGAGATTTAGGATTAGATTCAGGACAGATTTCAGGAGACTAAAATTTTTCTGCAACAAATCTGTTATGAAGACATATCTCATATGTTTCTTTTAGTCTAATGCTAACAGGGTGCTTCAAATCAAAGTGATTCATTGTTTCATCTTATTAATATTATATACTTGCAATTCATGCATACATTAACATTATAAAAATAGTTTAGACTTTGCAGTTATGCAGTGCTTTTTGTGTGAGCATTTCAGTGCTTTATAAACAGTTTGTATAACATGTGAACAGCTTTTCTTTATCTCCTCTTATTTGATAAGGTTGTGCTTTTCAGGTGGCCAAGGGGAAAAGTTTAGACAAATAGAACCCATCTCTCATTTATAGTACAACACGCACCTATTGATAACCATGAACTCTTTTAATATCACAGAGAATGTGAGCACGTTGCTCTTCAACCTAGAGTACTGGCTCTCCATTTTCAAGTGAGACTAAGAGAATTTATCCTAATCTTTGTGAAACCAAATTCGGTTCTGTTTTTTGGGAAAGACCCATGTTCAGGCAATTTTCATAGTACATGTTATGAATCTCCCATGAACTTGAGTGAGTTTCCAACTGAAACACATTGCCTGATAAATCTGTTTTTGACTCTGTTTTGTACAGAGCCTTGCCGATTCCCCTTACCCTCCACCATCAATGAAACTAGCAGTTGCAGTAATCCCAGCAGACCTAAGAATGTTCCTTTTCTTTCTTTTATTTTTTTTCTTTAAAAAAATATTAATCTTATTAATCTTAACATTTGCAGCAGGGATTATTACAACCTGAAACCTGACTCAGTGTTGTGATAGGGTTTATACAGCTGCAAGAAGCATGGGGCAAACAAAAGCATAGTAGTCTAGAAACAGAAGTCCTCACTTAAGTTAAAGTTCTGTTTACACCCAGTTTATATGGTGTTCTATTAAGATTGCTATTCCACTCCACAAGAGTTTTGAGAAACAAGCTGAAGGCAAAACCATTGTTCCGTAAATAGGTTGCCCTTTGCTGCCTTAAGAAGTGTAGGGCTAATGCCAAGGTACCTAGATTAGAACAATTTATCCATCTTACTACGATTCAAAGTGAAATGTCTGTTTTTAATATTTACTGAAATTTGCATAGTGGTGTCTGGCAACACTGTAGCTGCACTTTTGGCAGCTATCTGTGCTTACCCATGCAATAGCTCCTTTAGATAAGGAATGTCAGAGATGAAATAAGCAACTTTTGATTTATTAGAAAGGCTCTTCACACAGCTAATAAAGATTCTTGGAATGCAAATGTCTGACAGTGGGAGATATGAGGAACCACAGACCCTATGCGTGGCTCTTCCCATATATGACTAAGGCATTCTGTGAATTGGCAGTGTAAGGAAACTACACTGCATGCAAATGAAATGGAAGAACTGAAGGAACAGCCACTACTTAGGAATGCTAGAGAGAGGCCTAAGGCACAGCCTTTACTGGAAATACAATCTTTGCTAATACAATCTGGTTTTGACATCTCTTTTAGGACTCCCACTGCTATCATCAAAAATCTTACCTCCTGCTCATAAGTGATGAAACTGAGGTGCAGAGCTTACTGGGAGCAGATTTAGAAGGAATACCACAATCTGCCTTTTGTGCCAGTCACAAACTTACATATTGTCTTTCGATAGAAATATCCTTTACTTATTTCTACTGATTGAACTGCAAGTAGAGCATTATAAAGAAGATACATAAACACAGAACAGAAGAGATGAAGTTCCTAGTGTTTTATTGAATACTTTTTGTCTGTATTACTAATGGAGTATTCCGCTTTAGAAATTGATTTTAGTAATTTCCAGAAAAAAGAAAAATTATACTTTTTTTGCGGAAAAGCATTTAATACTGCTATCTTGCCTATCATTTTTTTTGCTTTTCCTAAAACCCATGTTTCAAGTAACAGCAATTTCATTTCTCAGAAGTGCAAGTATCTCTGAGAAATCAAGTGCCTTCATAACCCTTTGTGTCTGTCTGCCGAGAGTCTTCACCTCTCCCTGCTTTTTCCTTTAGGTATTCAGAAAATTTTCTCTTTCATAGTATAAAATAGTTCCACTCATGCATATGATCCAGAATCTAAATCTAGGGATATTTCTTCCTCAGATTTGGTCTGGTTTTCAAATATAATTTGGAGATAGAAGAAGGCTATGGAAACTCAGCTGCAGGTTTGTTGGTTAGAACAAGGAATCTTAGTTATGTGTCGCAAGTATTTTACTAAGATGCTTATTCTGCTCCCACTAGAATAAAATTAAGACTTTTAGGTAGTTGTACCCGTACTTTAGCTTCTTGCTGTCTTTTTTTCTTTTTAACTGCCTCAGCTGAGCTAGTACATTTAGTTACATCTAACGTAGGCTGTCCTCCATTTCCATAGAGTGATGCTGATTTTTCTTATCTTCCCACAAATAGAACAAGTCCGCCCTCAATCTGAAGTTCTTGATATGTGAAATGTGTTAAAGGTTTCATCAAAATGCTGTTCTGTTTTTCTTTAGAATACCTCTGTTTCTTTTAGCTGCCTAGTAAGTTTTCAGCCTTTGAATTCTTTCTTGACTACTGCTTGCTGAGTAGCACACAGGGCATAGCTTCACACCATTTTATTTTTGCTTTCCATATTATATTGGCTCTATTTCCTTGTTTGCTCATTGGCTCCTAGTGAGCAGCACAAATACAGTTTCTTTGTAGCTTTCCCTGTACTCAAAATGGAAACCATCTAGTTAGTTATGTAATCTCCCTCAAAATAGTTGGTCATATAGGAGGCATCTAATAATAGTCTTTGAACAGAAATGCTTTTTCCCTCATTGGTCATTAGAAAAACAGTGACTAAATCCATAGGTGACTTAAAAATCAATAAAGATTAAAAAGATCCATGTGGACATCAAGAACCAAGAATGGAAGCATCCAAAACTTTGAATATATGAAATCAAACCTCAAAAATACTGGAGCATGGGAGCTAGTGGGGGTTTTTTAACACTATTCCATTACCCATTCCACGTATATTACACGTATCTCTTAGGTGAAAACATGGCATTGAACTTTTCATTTAAGTCTTGAAAAGTGTTATAATAATTCTTAACACCCGCTATCTGGACTAGAAGGGATTTCAGTGGTGAGTTAGCACACATGTAATCTTCGCTACAAAATAATTATTTGCACCTTTGTTTAGAGTGACAGTAGAATATTTAAAATGTGGAGTTTCTTTTTTGGTTTCTTTGTTCTGCAGTGTATCAAGGGCTTACATAATCTTCTCAGGAGGAAGACACATGACTGTCAATCTAAGGGAAATTCGCTTATTTTACCATAAAGAACTGTGTTTTGCTTTTCCTTACTTTAATAAAAATAAAAACAACAACAAAAACAAACAGACAAAACCCCAAAAACCAAACCAAACCAAACGAACAAAAAAACCACCCCAACAACAACTCCCCCCCCAAAAAACCCAACAAAAAAACAACAACAAAACCCAGCAACAATGGAGCAAATTGCATGGCATATTGAAGATTAATGAAACAAACGTGCTGGAAATTAAAATAAGGGAGTAGTGTTTGACATGCATGGACATATTTCTGATCCATTTTTAGAAGATGCTATTTATTCAGTTTTAAGACTAGGTGTTTCTTTGAAGACTTTAATTATTTAGTCATTTTCCGTGTTTATTGCAGTGAATGTAGGTTTCATATTGTGCTTAGTGTATCACCAGTATTATTTGAACTTTATGCCTGCAAAACAAAGTGCATGAATAAGTGCAAATTAGATTGTCATCTATTTGAAGTACTATGAGGCAGTTTAAAGAACTACTGTGTTTTGTTTTGGTTTTTTTTAACTATTTAACACACAGTATCAAATATTCAATCTGGCATATATCATCTTGACTCCCAAGAAAACCTCATATTGTGGGCCAAAGGGAAAAGGAGGAGGAGAATTTCTGAGGCTTCTACAATACTGCAGGCAGCTGGTATTCTAAAATTAATCTTTCTTGCATAAGCTAAAGCAGGATAGCTTCATCTATAAGATCAATTAAATCAGATGTTCTGCCAGGTTTATTTAGTGAATCTTAAAGAATAAAACTGAACCTTTTCTTGGCTTGCTGAAGAATGGAATGACAAAATCTTTGAACTTGGCCACTTAGGCTGGAGGGAGATTAATTTCTGACAGATGCATCCCTTCTACATAATAGCTCTGGGAAAGTTTTAAATTATTCTGATATTGCTAGCTATTCCCAGTTTGGTAGGGGGAGGAGGAAAGATCACAATTTTAGTACTGCCTGTAATGCAGCTTTTGTACTAAAGAGTTCTCTTAGACCCAAGGTCCTGAATAAATAGAAAAGCACAATATGTAGAAAATTACTCCATTGCAAAGGGACTTGTTTCAGGCTGATGGTAAGTCTGCAGTCATATTTTGCAATGGCTTGCAAGTGTCCAGTTCTCATTTGGTAATTAAGTAAAGCAAGAGGAAGTTGCATGCTAGATTGACTTTGAAGCCCATCAGTGTTGAAGAGAGCAAGCAAGAGACAGGAAGGCTCCTGACTTTTATTTCAGTATTCTAACAATCTTTCATACTTTAGGGCTTTAACAAAGCAAGCAAGTTGCACAATCAGTTCTAGTTCCAAAATCATAAACAATCCTTTATCATAAACACGGTGCAGTAAACAGAAAGCTAGGAGACTGATTTCAGAAGTCTGACAGATTAATGTACTTTCCACTTATTTCTCAAGTCTTAAACTCTTGCAATGAAATATGGGCATCAGTGAGATATAATGGAGGGGCAGGGCAAACTAGTGGACAGAAAAGAGCTTTGTCTTCTATCTGATGTAACCAGGTTACAGAACTAAAGAAATCTGTAGAACAACAGATCTCGTGGTCCCTTAGTTACCACCTCTCCTAATAGACCACAAAGATATCCCATGATGCAAGAAAGGCAAGTATCACTCAGGCGTGTAAGCCTAAGGCATAGTTGGTTGGATGGAGCTTGAGGTTTGCAACAAACACTATTGCTATTATTTTTACTGCTACTTCTAATCTTGTGATAGTGTTGCAGTTTTCACTGGACTTGAGTTTTACTGCATTTTTGTAGCTCTACTGCACCCTAACTACAGCCACCTCTCATCTGGGATATAGAATTTCATGAAGTCACTCTGTTGTAGAGAATGACTATGACAAGGTTGTGGTGGTTGTAACCAGAGCATCATGTCCCATTCCAGAGCTACCATTAGAGTTCAGAACTCCTGACCCCTTTATTCTGCTCCTTGTTAACAAATCTGCCTGTACCTGCTGAAGTCTGTTCCATACATACAAACAGACACTCTTTATGAAAACATGGTAGTCTACTATCTGTCTCTCATGAAAACCTCTGTATTGGCTACTTGATGATCAAAACCCCCATTTCTTTCAGGAAGACAAATTAGAGATGCTCTATGTAATTTCAGGAAACCCAGCAAGTTCTGTAGAGATTCCCTCGTCTTGCTTTGAAAACAAAACTGCTTTTTTTTGTTGCTTTTCTGCAGGAATCGGGAAAGGAACTTGATGTGAGAAAAACAAATGACAATTGCTGCAAATTTTTTTAAATATACCTGAATGTTTTTTCTTATTTGCATGTGGTTATATTATTTCTATAAGTGCCTCTTCTGGTATGTCTATTTTGGATTTAGAGAAATAAAACTATCCTTTCACTTAACATTTGAATCCCTTTCACTTTTCTAATTCTATGTTTCAGGAGAACTTATAGCCTGAGAACCCTTTGAGAGTAGTCATCATAGATCTAACAGAATACTTTTGGTATTTATCACAGCATGAAGGCAAAATGAAGAAATACTGAGATTTAATGATGTTTTTCCTCAGAGTAGCTACTTAAAAATACCAATGGAAAAAATGTTGATCTGTGCTAGGGCCAAATATTGCCCTTGCTAGAAAGGAAGTATTTTGATTACATTGTAGTAGTATGAAATATTGCCTAAATAATGAAAGGCAAAGGATATGGCCTCTTACTATATAATCTCTTTGGCCATCAGCCAGAGCAGGAAATTTTCTCTGGGAGAGTGAAGGTATCGAGTAACTTGAAAAGTAATATATTTTTAAAGACACTAACTTCATTTCACACTGCTTTCTAGAATTAGATTGTCACCTTAAAGAACAGACTTCTTGTTTGAAAAGTTGACTGCAATCTAACTCTTTTTCTGTATTTATTTAAAATCTGCTTTAATTGAATGGGGAAGAGGGGGAAAACTACAGAATACCATTGTTTTAGTAAGAACCTTTATTACTAGTGAATAGCAGTATACTGGGAAATATACTAGAGATCAGCATATATTATTCATGACTATAGTACAAAAGTGTCACGATAAACTTAAACAATAAAATACTGTATTTGCAGCATTTCACTTAACAGAACTGACTCTTGGCACAGTAAGTGCCAGCAATAAATCCCGAAAAGTGCAGTGATGGGTCCTGCAATTATATTCTGCTTCTCCTGTTTGTTGTACCAAGCGAGTTTGTTCACCATTTTTAAAGTCTTTGTGGCAAGACCATTGCATGAATGAATCTATACAGAACTAAGGCAGGAGGAGGAGCGGGGACAAAGGGGAAGGCTGTAGATGGTTGGAGGGATTTCAAATCAATCTTGAAAGGATTTTGGTTACTGATTGAACCTTTAAAAGAACTATTATTTATTGTACAGAAAACTGCATGCTGCTAGAATTTGAACAGTGAAATAGGGTTTTGCTCAAGACAAATTGTTGACTACTATTCTACTTGTGGGGGCAAAGCTACCACGATATGTTATTATGTACTAAAAAAATTCTGTTTCAGAAAGTACACTTCAGTTTATAATGCTTTTGAAACGTCACTACCTATATTACATTTGCCATATGAATTGTGATAGTGATAATTTCTCGTCTCAGTGAATAATTGAACAATCACGATATTCGAGTATCTTAATACAGCCTGAGTGGGGGGAGTTAAGACTTAGGCACAAACATTCTATTCCATCAAGGCAGCCTGATCCCCTCTCTTGCTCGAGTAGGATGGATGTTGCAAGAGAAAGTGTTCTCTCTTGGAGAGAATGTGAGATTCCTTCTTTGTCAGTCTCGTGCAGGAGTTCTACTGTGGATAGCATGGGAGAATCAGCATCAGTCCTGTGAGTGCTGAGTGAATTCTGGTTCATAATGCCAGATACTGTAATGACATCACATCATAAATTATTTCTTTGGGGGCATCCACACCTCCCTTAATTGTTTCTATCCTTTGAAGACCTGCTGATTACAGCTGCGTTATCCCTTAACTTCAAAAGTCCCAACCAATTAAAAGGTTCTGGGAAGGATTTTGTGACTGCTAAGGGTGTGGGATTTTTAGGGTTTTTTTCTTTTTAAGAGAGGAATGAGCAGAAAATTAGGTGTTTAGTTTGCCTGAATGAAAAGAAAACGGTGCCCAGTAATATATATATTATCCTGCCAGTTCTTTAGGGCATATTTTGAAATTTGATACAGGGCAACCTTTGTGCTAGAGATGTGCCTTTTGCCACTCCTATGAAAATCCACTCAGAGCTGGCTAAGTTGCAACCTGCAGTTCTTTCTGAATTTATATGTAGATCCATGATTGAGGAACTTTGCCCTAAAGCAAAGATTATGTATTGTACTGGCTGTGTTCATCCTAGAACCCAATCTAAGCAGCTTAAAGCCTTTACAGGCCGGTGGATTTCTATGCTCTCCATTAGGCTAAGGAGACTGCGACAGTTTGAAGAGAAGCTTTGGCCAGGAGTGTAGGGTGCACTTAGGATCAGCGCTGAATCACATAAGAAGGCCACTGTCAGGAGCTGTGAACAAGCTCGGAGCTGACCAGACAAAAGCTCTTGAAAACCAGGGAAGGAGGGAAGCACAGAATGCATGGTTAAGAATGCTGGAATTGCAGTCCAGTAAGGATAAATGGAAGGAGGTGGAAAACAAAGAACTGAATGAGTGGTCAGGAGGCTGTGCTAGGAAATGTGAAGTACATGGTTTAGGGCTGCCTATACAAAAATTAGAGACATATAAAGGATGAGACCAGGATGGGTGAGGACCACAGCATTCAACTCTCACTTGCTGCTTAGTAAGAATTTCTCATGGTAGGCTAAAACATTCTGATGTGATTCCATGCCTTTTTGTAATATATGATAGAACTTACCTTGTTGGCTTGCTCCAAGAAGCATAAAAATGCTTTCAGTTATAAATAATTATTGATGTTATAAAGTTAAGGACTCAACATGTAGAAAAAGTTTCACTCAAAGAGTATGCTACAATATGTAATTATATAACCACACTTGCTCCTCCCCCCACCTCCACCGTGATCTTATTCAGCAGATACAGTAGAGGGGTAAAATCAAGAAAGGAATTTTGTGGGATTCTTAGCTTTCTTTTGTTGCTGGAGCTGGAAAACTAGGTATTGAATGAATATGCATAGTTATTGAATGAATACTGAAAATTACGCATGTTATTCCAGGTACTGAGGTCAGTGTTTTCACCTGCAGCTGAAACTAGTAGATATTCTGCTCTAAATACATACAGCATTATATACTCTCTGAGAAAACCAGCTTCTATATATTTCAAATTGAATTTTGCATTCCCCTTTGCAAAGCGGCGATAACACTTTTTATCTCAGTGTTAATTCTGAAAAGAAGTTGCTTATGAATTGTTCATGTAGAGAGAAATAAGAAAGACAACAAATACTAATAATTGTTTTAAAAGTAGGTAGACACTATATAGCAAAGAAGTCCAAAAGTAGTTCTATGAAACCAAGGTTATGAAGGAGATGGAACAGGAATAGGCATGGATATATAAAGTTAAGGACAAATGAAGAGAGAACAGGTTCCTTTCAGTCTCTCGGATCTTTACTCTTGCCCTTCCTGTGCTATTAGTATATGTTGGAAAAAACCTGGTAACAGTCTCATCCTTTCTTCTCCCAAACACCATTATCTGCTCAGCTGATTCTCTCCAGAGTATGTGTTTGCTATTTGGCATTTCCTAGCATCGGAGTGCTTAACCTCTTAGCAATGCTTTTTATGTACTCGGCTTGTATGCAATGCCTTTTCTTTCCAAATATAATCCTGAAAGCTCAGAACTCTCTGTCATTACTCATGAGATGCACAAAGTCAGCTTGTCAGATATACAGCTGCTCCAGCTGACTTATAAAAAAAATCATAAACTGTAAAATTGAGAATGATTATTTAACCTGTGGTTTGAAAAGATTAAAATACGCTACAAATTCTACATGCCCCTTGAAAAAACATGAGGTATCATTCCTCCAAATCCGCTAAAAAGAAAGGCCAACAACAATGATATGGGAATAAAAGTTTCTGCTAAATGCACGGTTGCAAGGCATGAGTTTGACATTCTCCAAGCACGTAAAAATGATCAGTTTTACCTGGGGGGNACACAGTTTATTCAAACAATACCCATTCTTATCAACCAGAACCAGGTTCAGTCTTGTTAATGGGATGAATTGGCAACAACTTCTGTCTACATAGCAACCAGCAAATATTGTTCCAGTGGTCCGGAGCAGCCAATGAGAGGTGGGGCACTCTGGGGCAGCTTCACTCATGCCCATAGCACTGTGCTGCAATTCCTCCTCTTTGACAACCCCTTCCCCACTTCACGGATGTGAACAGTATGATCTCATCTAAAAATTGCAAATACTTGGCACTTTTATGGCAGGAAAGTATTACAAAGTGCTGAGGCTTGCTTCATGAAGAATTTAGGTAGGAAGCTTTTTAAATTTTCTGCTATTAATGACTTACAAATATTTACCAAAAAACATAATTATGCTAACTTATTCCTAATTTCAGTAAGAGGTCGTGTGTGCAGTACCTAGTGTTTGCAAGTCCTCATTGTCCTTAGAGCCTCTTAGTGGAACTACACTCAGATGCTTTTCATTGTTCATAAACAGGCAGTGACTGGGAAAAAAAGAAATTTTTTCACTACTGTTGTTTATAAGATTTTAACATCTGCCACCAAGTAACACCTCTTTCATTTTGTTCTGAAATTCTTCATTTTGTTGCTGAAATGCCCTTACTTCACTCTGGATAGAAGAATAAACTGTGAAATACAGTTTATTGCCTGCTTTTCCTTTTGTATTTTCTTAATATGGAATATGCATCTTTATAAAGGATATACTTAATGTATTCAAAGAGATGAACTATATGTCAGAAAGTATTTGGAACATTTAACATGTGTGGTTTTTATACATGTCTATTATTTGATGATGTTTTCTGTATAAAAATAGAGGCTTCCATCTTCATTGAAGTTTAAACCCAGTATTTTGAGTTTTTTTGAGTAGAAGTTTTAATAGGTATATATTACATCAGTAAATAGGATAAAGAATAATATCTTGTACTTTTTGCAGATATGGTAGAGAATCTAGGTTTTAACTCCTTTGAGGCCAGTAGGAAAAATGCAACCTTTACTTTTAGTTTAATTTTTCTTTTAGAAATACAATTATTTTATGTTTTAAATATAGTGTTTTTGACTTGAAGAGAGAGGTGAAATTAGATTATATATGCCAATAGTAGAAACAAAGGTCCAAAAATATAAAAAAGAGGTAGTGTTTCTTCCAACTTCTAAACTCAAATTTTAAGCAGAGGTATTTTGAATCTGAAGAGCTACTGGAAGTTTAAATTTTTTAGCATTCAGTGTAGCTGTCTGACTTCAAATTCACGAAAAAAACCTGCCACTTTTCATACATGGATCCAAACCAGTTGGATCATATTTTCAAAAGCTGTATGTTGTGGACCACTTTCAGTCAGTTCTGTGGAGGTATATTTTGTCAGATTTTTTTTCTTGCAGTCAGAAAGAACAGTTGTTTGAATGCAGTGTCCATACAAAGATTATCACTTATGCTAATTTTTAATACAAAATAATTTCTTATGCCATAAACTGATGCATTTTATATAGAGCATGTTCTTGTTCTGATTCTTGCTGATTGTGGGGATTTCATAATGATTTCAGTAGGTCACTTAAAAGGGTCTGTCAACTTCATCTGAAGACCAGAAAGCTCAGTGATATAATGGTTTCTGCTCACAGTCCTTAAACGTGAGCTGCATAGTTAAATATAAAATTTATTGGGATCTAAAAGTCTAAAACTCCAGTGTCCATGCTGTCCTGCTGACAAAGAATATGAAACAGATTTTTTCAGTAGAAAATGTTTGTGAGCATATGAATACACTGATTTTACTTGAATCTCTTGCCTTGAATGCTTCCCTGAAGTTCTGTCTTTAGACTGTGGTTTCTGCCTCTGTTGGTTCTACTCCTGAATTTAAAGTGAATTTATGTTTACCCTATCCAAAAGACCTTTTGTTGCAGGGCTTGCCAGCAATATTATGTGTTCTACGTAAGAGAAGTTCATAGACTGAAGCATTTCTTGATGCTTTTAGAGAAAACAACACTGGCATAAAATTTAGGGTGTTTAAGTTCTAACATTTATGCTTGCTACTTATGACAATTTCATCATTAGACATTAATTCTCTATCATAGGTTTCTCCATGATGATCTTGGCTTTGTGGACACAAATAAGTGAAATGAGTGTTTAAATACTGTGTTAATTAAGAATATGTAGAAAATGAATCTGTAAGCTTTCTTGCAGGTAGAGTAAAAGCACTGGTCGCAAAGCATTTTGTTTTCATATTCTTTCCTGGAGTAACTCAACCCTATAAGGATCATCATGCTGCAGGTCACTTGTACCCAAATTGCATAAATATGGTCCCTGTAAGACAAATTTTGTTTGAAGTATCTCACATTAGGAGACAAAATAGATTTAATCTGTGTGGTAGCAAGATAACAAGAGCTTCCTTTCATACGAAATGTGTGTCATCTTACAGCAGTAATTCTCCCCCTCTTCACTATGGCAACACAAAAATGATGTCATTATATTTTGCATTTATACATGTCTGATCTTGACCTTTCCATAGAACACTTAGCCTGAATTCAAGCCCTGAATTATACGGCTTCCTTTGGATCCAAACTGAATTGTGTTAATTAACATTTGTAGTCTCTGATTTCCACATCTTGATGACAGATTAGCATACCAGCAGAGTGATAAAATAAGATTAAAAGGTAGACAAACTTCTGTTTTTATTAAGCCTGAATGTTACAAAAGAAGAAAGGAATTTGATCATGGAATGTTCCTAGATTAAAGATCTTAATAAAAAACTTCCATGGTATTTCTTTTAAGCTATTAATTGTTCACCTCTGTATTTGGATGTATTAGGAACTAAGATTATTGACTTGTTGTGAACCATTTTAGTTTCATAGCTGCGGAAAGCTCGAGTGCTACTGAAACTGAAAAAGGCAAGTGTTGTTGCATAGCTAAATAATTCACCTAAAGACTTTCTTTCCTTTTTGGTGTTTTTTTTTTTGTTGTTGTTGTCGGTTTGTTTGTTTGTTTGTTGGTTTCTTTGTTGGTTTTTGTGGGGGGGGAGGGGTTTTGCTTTTTTAAATCAAAACATTCTTATCTGCTTTTTTCTAAGCTCCAAAGGCATAAATAGGGCTTGCAGGACTGCATCATTAAGAGTTGATTCAGCTTTTAGATGGGCATTTATCTATTATAAATTAACATCTACCCTAGGTTCACAAGAAACTGCTAAAAATTTCAGTCTTGGGAAAGAGGTACAAAATGAAAATTCCGTAGTAAGCTGTTAGGTCTTTGGCTTTTTATTTTTTTTTTTTTTTACTTTCTGACTACAACTATTTGTATCATAGCATCTCAGATTAAATATTTATAATTTTATAGGATAACTCAGCCAACCTAATTACAGTAAATAAGCTCAGCATACTTGGATTCAACTTGTCTTTTGGAGCTGTGGGCATTTTGATGATTTGAGCATATATAATACTGCCATATTTAAAAATGCAGGGGAAGCACTTTTTGAGCTTGAAAGAAAATTGGCAGATAACTGTTATTATTCCTGGATATCCCCCCTAAATTAGAGTGGTATCAGGTGCTGGTGAGTTCCCATGATCTTATTCCTAGAAATGCCTACATTTGTTGGGAAGAGATGCAATCAACATCAGTAACCTCTACTGAATATTATCTATTTTTCATTTAGCTTTTCCAAAGTAGCAATGTGCACTCCATTGACACATCTCTCTTTTTTCCAGAGAGTATTGGAAGTCCTAGGCCTGAGGGTCTGTTTAAAGCTCTGCCTTCAGAAAGCCATCAAGGAGGAAAGGCCATGTCACGTTCTGTAGGAGTACAGGGAGTAATAGTGTCGATTTGGTTAGCAGGTATTGGGCAGGAGTTACTTACTTTTGCATTATGTATTAATAGTAAACTGGATGTTCCTTTGTATGGATATATATATATAGTTTGGTCTGGTAAATACCTTTATGTACAGTAAATTGTCAGATGGGATATCTGTTATATCCGTGATCCTGCCCTGGCAAATGAAGGCTAGAAGTGTTTTCAAAACACACTGCACAGACTGGTTGGGAAACTTATCAGTCAGCAGTAACCATACCCATAGGATTTTGAAAGCAAATTTTGTTTTTGTTTTTTACCAATCATACTAGACAAAGGACTCTACAATATAGGACTGGGGTCTTCTCAAGGGGTAAGAAGTGGTGGGGACTTGACATTATCAGTACAGAAATAACTTTTTTAGAGACTCATATCAAATTTTAGGATTGCTGTGAACGAAGCATGAATAAAAATGTGCATATAAGCACCAGAAGAAACAGCATAAGTGTTAAAGAAAAAGGCCTCAAGTGATAGTAAAGAACATAAT
>VZTG01004626.1:460847-546443 GCA_013397845.1 Melanocharis versteri
GGATGAATAGGGGAGTGAGATTCTATGCTGTCCCTGGTTTCCGTCACATCGAAGAAAAAGGCCTCAAGTGATAGTAAAGAACATAATTCCCAGCTGATCATATGAAATGCTGTGTTACTTTTATCATAACCCAAAAATGCCTCAAGAGGTCTATAGCGTTCTGTCAGTGGAAGACTGTGCACTTTGACAAAAGGGTGGGAACAGGATTGTAGTATCTACTTCTTCTTTTTCTGTTAGCCCAAAAAAGAAGAAATCTTATAGGAAAAGACTCTCCATAAAAAAAAAAAAAAATTTGCTAATCAAGAAGAATCTTTGAGAAAGCACAAGAGCTTGATAGCCAGCATCCCTTGTTTTTCACGTTGCATAAGAGTGATCTCGGCCAGGCCACTAAATACATGTTTTGCTTCTTGTAAATACGTGGGTGTGAGAGTATATGTTCAATCAAGAGTGGATGAAAGCTACAAGGGAATGACTGTATAGGTAAAATCAAATTACCTGGAGATACTGCAAATGCTATTTCATCTTCCATAAGGTTTTTCATAGAGATTCGTTATACCAGTTTTCTACACATCTACCTAAAAATTATGAGGGAAGCATTTAATTTTAGGTATGCACAGCTGAGAAAATCATACTGAAATTTCATCTCACAAAAAATAGAGAGCTGAAAAAAAGTGTTAATTTGATACACTTTCTTCTGCAGGAATGGTCTTGCAGTAAAGGAAAAACCCCAAACATCTGACTGTACTACCAACTCCATGTCACACACCACTGCAGCCAGGGAGGGCAAATACTGTACTATTACCATTAGGATGGTCAGTGTTCCAGATGCTTGAAGGTGACGTCTTAAAGTCTCATTTTACAGAGAATGTTTACATCAGGGACAAATCAACTGGCTGTAGAATTAGCATTTTTGGTGTAAGAACAGCAGATGCATGTAGCATTCTGATTTAGAGCTAAATAATTTGTTAGCCGAGTCTTTCTCAATGGTCACGTTTTTAGTTGACTACATATTGATACTAGCAAGCCTCAGATTGCTACTCTTTCTTAAACATTAGAGCACCCATTTTAAGGAGCACTTCAAGGATGCTCAAGGTAACTGTTGGTGTTTAGTCCACATGTTAAACTGAAACACGTACAATATGCTAATTAATACCTACAGGTTCCATCACCTTGTGTTGGGGGGAAAAAATTATGTAATGTCACATTTCATGTGACCATCCTTCTAGCTGGTGTGGTATCAGCCTGTCTTCTCTCTGGTGACGACTCAAAACTGATAGTCCAGTCTCTAGGATTATCACCACCATTAGGTAATATTATGTAAAATACACATTCTTAGAAAGGAAAGCTACAAGCAGGGGTACTGAGTGTAGTTCAATTCTTATTTTTATCCTCCTGTGTGTTAGTTTGTATTAATTACTAAATGTGGTGGTAAAAATTTTAACTAAAAAAATTGAAATGTCAGATTATATTCTTTTATTCAATTGTAGGATGTCTCATCTTGGATACTTATAAAAGGATGTCTTTGGCAGAAAGATTGTCAGCGCTTTGCAGATTGCTTATGCTTCTTGCAGCCTGGATTTTGTGTTCTGTGTAATATATCTGTAGGCATACTGTTGTTTATACCTAATCCCCTTTTTAAATTTCACTCGACTTGGCTTTCAGAGGCTTGTTGATACCGTTTTGCCAGATTAAAGTACTCGAAGCGTAACGTCTTCATCCCGCGCTGTCCTTGTCAGCAGCAGGACAGACACTCCCTCAGACGCCTCTCTACTGCACTCTAGTGCATCGTCTGGAGATTTCCCCCATCCTATGCTAATACACAGTACTTCCAAAATTCTCATGACCCTTGGATGCCTGAAGTTGTTTTTTGTCCCCTTTTGGTTTTCGATACAAAATAACAAACAAGCAAAACATAATAGTCTGTGTTTTGCTTCCCGCTTTGAGAGTTGCCACGTACTGAAAGGACGTTTTAGTGACCTTATGTTAACAAATGGAACTTCAAACCGCCTGCTTTCAGTTGTTTGCTGATGCTTTCAGGGATCTAATGCAGCTTTTCAGAATGAGCCACCTGGAAAAAGATTTCAATATTTCTCTGCTTAACTTTGAGCTAACATTTTCTGTACTTAGGTGCTTAAAAGGATCTGACCTTTGAGTAGCTTATTTTTGCATTTCTTTCACTAGGGAACGGTGCCAGTGGTGCTAAATATGCTTTGCAGTGACATCGAGCTGGGATATCCGGAACATTTGCATGAGAATCCATATCACACAAGGGGTTCAAAATCTAAAGAAAAGTAATCTCTTCTGATGGAGATAGTTTTGTGTGTGCCCACAGTCTGCATCACTCAGGCTCCTATGTATGTAATCAAATTCTGTCTAGAATAAAAACTGCTGTTAAAAAAGTAAGCTAAATCCCAATTAAACCTGTCTTTTTCTCTAGTGAACACTTCAGAACATACATTTCTGTGTTCTAACTATTTTTCTTCAGGTAGCAAAAGGCAGGATTGCAAAAGGAGAAAAGCTGAAATTCTCAGCAGAAAAAGTCTTTAAGCTTTGTTCCTGATAAGCAATTTGAACAGGAAGCAAATAAATTTTATTTCTTAGAAATATTTCAATCTTATGTGCAATTTTAAATTGTATACATATATCTAAAGGAAAAGTCTTGCCCTCCTTTTAAAAAGCAGTGCAGCATTAATTATGAGCTACTACCAAGAATCTGCTATAGAGAAGCAAGTTCTTGAACATCTGACTTCATGATATGAGTTTAATAATGGATGTGGACTATTTATCTTACCTATTGGCTGGCATCTGTTCTGGGTTTTTTTCTCTCTTTTCAGATTTGATAAGCATGGAGAGGAAGCCAGAAAAGTTTCTTGGTTTTGAATGCATATTTACAGGGAAGGTCTTCAATATCTTAGTACAGAGATGATATAATGCAGGCAAAATTGAGACTGTGCAATTTGAGGTGCTTTATGTGAATCATATCATGAGCTCTAAGCAGTTCAAAGTCTTTGTAGTCTTGTCCAGTACTTCAGTTGTACAAGTCGCTACTCTTATAATTTTTATTCAGTGTTGTATTTTGAAAGGCATGCATTTTATAATAAATATGCTTTTATATATGTACTAGCAATTTTAATGAAAATATTGTTCATGCTTGCGTGTATCGACCTGCTTGACCCTTATATTAGAATATTACTTCATATCCCCAGTGACTTGTATTTGGAGCAACATTCAGTTGACTCTTCCTTGTCATTCAGCAGCTTGCTACTAGTCCAAAGAGCAATAAAATAAGAGGGAATACAAAGTGGTTGTCTATGAGCCATCTAGAACCAGCCAGGCTAACCCCCTCTTTGCCAGACTAGAAGGGTGAATGCAATTCAGCACGCTACATGCTTGACAGATTTAGAAGTGCCCAGGTTTCCTTCCCAAGACACTTCTGCTGAAAGGCACTTACTCTGCGAGCTCTCCTACAGACAGCTGCCCTTGGAACAGAAAAGCTGCTGATGGTACCACAGTGGCACAGACAGACTCAACTTGGTATATGTGCTTTTTGGCTGTTTTCAAAGTGGGTAAACTGCCTATAGAAAATGGAGCACTATTACCTAACAACTTTAATTTCTTTATAAGGCTAGAGCATAGCAATATCTTTCTGCCTCCACCAAATCAGGGGCCCCAGTGTTTGTAATTGTCTAAATATATGAGCACACAAGTGTAAATTTATTTTGATTCCCCACATGCATGGGTCACTGTAACAAGTGGTGAGAAATCAACATTAATGATATCTATGACAGGCATAGTAAGGTGAAAAGAGAAGGAAAAATAATTAGGAGTTTAGCATGAATTCACTACATGCATAAAATAAAATGTTTTCCATTTTAAATGAGAAGCTGGCATTTTCAGTAGTATCCAGCGGGGAGCCTGTGAATATACAGAAGAAATTATCTATCTGTGTCCTGAGAGCTCTGACTGTTATGTGGCAATTGGATGTTACTTCTGGCACTGTGTGGGCTTGATCATCTGATGAGTCCCTGGCACAGCAATCTGTGTAGCAAAGATCTGTGAAGACATCAAGGACTTGGCAGCATTGTCTTCATCTTAACAATACAACAAGCCTCGATTTGCCAACAGGTATTGCTGCATGAGTTCATTCACTGAAGGCAGAAACAAAAGCCAGTTTTTTAGTGAGAGGGGAAAGAGGACAGTCTTGCCAGCTGCATTACTCATTAGTCCTTTCAGCCCAGCTTAACCCTTTTGTGCACAGTGAAGCTGTGAGAGAGCAGCAAGTGTTCGGGAGTGTTCAAATGCTTTGTGGATGCTTTCTGCATTTGTTCATCAGCTGCTAGAGAGCAGCTGGCCATGCTGCAAGAGTGAAGCTCTAAGAATGTGTTTCCAGAACTGCTTGGGCAGTTTGCCCTCCCGTTTGTGAGGCTGTTGTTGAAGGTATGTAGAGATCACAGATACTGCACTGAAGAGCAGCAGGATATCTGCTGGTTAAGAAATTTGTGATAGCGTATGCATGGTGTATCCGTTTTTCACCATAAATCCTATTTGCCGTGCAATTAGCTCAGAACTTGCATAGCAGAGTGATGTGAAATGTGATCAGGTTCTACCATGAAACACACGTGCAGTCTCTTTGCTTTTATTTCTGGATACTGGTTACTGGTGCTCATGTCATACTGAGATGTTTTCGCATATGGACAGGGTGCAGCTACCTGTCAAATAATATTGGACTGACAGGATGACAACATATTCATCTCCAAATGCAAGCTGAAGGGATACAAAGTATGTAGGACAGACAGTCAAAAGCAGACTTTGGCCTTCTGGAGGATGGGGTTCTTGCCCTTGCTGCCAGTAGTGCTGTAACTTGCTCTCTGCTGTACCATGGCTGCTGAGCAATCCTCAGCTAGACAAGGTAGACAGCATTACCCAGGCTTTACTGGAGCCCACCCAAGTGTGGAAGCCCTTCAGTAGGGGGTCGATTTGTGCAGGCAAGAAGGAATCTGGGCTCTGTTTTGAAGGTCTGTACCCTCTTTTAGGAAGAGGGCTTGGGAGAGAGGTGGGTGTAAGAGATGTGCTTCAGGCATACTGCGCTAGAGGTAAGGCACCTCAGCTATTCCCATCTAATGATCTCTTGCTTAGCCATTACTAAAGCTATGACTGATCTATAAGAAGTGACCTTTTGTGGATAAGGCTGTCCTCACATTTAAAGCTTCCATTCATAAAGCTCTTCTGATGGACCATATATGTGAATTGGCCAAACACGTGTATATTACAATTTCACCTAATCTTTTCCAGGTATCCTGAAGCTTCCTTCTGTGCAAAACTTTGCAAATTCAGCTTTTCCAGAGTGATATTTTACATGGAATGAAGTTAGGAAAACTTACCTCTTAAAAATATAAAATCTATAACAAAGACTAGTCACTGTTCCTGTTTGATCGATTTTGTTTGCGGCAGTGTTCCTTTCTTACTGTTTTTTGTTGTCCTTGTTAAAAGAAACTTTTAACAAAGGTTTTCGTTAAGAAACTAGAAAGGCTTTCTTGTTGGTGCAAATCATTATGTAAAATTACTATTTTGTTTGCCCAGCTGCCTGTTGAGTCTGCTTGTACGTCCCAGACTAGAAGTGCCAAAGTCAACACAGCATAGAATTTTTGGTTGCCAAGGGCCATAGAAGGCATTGCAAGGTACAGGTTTGCGAGTTGACATTGATGCTCTTGTGAGGAAGAGAAAGGGATTTGTGTCACGCGGCACAGTAACGCATTAAGGTGGTGAAAATGTGAATCGTACATATCCGTAAGAAATTGTCTCTGAAGTGTAGCCTGAGTTTTATTGCTTGTAAAATTAAAAAGTTGTGTGTGTTATGTTGATTGGATAGAGGTAAAAAATCACTCCTTAAATGACCCAAACTCACTGGTAATGTTGCTTATTGCAAAGGGGTACAAACTTCATATTTGTGGGGGGGCTGAAAAGAAAAAATCTCAAACCAGAGTGATTTAAGAAATAGTCTGATTTCCCAAAACAGGTGGATATTTTAAATATTTGAAAAATATAGTTTTAATGAGCAGAACCTCCTGGGTATTGGTAACAAAAAATACCTGAGGGAGTACAGAAAAAACCTTAGTTTTAAAATCCCATTAAAGACAGCAAAAAGAATCTTGAGTACAGTTTGGCTACTATTGGCTAGAAACAC
Organism: Melanocharis versteri; assembly: GCA_013397845.1. Taxonomy (NCBI): domain Eukaryota; kingdom Metazoa; phylum Chordata; class Aves; order Passeriformes; family Melanocharitidae; genus Melanocharis; species Melanocharis versteri. The sequence goes on from VZTG01004626.1 coordinate 467,032, forward strand.
TATCAAATCCAGGTATCAGCATTCATGTACCAAAAATCTTCTTCTTCAATGTTTAAGCAGTGCATTAGAAGGGAAACAGCATCATGTGTTCAGTATGATTTTTCAGGGGGGGTTAATTTTATTTTTCAATTTACCTATGAGTTCATTTTCTGAACTCATTTTCCTCTGAACTTAGGAATAGAAATATGTGGTTTGCCTCAAGTTACTTTTGAAGAATTACTGCTGCATGGTTAATCCATCTGAATAGCATTTTTAAGATTTTTTCAAATCATGAAAGGGGATTTGTACCAGAAGTAGGTGAAGCAAGCAGCCTGGTAAAACTCAGCCTTCACTCCACAGCTATCCAAACAGCCAAAGCAAGCTTGAGTCTATATAAAAAGTATTGATTGATGTTCAAGTGAGGTCTGTTCCAGGTGATGCATGAACTGGGACCCCCTTATGATCCAGTCAGCAGTCTCTGCTAGGTGATCTATTTGGAGGTATTTCCCCCACCCAACCTAATCCTCAGTGTTTGGGCCAAAATATCTTTTCTGGAAATCATCCTTTGAGACATTACATAGTTTGTTTAAAAAAAATTATTCATCGACTCCAAAGTGAATATGCAAATAAGGAGATTTTATTTTTTTTAATTTTTATGAATAAGGTATACTTTTGACAGATTATTTTAATTTACTTTTAATTTCATTTTCTGCTGATATCAGTGCTTCTGTTATGCCAAATGTTAATTCCTAAGTTATTTTTAGTCCTTTTTCTCTATACCCAAATGTAATTTCTGGGGTTTTGTTTCTTTAGGATGGAAAATATTCTAACCTTCAAGGGAAATGTAACTTTTTAATATACTATCTTTCAAAATTTAATGTTACAAAAGTGTGAGAAGGAAAAATTGTGGGCACCTTTGTAACTTGCTTATAAAAGAAAACACCAATAGTGATAGTTCTCTTTTTCTCTTGGTAGAAATGCATACTGCTTTTGCCATAGCAGTTAAACATGGATTTTTGGCTTACTTAGATTCTACTCTTGTCTAACAGAAAGCATTTGTACAAAAAAATTATATTTTCTGTTGATAGTAAACCCAAGAATCATTGGGTTTTTTGAAAACTAAGTCTCGGTATTCTGGCTATAAGAACTCCTCGAGTACTGATTAATTTAACATCAGAACCCAATAAAGGGGTTTGTTCCTTCAATTTATCTGCTTTCTTTATGGCAGTTTATAAATGCTGGCTAACCATCAACTCTGTTAAATGCTTCTACTGCTTAGTAAACACATCTTGAAAAAATGCAGCATTTTTCACTTGGCTTAAGGTAATCACTGTGTTTCTTTAAAAGGAGATTGTTCTTCCCATTTAAAAGCTTTGTGGTTGCTGGTTCTCAACATGCTGTTTGCTGAAAATAGAATGATTTATTATTTTATGGTGAGAGGGGTAGGATGGTTATAATTTTGCATGGGATTGTGGTAAATAATGCAACTTATTTTTTAATAGGTGTTATGTGACTTTCAGGGGATGGCAGATGCCTTGCTCTCAGTTAAAGTCTTGATCACAGTTCAAGAACTGAACCTTTAGGACATGAGGAAAAATAGAGGGGGTCCCTTTCCTGCTTCAGCTACACTTTATTTAATTCTACTTTTTATAAAATGCTTGTTGTTTCAATTTTAAATATACTTTTATTTAAATGGAAATGCAGCAGCTGCTGGATTTTTTCATTTAATATTTCTTTCACTAATAGGGGCTGCAGAAATGTATTCTTTGAAGGACCAACTAGAATGGGATAGAATTATTCCTATACTTTTGAAAAGAACTGTGATTTACAAATAAACCAGCAAACAAAAAAATCCCACCTTCAAAACATGAGATATGTGGTGGGTGGAAGGGTTTGGTCCCCACAAACCTCTTGCTGTGTTGCTTCATTTTATTATTTAACTCCTGACAGTTACTAGATCATAAGATAATGATTTTGGCATCGCTCATATTAAAAACAAACAAACAAAAAACACATTAAAAAAAATGAGAAACTAAGCTAAGAACTAATGTAAATAGGTCTCCTTCACAGACTGTGTTCTTCAAAGATTCTTAGAATTGCAAATGAAGTTGGGGAGAAAGAATATATTGTAGAGGATTTAGTGATCATTTTGTTACTTTAAGGAAAACTCTTAGTTAAAACCCAAAGGAATTTTTTTATGAGCTTCTTTGACATCTCATTTCTTAGCTAAAATGGATTTGGTGGTCAGGTGGCAGCAGCATCATCTGCTGACATCAGTTCGCACAGAGAAGCATGTACTGGTGGTGTTGGAATCCTTGTTTTAAGAACTGGTAGCAGTTGCTCAGCTTCTGCAGAGCACAAGAGTTGCATTGGTGTTTCTTGGAGCCTGGTCAGTTGTCCCAACTGCTTGCCTTGTCAGCTTGGAAAGAAAGACTGTGAAATGTCTGTGGTTCCAGTTTCTTTAGTATGTGACCATGTATTTTCTACACTCTGTCAAGCAATATTTTTTCCGTTATTCTTTGTAGATTTTCATTAGTAAATAGTAGCAGATAATGGCAGGAAATAAAACTAAGGGTGGAAAAAAAGGGACAGAATACAGGCAGAACTAGGGAGAATTCACACTGCAAATTATATTGCAAGATTTGAAACAATTTTTAGGTGTAGCTCCTTATTTTTTACAATCAAAGCTGATGCCTTTTTCTACCTCTATGCTGTATTTATAATTTCTCATGAAAGGAAGAATGTAATTTTCTTTAGCATCTTTTAAAGTATTCACTTATTTGTGAAAATTTTCAATTCTGAGTGAGAATATAAACCCTATCCAGAGAGATGTATTTGGGGTTTTTACTTTCTGACAGAATATAATGGAGAATCATTACCCATTTCCAGACTTTAGGTTTGTTTTCTCTCAACATAAAAATGAAGGTGAACTAAAACTGCAGATAAATAGATGCATCAGAGAAGCCATAAGGTTCTCAGACTAGCTAGCAATTAAAAGAATAATTCCTATGAACCATAACCTCAAGAACAATATCCGAATTCTATGAATCAGATGGACAGTGCATGGATTAAACAACTAGATGAGTTGAGTTTTGGTTCCCGCATCTCCACTCTACCATTATCCTAGTCCATACATCCTTTTAAGGTGCTTAAACTAAGCAATTAAAATGGAATCTGTTTCAGGACTAATTATTATATACTTATCCTGAGATTACAACGGATTCCATAAACAAGGAAAAGAAGTAGATGATTTTGTGAACAAATACTTCAGCCATTTGGCTTGTTTGGGCTTGGGATGCCTGCATATATCCCCCTTAAATGTAAAAAAAATTCCATTGAAGTCAGATATAGGTTCTGATTTGGCAAGTGATAGTTAATGTTTAATAAAAGAGTTCTTGAGCATTTTGATCTTTGAGGAATTCCTGTTTTGATTTAAATGACAGATTCCTCCATTCTTCTCTTCCTCTGAAATATCATTCATGTTATTTGACTGTCGTTCAGGCCTAGCTACAGATGAGGATGATTTTCATTTTTGTAATTGCAGCAAATGTGTGTTTCTATCAGTTTATGTAATGATGCAACTATAAAAGTTCCAGTAAACCAAACTTTTCTGACTATATACTGTTAGTGTGATATAGATACAAAGTTTGAGAGCATTTTGCTTATAGGTACCATTCATTTTAATAGTTACTGAATTTGAAAATCTTTTGATTTCTTTAAAACTTCAGTTTAGGTATGGTGTTAATTCTGACCTTGGATTGTGTGGAAGAAATCCTATTGATTAACTTATTCTGGGATACCTGAATACATGCCTTTTTATACATAGCGTATACAGTTGCTTCAAATACCTTGTTCTTCTCCATCTCTATGGCTCATAAGCAGATCAACAATGTTTATAAATAGAAGCACTGGAGAACCCAAGGACAGAATTATGTACATTCTTTTGTCTTTAAAATAAGAAAATATTCATGCAAGGAAAGCATTACGAAAATTTTATTTTCCTCTCATTCAAATCATATTTTATGTGAAAGTTTTTTGAAAAAAATTGGGGAAGGAGGGAAGTTATATTTACCTTAAATAAAAACTAACTTAAGTTATACCCCTGAGACAAAAGAAAGACTTTGAAAATACACAATCAGTCTAACTTTCAAAATAGTCCAAATGCTCTTTAGGCCTTTTTCATTTTGGAGAATGAAAATTCAACATTAAATAACTTCAGAATATGAAAATACTTCACACTTTATCTTTACAGAGAAAAAGTTCCTCCATAAACCTATGCCACAAAACCACTTTCACTTTTTAAAAGAACACAAGCCTTTAGGAGCAGTGGAGAGAGCAAAGGAGATGATGAAAAAGCAGGGTTTGAGTCAGTAGCCACAGAAACCATGGAAAGGATGTATGGATAGAAAAAACAAAACCTTTAGATGTTTTATAATCAAAGATTGATTTGATTGATTTTGATTGATTTTTGATTGATTTTCAGCTTGAGTCATCATTTAAACAATTTAGGTATGTAGATACAAAAAGGAAAATGTTTGAATCAGGAAAATACAGCTACAGACTGTCTGACCTCAGTCTTCTATCTTTTTGCATTTTTCACCACTCTTGTCTCTTTTATTAGATTATAGCCCTTGCAAGTGCTCCCTACATCCAAACAGTGTGTAACCTTTACTGCTGAATGCCAAATTTGCATAGGCTATATTGGAAGCACCTTTATCTGTGTGTACAGAATACATGACACTGAAGTTGTTAAATTGCCCTATTTACCAGAGCTTGTGTTCTTTCCTCTTAATATATGGCTATTGTTGTATTGTACAGTTATTCTAGGGAGACCAAAAAAATAAAATATGATGGCTACTTGATGCAAATAGTCCAGGAGGGTCTGCCATAACCTTTCTGAATGGGTCTTCCCATACAGTAATATGAGAAAATCTTGATTTTTAAAAGCTACTGCCAGTAGTCAACTCATACTTTACTTGGAACATGGTGATCACCCTTAAAGACTCTTTTAAATCTGTGCTGTTTTTTGCTGATTGTAATTTCTGATGCATTTATCTAATGCTTCAAAAATTACTGCAACCATCTGGTCTGAGCACCAATCAATTTATGATGGCTATATCATACTGGTCAAAGCATTACTAACACAAAGTGTTTCATTTCTGTATGTAACAAGAATGACATTTCAGTCAAAGAATTTGTAATGTATAGCTTTTCTTTTTCCTTCCTTCTTTAACTAGAAAGGAGAAAAGTTGGAAAACAAGCTGAATTCTGGTAGATCTTCATCAGAATTTGAAGCTCGCAGCTTAACTGTAGGCAGAAAATAAGATGTTACTTGGAGCAGATCAGCTGCAAATTAGCAAAATACAGTTATTGTAAGTTTCCTAAATGTCATAGGGTCACCTTACATTTCAGTTAAATAACAATATTAGTGTTGCAATAGTTTGTGCAGCTGGACCCCCAAAAAATTCAGTCTTCTAGTTCACTAATTACCCAATAACAAATCCAGGGTTTAGGGGTTTTTTATGTGTTGCATGTCTTTCATCTATGTAGACATCAGTGAATAACAAGAATGTAGTATCTATGATATGTAGTATCAGCTACTGAAATACTCAACGCTAATTTATCATATAATATTGGAATTTTGGGTTGTCTGGATTCAAATTCTCCTGAAAACAGCTTTGAGTCTGATTATGACAACTGACAGAGGAAAAGGAGGTGACAGCTCCCTATTGCTCTTTTGTTTGCTTGTGTTTTTTGTCTTTATGTTGTATAATTTTGCTGAATTCATATTCTTTCAGGCCCGTTCTTTTCCATAATAGCAAAACAAATTCAAATGTCTGGACTAAAACTGGGTTTTGGGCTAAACTCTGTTGTCTGGAGACTGGATTACATAGCGAACTAAATATGGGCTTACTATTGTCCACTCAAAGAGTATGTTTTTCAAGTTAGAACTGTAATTGGCCAATTCAGCAAATTCAATGCAGCTGATGTTCAAGATAGGATGAGGTGTAGACTAAAAGCCCTCAGATAATCTTATCTGTTCTTGATCTTTCCTTACATGTTAAATTTGTCAGGTTAAATTTTGGCTGGCAAACTTCAAGACAACAAAGGAAGCCAAGCTTTGTAATGCTACCAGGTACCCACAGAAAAGTACATCACACAGTAGGATTCTGAACTTCCTGATGCAGAACTTGGATTTACTGTAACTTTTATGGCCTTCTAATATATTGAAATTCAGTCTCTAGTGAATATGCAGGAAGGCAAACTTAAATCATCATAACTTCCTTACATTCCAGATGGTTTCTATAGGCTTCTGAGATTTACCTTCAACATGGAATGTATTTGTAGTTTTAAAATTTATCATAAAATTTTTTCTGCTAGTAGCTTTGGAAAAGCACTGTAATTTCTTTAATGTAATTGGAATGGAGGGGAAATGTATTATTTCTGTTCTATAAAACCTAAGCTCCTATCCAAAGCTTCATTATTTTTAACAAAGGATAAAACTAGGGTAGGTCCACAAGTACTGCCCCTGGATATGGAAATCACTAGGTCTGAGCTACACTGTCTCCCATATTGAGGAAAAAAGTCTTGTGTAAGCAGTTGGCTAGTTTATGCCATCATTGTTGAAACCGGCACTCTGGAGTCTATTTTCTGACTAGTTTCTGCCTTCTTTTCCACTTTTATTTCTGTTGTGAAAATTGGTATTTCAAAACCATTCATTGTTGATCAGTTTTGCTTTTCTTAAATACACAGCACTACATCAAACACCTCAAAATCATGGGCTAAACTAGTCTGCATGAGATTAAATTAAACCCGAAATTGCTTCGACCTTTATTTATATTATAATGTTTAAATTAAAACTTAATTAAATGCTTCACAGAGAGTGTCACAATAAAAGTACGACTTGCATTGTGTTATCTTACAGTATTTTGAAGGGAGGTCCTTGAGACTGAAGTCCTACTGGATTGAGTAAAGATTCTTCAGAAATGTTAATTTAACTAATCATAGAGACAGTTCCTGAGTTTATAAGGAGTTTTGGAGGTCCTCAGGTTGATTTGACAGAAACCAGGTTAAATACAAGTACTAAAAGTAATATTGGGGCTATCCATGAGATGAGCTCAGTGGGTCAGAGCACAGTGCTAATGACACCAAGGTTGTGGGCTCAATCCCTCTATGGGCCATTCACTTAAGAGTCGGACTTGATGATCCTTATGGGTCCGTTCCAACTCAGAAGATTCTGTGATTAATGGGTTATTATTTTTTCCTTAAATTTGTTCTTCATTTGTTAATGACTATTTCTAAGATTTATAAAAGCCCACAATTATTGAAATCAATCTTCTAAGGCTTTTAACAGAATAAGAAAAGTCACAATAGTTACATTATAACTTTCTGATTATTCAGGAAGGAATTTTTTTTTTTTAGGTGGGGCTTTCTTTTTTGTGTTGTGTCATAGGTGTTGATTTTCTTTTTGACACAATACTCTTCTATATGTGGAATTTGTTTAAAAATAATTCCGAAACAACAGGTCAAATTTAAACTATATAAAGATTTTTATATCTCTATTTCTGCATTATATTGTAAACTTTCAACATTTGCTACTTTGAAGATCAACGCTAAGCAGTATCTGGAAATACCTAGGACTGGAATTTAGGAACTTCTGGACAGGCAACCGTGACACTGTTTTTTCTGGTGTGTAGTAAACTACATTAGTAGTTTCTGTTTTTTCTCTCCAGTTTGCAAACAAATGCACACAGTGTGAAATGCACGCTGGCTGCAGTATCGTCAAGTAGACTGCTACTAAATCATGCATTTCATGACGTGCTCTTGTAAGCGTACAGCTCCCCGGTTACAATTTAAAAGCACAATCATATGAGCTGCAAGTAACAATGGAATTTTTTCTCTACCTGCTCTTGAGATCAGAATCTTAGGGTAGAGACACTCTCAGTACATGCGATAAGAACAGAGAGAATGAGGGGAGACGGATCACTACTTGACTTCCTTCATGTTATTTTTGGATATGACTAGCATTCCTCCCCTTACACACACCCTCCTTTCCCCCAGCCCCCATCTCTTACACGCGTTACAAGCTCATGCAAACACTCTCACGTACTCTGCAGCAACAGCAAGAGCAACAGTTGGACTGGAGCCAGAGGACTTAAACTCCGCTTCCTCATTGCCAGCAGGCTTTGTTCTTTGGACTCAGTCAGAACTAGGGAGAACGTCTTCATTGCCGGTTGTGGTGGTTGGAATTTGGCAGCTCAGCTGTCTATTAAATTTTTCTGTGCTCCTCTGCGGACTAGGCTGAATTTAGAGCAGCAAAGCTAAGAGACGGGGCTAGTCAAGAAATCAAGGACCCAGAGACCATCAGCTCTCAGCCTCTTCGCGGGGGTGGGCTCCCTCTGTGCCACAACGGTAAGTGCCAGCATTAAATGTGTATAAAGGTGCAGGAAACTACAAGGTGCTTTAGCTTACTACAATAGGAGAGGGGGAAAAGTACATGAGTGAATCATACAGTGTGTGCTGTTATAGTGGTCTTGGAACAGTGCCTAGCAGTAAAATGTTTCTCATTTCTCCCTTTCCAAAAAACTTTATAAGAATGTATCTATTTTAACAAAATTCCTAAGTGTCTGTACAATTTTGGAATGCTTTTCAAAATGGCTTTATTATTAGGTTTTCTGCAAACCTGTTTTGTTTTGAACCATGGGTAGTACAAAGTAACTTTAACTGGCAGAGTAACTCATTTGTTTTAAGTGCGAGAGCTGAACCTAGGAAGTAAAAGTGTTCCATCACAGAGGATATGAGTAGAACTAAAGTTCAGGAGTATGGGGAGTGTAAAGGGATGAGATGCATCTCGAGAGTAGTTTATAGGCACCCAAAATAAGCTTGTTTTAAATGACTGGCGTTCATTCAGAGCATACCCCCTCCCCCTTCTTTCCCCCGCTATTAGGAGCAAAGTGAATCTCTTTTTAAAAACAAAAAGCTTTGAGAGTCTACTGTTCTAGGGCATGCAAGTGAAAGCTAATGTACAGTGTAAAAGAGTGTAGGCTTGAATAAATGACTCTGAGAGAGGACAGGAGTTGCAAAAAGAGACAGCTTTCTTCCAACATGCGAAAATATTTAGCTGTTCTCGCTTTTTCAAAGTGTTGAGACTGCTGCCTTTTAAGTTTACTAGTAAAATGGTTTGCTTTGTTACAAAGACCTTTATTTTCAATCTCTCAGTATTGTCTTTAGGAAAAGTTTTATAACGATCAGAACAGAGGCGGGTTAATACAAATGCTTTGCTTTCAGAAATGCCATCTAGCTGTCAAAGGAAGTTCACTGCAGGGACCCATTTGTTTTAAAAGTACTGATAAGCCCTGCTATCAGCACGCTATTATGTCTTGCTCTGTGGGTTATCTTAATAAACTGAAAAGAAGAAACCCTTGAAATCCAGAAAGTCAACTGTACAATAAATTTGACAAAGGGGGAAAGACCAGGTGACTGAATGTACTTATGTACTTTTAAAACAAAAAGACCAAGGAAACCTTACTAGGACAATAGACATAAAAAGGGAAAAAAAATTCCTTTCCCTTCCCTTAACTCTGGCTCCATCAGTTACTTCAAGTAGTCATTCAAATATTTTTTGTTGACAAAGTGAGCATTCCCTTCCCTCTACCCAGTCATTAACTGCTGGTGATCAAGTATTTGTGAAGGTGAATCTAGTCACATGAAAAATCTGCTGAATGAGCAAATGTGTGATTGTGCAAAGTATAGCAGTCACAGTCAATTAACTGCTTGCTTAAGGTCTGTGTGTTTGTTTTTTTCTAATTTAGAAATTCAAAACCAAAGCTTTGTCATTCTGACTTTCACTCTTCATTTGGGAGAATGCTCAGCTTGGTGTGGTAGTTGTTACAAATGATCTGCTAAATTATGTTTCTATGGATTGACTGTGAAACAGTGCTCAGCAGCACAGTGTGCAGTTAGTTAGGATGCAGGGGATGTTTACTACACTTTGCTTGCCAGGTACTAAGACATTTCTTTCTATAGTAGTTACTAGCTCTATTTATGGCAAGTAGTCCACTGAACAAGAATCACACACTAGAAGTAGCAAAGATTCTTTTTCAGAGCTAAAAATAGAATATTGTTTTCCTGAGTTCGACCCCCCTCTGCTAATGGCACCATGTCAGGTTGCCTCAGCAGCTGCTTTCAGTTTCACAATTTACATGGGTGCTATAATGACATTTTTTCTCATTGATGTGGTGGAAAAATCTGACATCTTTATGCTGTTTTTCCTGCTTTGATATGTTAAAGCATATTTTCTATTGACTGTGAGGTTTGGCAATGAGTGTTGAGTTCAGAGATGGGCCTGTACCAAAATCCCTGGATTCCTACATCCATGAAGTATAAGAAGGTTAATAACTGAATCCAAATGTCTTGGCTCTGGTCTATTCCTGTTTTAAATGCACATCGCTTTGGCCACATGTTTAAATTGTTTTTTGAGGTGATTAAGACTGAAAGAAATCTTTCAGGCTCCAGACACAGTTTTAAAGAGGAAATGGCATTTAAGAATCTTACAGTTATTTAAGCAAAGCTTGCTCATTTGCTGTTTAAACATGACTTTTAGGAGCCCCCAAGGACCTACATTCCCTTTCCTCTGTTATAACTTTAGATGTAAGTAATATTTGGAACTCCTCAGATGTGCTGAGGAAGCTAAGGTGTTTTTGTGCCTGTCCTTTCTATTTGCTCGAGGGGACTGGTGAAGAAGGCTAGCAACATACATTGAGGTAATGCAGATACCTGAAAACGTTTTTTGATCCTAAGTGATCTGCCTATAAGCTTTTAAGAAAGTGCCATATATGCATATACTAAACTGCAAAAAACTGTGGTAGCCTATGGTAAGAAATACTGTAATGTGGTGTAAGAGGCTGCACAGATTGTTGCTGAAATGGTGTATATTCTGCTTTTTTAATTGATCAGCTTCTCCTACTCTGGCTAGCTTAATGGATTTAGTGGCTCTCTGTGAATACAATTACATGTGCATCTGCCAGCTGCTTGTGGTATCCCTGCCTCAGCAAGAAAAGCTGTTCTTAGGCTGTGTTGGCTCACTGTGCTTTGTGGCACACAACTCTGATTTATTAGGCAGTAGATGCATTTTTTTCTCTTTTTCTTGAATGATTGAACTATGATGTCACTTTTTGTCTTGGCTTTAACCTTTTAGAAAACTTTTATTTTTTTTTCTGCAGACTATTCTCTTAACACTAGGAAAGTGGGAAATATCTCAATGTTCATTGCAGAGCAAGTCTGTCTACCCCAGCACATTCCAGGGCCACCGAATCATTTGTGGTGAGAGTGATTCAGATTTGGTTAAGATGATTTAAAAGAGAGGTTATGGGCATACTGCAGTTGTGCATTTAAGAAAATACAGAGAGTTTTTACTGCCTGATTGAGACCACATGGCTCCAACTTAGACTTTTTTGTAACATGGAAATCATTGGCTGGATGTACTCAAACGATTTATTTTTTTTTAATTGCCTAGAGGCTGAGAGTTTGGGTCATAGCATTTAATGGTAAGGTCAGGGTTAAAACAAATAGTTTTTAGTGTTCCTTTGAATAAATGAAAAAGAGCTTCTTTGAATATTTTGCATGGGATACAAACATGCTTCTCTTAAAAGAGAGCAAATGTATCTCAGGAATTCTTTTGGACATTACAGGGTAATTGGTGACCTGATGTGAGAGTGAGAAAGATAGAGATAAGGGAAGATTGCCCTGTCATAAATCACAGTAAATATGTTCCACTCCAAATATATTATGGAAAATATCACAAGTAAGAAAGAAAGACTTTTTTATTGCATACAATTTAATTGCTTGCTCTCAGCATTTTGTGCTGCTCTTAAGAGGATTGAACAGTTTATATAACTGAACTCTATTTAAATTGTTGTAACTATCTACGTACAGTATATCCCTACTCTGAAGGATAAAATTGTAATAATCTATATTCTTTTTATGCATATTCTTTATTCTGAAATACTCTTAATAAAATCTTGTTCTTCCCTCAGTGCTCTCAGTTCTTTCTTTTCAATTATAACATTTCTCCCATAAATTGGTACATAGCTTTGATGTAAAACTTTCATCCAAATTTCCCTCAAATGAGAGTACTAGATGATGAGTGTTCTTTTATATGGATACTTTTGAAATGGGTAAAAAAAGTCCAAGATATTTCAAACATAGAATGCAGATCAAAAGTTACAGCATTGAGAAACATTGTTTATTCTTGCCTCTGCTTGGAAGATGAAGTAATGATGAAAGGCAGTTCTTACAACAATTCACTGTAAGTTATCTAGAAATAATACAAAAGTGGTATTCTACAACAGGAAATCCAATAAACAATGGTTATGAGCTTTTTGCTATCTTTAAGGATTGGGGTGGTAAATTTAGCTAGGGGAAAATGGGAAAAAAGAAGAAAATATCAGTCACATAGCTGTGTATGTCCCTTTCAACTAGTTCCTTGCTTAACATTATGTCTCTCTCAAATTTACAGACCACGCACGAACTTTGTTCTTAACTTTAAAAAAGGCTGAAAACGAAAAAAAAAAAACCAAAACCCAAAAAAAAAAACAAAAAAACAACCAAATCCTAAAATATTAACCAGAGTTCATGAATCACTGTTAGTTAATTTCTGCCTCACATAAGCTACAGTGTAAATGTTTAAAAGTTATTTGCAGATTTTTGTAACTGTAGTGCCTAATGCAGGTGGGAAAACTATTATTATTTCTGAATAACTCTTGTGAGAATTAATCAGAGGTCAAAATGTATACTACAGTGCCTTGACATTCCTGCCTGTGGTATGTTAGTGTGTTGTGTCAGTGTTCAGATTAATTGAGTTAACGCATATAAAATATGTAGAATGAACTGGAATTGGTTTTATACTAGACAATCCAAACTGTACTGTGGATAAAACAGTACAGTTTTTCTACAAATGTACAAGAAAGTGTGGCCTTCATGATGTGCAGTCTTAAAAGACGTATCTTGTGCCTGAAGTCCTTGACAAATTCCGGAGCCCCTTAGTGCTTTACAGATCAAGTGACAGGGAGGTGACAAGACTGTGCCGTGTTGTATAGGTGGGACTGTTCCTGTGTCTTCACATATATACCAGAATATCCTGTCCTTTGAGACATCTTTAGGCCTGCGTTTATAGGGTATATACGTATAACTGTATACAGTTATTAATCTGTTGCTAGATTGAAAGTTGTCATCCCTCCTAAACAGTGACTACTTACACCTTTTTTCTGGCTGTAATGCTGGTGCAATCTACATTGCACAGTGCATATGTAAAACAGACATCCTCTCTTTAGTCAGTTTTCCAAACAATGGAGAGAAGCACATTGAAAAAGGAAATAAGGTTCAAGGAATTCCAAGATTTACAGGGGTCATAGCAAGCATATATAAACTCGAGTCATTGCAAAGAGGAGTAGACCTTACAGCAGTCTTGAGTGTTGACCCTCAACCTGTTGGATTCCTAGGGAATTTTTGATTTTCCACTAAAACTTGCTCGTGGTATTGTTTCATATTTCAGGTTTCATAATGGTTGTGGAAAATATACATGGTATTTATTGGGGCATGGCTGGCTAGGTCGGTGTGCGTCAATAGGTAGGAAGAATCTTAAAAATTTGAAAATAATCTTGAAATGAATGTTTCTAGCAAGTAGTCACTAGTCATAATTCTGCAAATAGTCACCAAAGCATAAAGCATGCATATATGCATGCTTTAGGATCATAACATATTGACAGCTGTCAAACACGGATGTAAGCTTGCCTGATAAAGCTGAAACTACAGACTGAAGTGAGAGCTGTGCTGTGTCTTGCAGCTAGTGAGGTGTGTAAAGGCACTTCAACTGATACCTGAACAGATAGCATAAGTTAGTCATTATTATTTAGAGAAAGATGATGGTTAGTCCTCAGACCTGGCTTAGGAAGCAAATGTAATCCTCCCCTAAGGAAGATTGCTTGTGAGTTGTAAAATGCACAGTATTGCAGCAGTTAACCCCAATGACAGGTATCCAATTTTATAAACTGAGCGAATCAGTCAGATTTTGCCTATGGAATCTCATTTCAGCAAAAGGATGCTGTGTGAAGGATGATGAGTAAAAAGTGGCATAAGTTTTGGGAGAATGGAGGCTCCAAAGACAGGAAATATTCCTTCCTCACTCTTTCCTTCCTACTATCTGCTGTTTCAACTAGGCCTTTTTAAACAGCACGCTCTAAATCTGTCCTAGGACACCACAGATGGTATCCCAGAGTCCAAAGTCTTGAATCTTATTTTACCTCTTTTAATGGGTAACTTTCTACTATGTCAATGATTCTATTTGCCTCTGAGGTAGGAAATAAGAAAATAGCATGCCACAGAAAAGTACAGTTACTTGTAAGTATGATGGTTATTATATAGAGATGAAGCCTGTTTTTTTCCACTAGCAACTGTGAAAAATGCCTTTGATAATATTACATTATTAATCAGAAGAGGTATTATCAGTATTATTTTGCTATTTAATGTTGGAAACTAATTCAGAAAACTTACAGCTTCCTACAGACCAGTAGTCTTAGGAACTAACTTGTTATAAATGGTGATTTTTCTATCCATAAATACATGAAATAGACACAACTGTTGCAAATGTCTGTGTATATAGGACATCCTAATCTTCAGTCCTTGATGACGACGGTTTTCTCCATTGACATCACAGCCTTCCAAGACCTGTTGTCAGTATTGAAAACCATAGTCAGAGCAGGACTGAGGTGCTTGTTCTCTGCATCCTGTGGCACTCTGCAGAGCGATGCCAATCTCTGCAGGCTGGGTCTCACTGCGTAAATTTGACTGCTGTCATACTTAATGCAAGGCACTGACAAAACTGCTGACAGCTTCCTTGCTTTGTTGTCAGTTACTAAGTTGCTGACCTGACCCACATGAACCAAGTATTTTAGCTTCTGCTCTATGAATCTATATTGACTGCCTCTAGCTTGGAAATAATCGAGAAGTAAGAAATAGGGAGATGATAGTAGGAATAGTACCCATATAAAAATGGAATCATTTTGTATTGGCTAGGTAGGGTTTCATTTTGCATTTAATTTGGTCTAGTTTAGCTAATGTTGCAGGTGCCAATTAAAAGTTTGTCTATTCAGCTACTATCGTGTTGATAACTGTCTTCTATAGGCGTCATTTAGTTGTGCCTACAAAAAGCACAGTAATTGCAATGTATGTCACCGTTGATGTAATAGCTTTCTACTTTTCCTAACTCCAGCAAGATGTTTGCCAGTTCTCAAGATAAACCAGCATGTTCCATGGTTACCGCTTCCATGTGTTCAGTATGAGCAAGACTGTACATCCTGAATGGAGGTTTCCTTTTACTTACTGTTAATTTGCAAGTTATTAAGTCTTCATAATTTAATATTGTTGGTTTATTTTCTGTGGACAAGAGTGGTTGGTCTGAAATAATTTTCATCTTCTTCCCCTTTTTTAAGTATTACGGTTTTGAGAAGAAGTATTACTTCTTCATCTGAAATGTGTATTGTAAGCCTTGAGTTGCCACTGACTAACTCACCACAATCATATTAAATGCAATCTGCCTTATGTGTAGCATTCAAATTGCATAAATGCAATTTCATCCTTACAACTTCACATCTTTTTTCTTACTTTTAACCATTTACAATCCTTCCCTCGAAGTTCAAAATGTTATTTCACTGGAAGATTATGCCTGGAAATTCTGTAATATGTACCCCTCCCCATGAAGGCAAAATAATGACAGCATGCTATTTGAAAATCCGTTTCTGGCCAAAGGAGTATAAGGGATAGCTAAGAGCGGAATTTCAGTTATAGGCACTATGCATTCCATTTCAGCTAGACAAGGAATCATGTTAATCCTACAAGCCTCAACAGTTCTTTGTGTCTGAAAAATGTTCAGCATTTCACATGTTATTATTAAATACTTTTTTTTAACCTGCTCTAACCATCTTCACTGCTTTTAATTTTTTTCTTTTCCTTCCCTTCCATGACCTTATTAATTCCCTATCAAATACCAGAAGTGGTAACTTGATTTAAGCATAGGTCTACATAAGCCAAGTGAAGGTATCTTCAATTTATGTGAACAAAGTTACAGCTATTTACTGCACTTGGGCGCATGCCTGCCTTCAGACTTCATGGAAGGTGGCCACATAAAATCCTTCTGCAACAGGCAAACAGACCCCTAAGAATGAAACTCCAGTATTTCATTGGCATGCAGGGCTGTATAATATCTTACATCCATCTCTTCATGCCAATTTGCCAGCTTTGAAAAAGATGGAATCATTTTACGGCTAACAGTAGAGGTGGTAATGCAAGGTCAGAATCTGCTCTTATTTTAGAGACATGGTCAGCACACAGAAGGTGGCCTTAGAGTTAAGACAGTGGAAATCGAGTTCTGAGCTGGCTCTTACCTTTCTTGGGCAACAATGGACAAAGTGCTTAACCTCAGTTCCTCAGTAGTAAATCATATCTAATTATCTCATGTTCAATTACTGTTTTAGTGCTCAAAGATCTATTCATTGAGCTTTTCTTTAGAGAAACATTTTTATTCAGCCACTGCGGACACAAGAACATTCATTGTGCAATTAGATTCTGTCTATAGACTGTTGTTACCAGGTAGTCCAATGCTTATATTCAATAAGATGTGCCATGTGCTAGACACTGGGAAAATTATGGTGAATGTTCTTACTGAAAATACATGTAAGAATATGCCCAGCCTAACAGAATGAGAAAAATGTATGTTGGAGGAAATAGTGGAATAAAATGAGGGAGGCCTAGTATGCTGCTCTAGTCGGCTCTTCCAGCAAGCTCTGAAACTGAGAACAATCTGAATGAAGCCAGGAATGTTATCTCTAATACCATATGTGTGTTTTTTCTGAAGCACTAAACTTTAACTCTGTTCTCATATGATTTATGCACCACTACTGTACTCTCAGTACAGGGCTGGATGCATTTGAGGACTACTTTTTAATATATTTGGGATATCTTTCTGTAACTTTGTTTAAACAAATATTTGAGGATGCTTCATAGAACATAAACCAGGCAGAATTTCCTGGATTAACTTTCAACTCCATTTTGGAGAGAAAATTTGTATCTGTGGATTTCCATGTATAGCATAATCCTTTAGCTACGGGGTGAAAACTACAGAGAAGCATCTCTACTTTGGAAATCTAATGTTCTGATTTTTTGGGGAAGAGATGATAATCTTTACATGAAACAAAACACTAGATAAATCAAATTTTTTGCTGGCACGACTACAGACACAAGCAGAAGGGGTCTGCTTGACTTACTGACAAATGAATTAGTGGAACAATCTGAAATGCAGATAATGTCTACCAAACTTTGACTTCAGGGTAGGATGTTCCAGGCCCCAGAAGGAAGTTGTACAAGACCAGTCGATTTCACTACCTGTCAGAATGAAAGAAATTATTGCTCAGTGTCTGGCATTTCATGCCCTAAAACTATAGGAGCTCCTGTGTAGTAGCTAGTTGAATGCAAAAAGTGCGTGTTTCAGGTGCTGGGTTTTCTTCTTGTGTTCAGTGCTGAATTCTTCTGTATAATATGTTTCATAGTTCTGTGACAATCCCCTGAAAGTATAAAAGTCTCAAAGGGTGGGAAATGAATGGCTTTATCTGGTAATCATTTAAACTTGAATTACATTAAAAAATTAATGAAAATGTCTACAGTAATATTAAGCACAGAACTGCAGAGCCAGCTATTATCAAACTTTTTATGACTCTACTTGCTCATTCATCACATATATAAACTGTTCTGTCTTTGTGCTCTGACACATGGAAACGGCTTCCAGGTTTATTGGCATTGGAGGCAAGCTCTTGCAGTGGAGATCAAAATGTAGAAAATATTTCAAAAGAAAAAAAAACTTGCCATGAATTATGAAACCTAAAAATGCAAAATGAGAAAGTTACGTGGAATGTTAAGGTTATAAATTAATCTAAGCTGATCTTTTACACCACTTAATTCTTTCTATGACTTCCTGCTCATATCACCTACCAACTTTAGTGTAAAGTCTTCTGAAATACAGGTAAATGTATCACAAAACTACTATGTGAGTGATTTTGTTCTGTATCTTTGTTCTGCTCCTTTGCTTTTGTTTTGTTTTTACTGACTCATAATAGAGAATTACATTTGTAGATATGTCAGAAGACCAAAGATTTTTCCTTTTCAATGTATTATTTAATTTTGCAAATTGTAGACCGTATTATAACTCCTTAGAATCCGCAGGTTTTAGTTTGTGATTTTTTTCAATTTTTTTTCTCATCTGAAACCAATGAAACCCAGAGAGGTTACAGATAGTTTTATGACTGTATTTATGAAGGAAACAACCATTTTCCAAATTTAAATGGTATAATTTGGGACTAAGAACAAGTAGGAATTTGCAGCTATTCAATTATTTTGCCATATCTTGTGTTTAATAGTATAGAAAAAAATATATTGTACTATACATTATGAAAATATACATATATATATACATATAACTGTTGAGTTATTGCAAATTGGAGGTACTTCCAATTAAATATCTTTTCCTCCCTGATATTTGCAGGCTTTTATAATTAAATGTTGGGGTGTTATAGCTGAGGAGAACAATTTTCAGTGAAAGGAAGAGAATTTAGCCACCTGAAGTTGAAAGTATTTTGTTGTGACACAATATTGGCTTTGTTCTGAAGAAAATCTATTTCAGTTTCAACATGTGATGAGAGCTTGAAAAAAATTAAATATTGTCAAGCGTAGCCATCCAAGTTGTTGAGTGATTACATTCATTACTGAAATATAGAATTGTAATTGGAGTGAAGCAAAGAGTTCTTTTGACTCTTCAGCTGTGCCAGAAAGTGCCTATTCTGAATTTTCAGGAGATAGCGATTTTCTCTTTGGTTATTCTGATTTATCCTTCTTCAGTGTAGCTAACCTGGAAGACAGCAAAGTTATTTATTAGGCACCCACAAAGAGGCTCTAGCTCTGTTGGCCCAGACTGCACTGGATCTCAAAACCCCTTTTTCGGAGATTTATCCCAAATGTGTGGCTGAGTAGTAAGTGGTGGTAGTATGCATACATGTGCCAGGAACTCAGGTTTAGTCAAATAGGTTATATAAAATATTCTTCTATAAACATTTAGACGTCAGGTACAAAATAGTGCTCCAGAAAATGAAGCGTGAATAAATTGTCCAAGAAGAGATGATGTAGGGAAATTGATAAATTAAACATTGTTAATGACTTGTAATGCAATAATTTTTCTGAATATCCTGAAGAAAACAACAGATGTAAAGAATCTCACTGAATTCCCCTGCAGTTATCTAATGAGTCCAACAGCCCTCGAAAATGTCTTACAAATAGAAGTGTTGAAAAACTCATATCTTAAATTGCATATAATGTAATCATGGATTTTAAATTCATGCTTTTTATTTACACCTATGAACATGGTCACATAGCTTTTAAATTTATATTTATGTCCAAATTCACTAGTTATAGAAGTTGCTCAATGAAATGAATTTTTTTTGAATAACTAGCTTATGTGTTAAACAATCAACATGCCTGTTGTAAAAGGTGGTTTGCAGTTCTCAATACATAAGTGGTCCTTGGATTGCACAGCATTTCCTCTCTTTCTTGATCTGATGATTGCAAAAATTTAGAAGAAACTGAATTATCTATCTACATCTATTCATCAGTTAAAATGCAGCTTCTGAAAATGACACTTTTATAGCACAGGCTCGTGGCCAAAAAGGGAAAACAAAGTTCTGTGTGAGGTTTTTGAAAACGTGAAATCTGTGGGTTACACCTACACCTGGATAATGCTTTTGTCTTTGGAAAACATCAAGTAAGATCAAGAATAATAAGTACTTTGTGTCTTGCTAGTGGGCAAAGATAAGGAAACACAGATAAATCTTTTGTGGCAAAGGGTAAAGATAAATCAGTATAGGATGAGAGGTAGGGTTTAAGCTTTGGACTTCAAAATTGGGAAATAAGTCATTCAGCATGCATTTCAGCATTCTGTTATTTCAGAAGGTTGATTATAACATAAACAAGATTGGTTTAGAAGAAACTTCTTTGAGAGATATTTGTTCATTCTGGTTAGAAAACTAAGCATACAGATTTTTCCTTTAATATTGACTGCTTTTTGACCAGTTAAAGAAATATGATCTCCCTGCTGTTCTTGTTGAATAAAAACAGCTGCACAGATGTCTTTGATCTGTATGATGAAACAGGATTACCTGAAATGTGGTATCTCATTTGGATACCATTGATACATTTGCGAAATATCATTTGCACCAAGCCCACAGTGCACTCAACAAGAGTCACTTCCCTGCTTTCTTTGCCGCATGGCATAAATGTACCTATGAGACTTTGAAGCCAGATCAACAACAAAGTTGCTAAATATGTTTCATTGTTTTTATGTTAAATATTTATATATCTTCCTTATAATCTGAGTGCTAAAAAAATAGTGAGCATATCCAGTTTCATAAAAAGTGACTCCTGCAAGAAATGAATAGAAAGTAGTGAACATTGCTCTAACCTCCTACACAGCTTGTTATTACAGAAATGTATATTAATCAGAAATAAATAGGTTTGGATTGCATATCCGAATAAGTCATACAGCAGGTACCTCTTTTCTACATGATACAGTATCTCTGGTTATGTATAGAAAAGATTAGCATTAAACTTCTGCATTATAGGCATGATGTGTAATTCAGTTTTATTCATTAAATCTCACTATTTTTGCCTTTATATCCAGATATTTCATTGCTGCGTCACATCATGCATCTCTTCCAACTTTTATAACACTGCACAGTTAACACAGAGACATGCAATTTATACCAATAAAAATTTACTAAATTAGAATGTGTTTGTTTAATGAACTAATTATTTTCTTCAATTTTTCATTGTATATATTCAAATTATGATTAATATAAAAAAGTCAGTTTATTTATTTAAATTACTGTTTGTGCTTTTCTCACACCAAGGCAACTACTTTTAGACTCTTACAAAAACCTCAAAAACCAAGTATTAATCTAAATATAGCTATAAAAGTTCCTTTAAAAAGTAATTAATAAAAAAATACCAATTTTTATTTCAGTTCACATTATAATGCCCACAGTAGTTTTGACTATGATGATCCTTTAAAAATAGCTTATGACAGGAACCTGACATAAAACAGAAGGACCTTAGGAAACAAGAGGTAGTTGCCTCAGTAGCAAATTTGTAGGAGTAAGTTTCAGTGTGTTCAGCAACTTCAGAAAAATACATTTTTTATCAAAAATTCTCATTGTGCCTAAGAACAGTTTAGCAGTAGCACAATGGAAATCTGCAGCATGAATTGGTAACTGTTGAGCAAATAATTTAAAATTCTTTTAATCTAAAAAGTAGAAGGAATATTCTTTGGTTTGCTATATGGAAAGTCATACAGCTGTAAATCTTTGCTTTGCTTGGTGTTGTGCTCAATTTTCATACTTTCTAGCATTGGTTTTGTGTTTTCTTGTGTGAATATCTCTATCATTCAGGTAACTAAAAGCCTCCATCAAAAATATTTTCTTTAAAGCTTCTATATTAAAAAGCTACAAAGTGAGGCCAACAGTTGCAAAGTCAAGGACAAGATACAACCTTGAAAAAAAATTTAGAATTTTTAAGCTGATTCTGTGATTTTAAGACAGAACAATTACTTTTTAAACAAGTCTGACAATGCTGTCTTTCTTTTGTAATTAGCTGTACACATCAATGTAAGGCTGTAGAACGTTGCAGTACCCAGAGAGAATGATGTGAGCTGCAGGCTGTAACTCTGAGCATCTTGTCTGAAGCTATCAAAATCTCAAGCTGACTTTCAGATTACTTCCCCAGTTGAAATGCTGAAACAGAGTAGAATCCTTGTTCCATGGGTAAGGTGAACTGAAAGAGGCTTGGAAAATCTACACAAGAATGTGGGGAAGAAATTTTCATAATGACAGGAATAAGCTAAAAAACTAATCTTTGGAGTTACTGCAGGTTGCAATCAGTGGCAGAGGCCATTGATCACTGCTCTTGGAAGCTTCGTAGCCCATGGCTCAGCTGGTCACATCTGCTACTTCAGTACCCCCTCCACTTTGCATCCTTGCACAAAACATGATGCAAAACTTCTCTTCAGAGGAAGCAGAATTAACTTGTGGGAAATGGCAGACTGAAATGTTGAAACCACAATGATTTTGGTATTCTCTTGCCATGTCTTTGGCGCTTTAGGAGGGCAGGTTTGGTCTCCAAGTACTTAATTGTGGGGTTTACTCAGCTGGATGGGAAATCACTGGAATTTGTGAGAGCTGGGAGAACACTGTGCAACATTTGAAGAATCAGTTAAATTAGTGTACACTGCTTATAATACAATTTTTTATTATAAAATTGGCTTCCGTAGTTTTCAGTATATAGAGATATTTTTTAATTGCTTAACTGAAGGTTCAAGCAAAGCACCAGCATCTATATTCAGACCTTTTTTTTTTTTTTTTTTTTTTTAGGATTACAGGATATAAATGTTGAAAGTATGTATGTTGTTATTGGTAACTCTCTTATGAATTACCTATACAAAAAATGAAATATATATTGCACAAAAATTGGGCAGTGTGTAGAGAACTAGAAGCATCTGAAAAATTTGATTCCAGCAGTGTACTCTAAATCTTTTATGACAAAGCTGATTTCTTTTAAAAATCAGGTTAAGTTCTTTAGGTAGTAATGTTTTATAGTCTGAGAGTGTTGGACTGCTTAGTTTCAATGGAGAAAAACAAAATGGGAGTTACACAGTATCGTGATGGAAATGCTGACTCTGCCAGCACGGGAATGTCAGAGTATTTCATTTTGACTTTTCTTGCTGGACATACTTAACACCACTAAGGATAAAATTACTTTTTAATTTACAACTTATCTCTCTGCACTTTCTGTAGTGGTCAGAGTTCCCTATTATAATTTCTCCCTAAGGCTATATCTTAAAGTTTCACTTCAGCTGCCATTTTAAATTAACTTTAAGAGTGTGCAGAGAGGAAAACCTCTCTATTCCTCAGTGACTCTCAAAAAACATAAGTTCCAGAAGGATTATGCATTAGAGAGAACCTTGAACTGTTTTTCTTAAGACCCTTGTGCTTACTTAGCCAGTGTACTGTTCAACTCTGTTTATATTTTGTTCAGGGTCATTAAAATCCCAGACACACGTGCTCCAATGTATTTCCATGCATGAAGGATTGTGAGGGCATAAAGAAAAGAGGAGTGAATAGAAAGGCATATTGTGTGCCTTGCTACTTGATGTCAGTGTGCGTGAACTGCTGCCCACCTGGCATCTGATTGTCCTTTTTTGTTTGCTGTTCTTGTTTTGCCGCCATGCAGCCAGTGGAAAAGCAAAGAGGGTTTGAAGCATGAAAAATGAGTATCTAATCATTGCTCCCCTGCTACCAGAATATCTCTTCCTTGTCTGTTGACTTTCCAGTCTAGTGATTGTTTCAGTGCCTGCATTAAATATTTAATTGCTATGATTTTAATATACGGGAAATACAGTGTGGGTGAAAACTAAGCATGGTTGAAGAAAAAGCAAGGCAAAGAGTGGTACGGTGGAAATGCACTCAAGAACAGAAATGGTAGAAAGAGAATGAAGAAGAAAGTAAGGAAGAGCAGAAAAATTCAATGTAATTTCAAATTTGGCAAGATACAGGATGACTAATAAAATTGATTTCGGTTATATAAAATATATGTTCCTTTTTTTTTTTTTTTTTTTTGGTCAGCCATTATCTGACATCTTACAGTAGTTTCTGTTCTTTTTCAAGGGGGCAGTTCTCTACAAAGTTGCGTGAATGGTAGCATGGCCTGCAGGAATGCACCCATGGTGCAAGCTGGAAGCCTTATTCTGTGGACTGATATGTACACGTACCTGCAAACCCTTTTGTTGGTGTCTCTGCCTGTTTTGTTTCTATTTGCATACTTAATGCAGTACTGAGAACCTGCAACAAAGGGGTAGAGAAATGAGTTGATATTTTTATACTTGGTATCCAGAAGTTGTGAAAGAGGTGTCTTTTTAAAACAGAATTTTCTTTTTCTCAAAGCATCTGCTGTGCGTTCATTCGTCTGTGTTACTTTCAATGTTTTTTGGGTTGGGTTGGGTTTGGTTTGGGGTGTTTTAACTCTCCAGAAGTATTGTTACCTTCTCGCAGCTAGAAAGTAATCTTATCCTCAAGAGGATCAGCAGGCTGGAATAGACTGGACGTGAGTTAATGCTGCCCTAGTTAGCATAAAACTGGAATTTTCTTGTAAGACTTGCTTTGTGGCTATTTTTCTGTCTCTATCCATGAGTCCTTCTGGTTTCTTTGGCTCAGTTTCCCTTTGATTTGTTGCTAGCTTTAGTGATCCCTCTGCAGAAAGAGGGAATGCTTCGAAGATTTATCTTTTAATCTTTTGCAGTCCTTAGGAGCAGAAAATTCTCTTCCATGGTTATTCTGATTGTAATGCAGTAAGGCTGACTGCACAAATATATATAAAAGATGAAAAAGTAGAATTCAGTTTGTTTAGGAAAAAAGTGCTTCACTTATTTTTATTCGATGACTCTTTCTTAAATTCACATGCTCTCTTGAACTGAACTGGCAACTGGCAAGTTATTGCCAAATAAGTATTTAAATTGAGTATTTTCTTATTCACCTAATTTTGATGTAATGACCAAAAAAAATTCATTACAAGTAATCCTCCTCTTTTATCAACCTGTATGTAGAAGAAAAAATACGATTAGAATAGGAAAGAGAGTACAACTAAGTCTCTTCCAGTGTTTGTCATTTCAAATACCTGTCCTCTTGCCAATTGTGAAGGTGAATTCTTCTTTCCGCAATAAACAGTGGAGTCCCACACCAGGTGTGTTTCCCATGCATCAAACGTTGCCTTAATGATAGCTGAGGTAATTTGGTATTGAATTGCTTACTTATGTGCTTTCCTCTGGGGCAGACAGTGTCTGATGTAGCAGGTCAGGACTCGTTTTCAGTATGACACTGATGTGATGCAACAAGTCTTAATTCCCGCTAGTGCTGAGGAATAGCTCCCACTACTTGAGACTGACGGTGTGTATGCAGAAATCAAGGGACAATGTAGAACTTGTCCTCCTGAGAAAACAGTTTACTTATTAAATGTTGTCTGACAAAAATATAAATGGAATTTTTTTTATTTTAGGTTTTTATGCTTACGACAATTTCTTAGACATTTTTTGAACGTGGAATTTAGGAAACAATAGAAAGCCATACAGCTTGCGTGAAACTAAAACGGGATCTGTCTGAGAAAATAATTAGGCTTGGAGGAGAGGTTTTCCTTTCCAGGATGTTTCTGGAAAGGAAAGAAAAATAGAACAAATGATTATGTAGGGCCTCATATTACAGGCTCTTGTCTGTGATTGTCTAGAAATTGAATTAACTTCTCTCTTGTGCATATTGTTTAAAATGTAGCTTAGGAAAGGCTACACAGAGGTTAGGACTCTGAAGGTCTAATAATCAGAAATAGTAGCAGAGGTCCTCACACTGGTAGAAGGGACAACTTGTGACAAGAGGAAAGGAGGGGAAGAGGGGGAAGAGAAATGTTAATTCTGGCAGTAGAGCTGACAGAATAGATTTGTCTCCAAGGCAAATAGTTGTAAAAGTAGGCCAAAGAGGTCTGCTGAGTAAACAAATGGAAGTTTGTTAGTTCTTTCCAAAAATGATACTTTCTGTGAGCACCATCTAGGTGACAGAAGACAGCAAAGGAACTTGTTATTATTTTGATTACAGAAGGCAATTGCATATAGCTTTCATGCCACTACCAACTGGGGGTTTTGCCTTCAGGAATAAAACATCCATTGTTTATAAACACTGAGAGCTTGACCACAATTATGATGTTACTAAGGGGAATTGTGTTATGTGTAAACCTGCTAGGTTTCTTAACTCTGCGTTCTGAAATAAGCATGACATTTCAAGTTTTACAATGTAATATTTTCAGAAGGATATTTGAAAACATTTTTTATTTATGTTAATTACAAGAAGTTTAGCAGTTAAAAAAAAACAATAAAAGTGAAGCAGTTCAGTTCTGAAGACTCCTCACTGATTTTTATTTTATCGTATCTGTCATCCTGTAGTGTTGCATGCTTTTGCTAAATAGGTAGGGAGAGTTCTGTAACTCCTTGGGGTTATTTTGATTTTTAGGTGTAAAGTGAAGTCATCTGATAGAGGGGGAAAAAAAATTAGCTCTGAAGTATTACTGGGATGTAGCTGCAAAAATTCTCTCACAAACACATACAAATTAAAGGAAAAATACCAATTTTTGTGGCAAATTTTAAGTATTTTTAAATTATTTTTAAAAATTCTGACATCTTTTGCTTTGCATTGACTATCCATAAATTTCTGGGGTTATATTTGCTAATTTAAAATAAAAATATACTACAATAGAAATCTAAAAGTTTAGGGGTAGAAGATCCCTTTTGAAGCTTGCTGTCAAGAATTGCTCATTCTGTCTTTATTTTCATTAGAGCAAGATTTGAATATTGGGGTGGCAGAGGAAGAAGAAGGAAAGGAGGGAAGGGAGAGGACATGGAAAAGCACAGATTAGGATTATGGGGTAAGAAGAAGAGAAGTGTGGTTAAGATCAGAGTGCGTTTGCAGGATTGGAGTGGGAATAACAGCCCTGGCAAGGCTTGGCAAAATTTGTTTTCAGGATGCAGGGGCAATTTGAGAACAGAAGGATGGTTGTCCTTTAGTGACTCTCCAATCTACCCCCTCTCCCTGCAAAAATGCACAACAGACCCTATAAACCAAGAATTACCCACTTCTCATACTTGCTGGGCTGCCAGAGATAGAGATAAATCAGGGCACAGCCTAGGGTAATAGGGACTGCCTGATATGAGGGAATCAAACAGAAAAAAGGTGGGAACAGGTACTTTCATGGCAGCAATATGGGCTGAGAACATAGACTAGCTTACACTGGCAAGTGCTTGATTAACCTGATGTAAATAAAAAAGTCACCCTATATAAGTGTCTGTTTTGTCTGTCCCTAAATCCAGCACTTTTGTTGGGCCATGCCTTTTTGGTAGTGGAAGATGTATTGCATATATACATATACATATATACATAAAAATCCAGGCCTAGGAAACCAGTTTATGTTCTTGAGCTAAGGCAAGAGTAAACCTGTTTAAAACTTACCAATATGGAACCTGTGCCATGGGATTATGTTAGGTTGACTGGGCAAGATGGACAAAAATCACAGGATGGGTCAGACTGGAAGGGACCACAAGTGGGTCATCTGGCCCAGCCTCCCTGCTCGAGCACAGCACGTGGCACAGGATTGCGTCCAGACAGCTGTTGAGTATCGCCAGTGTGCGAGACTCCACAACCTCCCTGGGCAATCCCTTCTGGTGCTCAGTCACCCACACAGTAAAGTTCTTCCTCATATTCTGGTAGAACTTCCTGTGCATCAGTTGCTTGTTGTCTCTTGTCCTATTGCTTGGCACCACTGAGCAGAACCTGGATCCATCCTGTTGATACCCTCCCTTCAGACACTTATATACATTCATTTGGTCCTCTCTCAGTTGTCTCTTCTCAAGGCCGGACAAGCCCATCTCCCACTCTCATAAGAGAGGTGCTCCAGTCCCTTAATCATCTTTGTTGCCCTCTCAACAGGAGCTCCAGGAGCTCCATGTCTCTCTTGTACTGGGGAGCCCTGAACTGGACACAGCACTCCAGGTGAGGCCTCACCAGGGCTGAGTAGAGGGCCAGGATCACCTCCCTGGCCCTGCTGGCAATGCTCTTCCTGATGCACCCCAGGACACCAATGGCCTCTTGGCCACAAGGACACTGCTGGCTCATGGACAGCTTGGTGTCCGCCAGGACTCCGTGGTCCTTCTCCACAAGCTGCTTTCCAGCAGCTCAGCCCCCAGCCTGAACTGGAGCATGGTTATTGCTCCCCAGGTGCAGGACCCTGCATTTGCCTTTGTTGAATTTCAGTTTGTCCCTCTCTGCCCATCTCTCCAACCTGCCAAGGTCCTTCTGGAGGGGAACCTCTTCTGCGAGGTTCCTTGCTGAGGAGGCACCTTCTTATCCTGCCAAGTCATTGATGAGTAATACTAGGCCAAATATCGACCCTTGGGGGACACCACTAGTGACAGGCCTCCAACTAGACCCTGTGCCACTGATTACAAATTCAGATACTCTGTGTGCAGAATCAGTGGGGTTAGGTAGACAGGAGTGATAAATTATATTGAAATGGATTAGACTGTGGTCAAAACAAGCCAATACACAAGTTATGCAGGAAAAATTCATTTACCAAAATCAGGAGAGGAGGTAGTTTTAAAATGTAGGTGTGCTGTGTGCAATTTTCTTAGTATTCAGAAATGTCTCCCCATCTTTTAAACAAAGTTTATTCTAGCAAAGTTATTTCTTTGTGAATGCCATTAAGCACTTCAAAGCACCGTGTGCTGATTTCAGTAGCAATTTAGATTTTTGCAGCAGAGTGTAATGTCTTCTTGTGTGCGATGAGCCTGAACCAATCCTTTATACTCCTTTTTTCTTTGTCTTTCTAAATGTGTGTG
Source organism: Melanocharis versteri (assembly GCA_013397845.1). Lineage (NCBI taxonomy): Eukaryota > Metazoa > Chordata > Aves > Passeriformes > Melanocharitidae > Melanocharis > Melanocharis versteri. Next base: position 495,581 of record VZTG01004626.1, read on the forward strand.
GGCTGCAGATGGTTCTGTGAAGGAAAAGAACTCCAGAATTCCCCTGACATTCAGATCCATTCTGAAAGTGGAGGACTTCATTCACTAATTATAGTAGAAGCCTTTGAAGACGACACTGGACGCTATACTTGTCTGGCTTCAAATTCTTTTGGTTCAGATAGCACATCAGCTGAAATATTCATTGAAGGTAAGAGAGAAAATAATAAAATACTTGATGCATACAAGAAAATATAACTAAGCTGAATTTTACTTTTGGTTCTGTATATTAAGATTACATTCCTATATGGTGGTATTTTTACAGTATTTATCTGCTTTCCTTTAACACAACACATTTTGAACATCACATCATATTAATTCAGGTATTTCAAGGAATGTCTCAGGAATCACTGAATAGATTTCTATTTATTTAGGATAGAAACTAGATAAAGAATGAAATAGAAGGAACCAACAAAGCCTTTGACATATCATTAGCTTTTAGGCAGTACCTCTGTAAATCACTAGTTGAAGATTTGACTAGTGATAGCAATAATGATTTTCATGATAGCAGTAATCCCTTTCTCAGTTTTGAACTGCCTCCCTGTGCAAATAAATCCGGCTGCCCCAAGTGAGTCTTCTTTAGTCATGCGTAAATGTACTATAATCCTTCATCTTTGGTATACTGATTTTAAGTCAGATTAAAGTCATTCGTACTGGTTTTGTCCAGAAACAACTGCTAGCTATTGTCAAAATATTTCTTGACTGCAAAATTACTCATAATTCAAGTATTATTTTCTCTGAGAGAAGTTAGTGATGACCATGAGTAAAATTATTGAGTTATTTTTTAGAAGAGGACTGTATTTCAGGCAAGATTATCTTGATTGAATACTGATTTTTATTTTAATTCATATGTCTTCCAAAAATTTGCGTAATATATTCTTTTACCAGTTTTGTAACTCGTCAAAAGTAATTTAAATGGTCAATTGAAAGCCTAAAATAAATTAACATAAGAAAAAGTCATAAGAAATCTGAATAATGACACACCAAAATTATTAAATAGCTTTTGATTATCAAAGCAAAAAATTTTCACTGTAAATTAGCTAAATCATGGCATATATGCCTTTATAGGATTTCCTTCATTATCCTTTTTATTCTCAGAACTTTTTAATGCTCTATTGGGATATAATAGCAAAATCTCCAAAACTTTTTGGAATCTTACAGATTCTGGTAAGAGCTTTCTTTACAGACATAATCATGATTAGAGAAATACTCAGGTGTAGTACAAATACATAATGCTATGTGAAGTTAGAAGGACAGAAGCAACAGTAAAAGAAGAAACATCTAGGTAGAGAGATGCTGTGAATAAAACAATTTATTGACATTTGCCAGTCTTGCTGTGTGGAAGTCCTATCTTGAAGTTTTATAACATGTTACTTTGAAAGAGAGAGGCTTGTACAAGTCATTAGGCTCCTCCCCTGTCATTTTTAAGGAAAACAGATTGACACACAAGCACTGCTTTGTACGTTAATAGACCTGAGGACACTGATGTGTCATACTTTCTTTTGTGCAGCAGGCCCAGCCATGCAAGACCTGGTTGTTCTGTGTTCTTAAGAAATCCTTTCATGTAGACCCATTTTGATGACTGGACATTTGCTTCTCTCTTTTCATCTGTTCTATGCTACTTATTGCTTTGATTTTTTTATAGCATAAACTTTGTAAACCAATAGGGTACTTGGGTATTTCAGTCCCAGCATTGTTTCATTGGAATCCGTCTATGCTATACTATGCATATTGATTATGACGGGCTTATGGTTCGTATTAAACATACAGCTATCCATATATATGCATAAATTCTTTGAGGAATAATATGTACTGCATGAATGTCTAGAATAAATGTGTGAAGTGTCTGTTGTTAGGAAGAATTAGGACAAAGGGAATAAATGCTTTCATTTTTTTTTCTTTAAGTAAGTTCAGGGTATTGCCAAACGCGTACATTATATCAAGACTTTCACTGGCAAGAAATAGCAGTACATAAATGTTATGTGTAGGTTAATGTAAATAGTCTGAAATGTGGAGATCACGGGCAGCAAGTTTAGTCTGAAAATGTCTTGGTATACTGAGTTGCTCTTACTTAAGTTTGAAGATTTGTTATCTGTGTATAAGCCATATGTTTGCTTAAGCTTCAAATTTAAAATTTAAGTAAATAAAATTATACATTTCCCGTAGAGCAGTAGTAGTCAGCATTTTTTTTTTTCCTGTCTTAGCCATATTTGTTTCAATATGAAGGGAGACATCTAGGAGCCCAGGGAAAGCAGTGTGCAATTAAATTGGCATGGTTATGATTTCTGTAACTGTCTAAAGTACATAGTTACAAACTTTATCAGATAAAAAACTGCCATAGTTCGTTACAGAGAGTTCTCAATTCTTTAAGTGAAATACAAAAGTATCATAGTTTTTTCTTTGGAATTTAAACATTAAATAAATCAATAAAAAGATATGAGATTATTGAAAAAACTTTCTTTTCCAGGTGCCAGTTCTACAGATTCAGAGAGTGAAAGTTTAATTTTCAGATTAAAATCTGGAGCTATGCCACAGTAAGTGTGTAAAGCAGTACCAATATTGTGTAAATGTTCTTAATAAGGGATACTGGAAAATCTTCAGTGGTTTTATGATCTGAATAAGCATCTGGGGTACACTTGTGAATGTCTTGTCTTTTCTACTTCTCCCATGTGATATTAATGTGTAGTGTTATAACTGTAGATTGTATTAATGTGCTTGTTCTGTCAGAGAAGGCTGGCCTTACCCTGACAACATATTTGTTGATACCAATTTTCATATTCAGAAGTTGAAGTTAACCAAGTTTTCATTTGTAATCACCCAATCCAGTGCTCCCAAAGAAATACGCAGAGGACTACAATTAAATAAACAAAATACATTTTCTTTTTGTCTTAAATCAGTGCTTATATTGTGTGAGGAAGTGTAAATCAGCCAAACGTCGTGTTCTGCTCAAGCTTCATCCATCATGTTGATCTTCATCATTCATGTTGATCTTTTCAGTTGATAATGATGTATTTAAATATATAGAAAGTACAAGGCAGCTTATGTATTAAAACTAACACATTCTCATTTCCTATCCTATAAAGCGCTTGCTGGGTTTTTATTTTTCAGGGCCCAAAAGAAAACCACTTCTGTTTCCTTGACAATAGGATCTTCTACACCAAAATCTGGAGTGACTACAGCTGTAATTCAGCCTATCTCTGTGCCCAGTCAGCAGGTATTTTTAGACACCAATTTTTAAATTAGTAAAATTATTTCAAATTTTCTTCCAAAATTTGCAACTCCTGAAAAACTCTGTCATTTTAAGGAATTATATTGTTAAATTATAAAATTACATTACTCTATTAAGAATTATGATTTTTAAAAATTAAGTTTTTATCTACTGAATGGAACATAAAAGTAAATATACATATGGATTCTTACACAGTGTGTATCAACACAGCATGTGAGCAGCAGACAGATCTGGTGATGATGAAAATTAGAGTTTATCAGTTAATAGTAGCTTGTTCCAGTCCCAAAAGAATGTATTACAAATGAATTCCTGCAATATTTTTTAGCAAAATTTTTAAATTTTGTTATTAAATTTAATATTGCCATCATTTCTTTGGGCCTTTTAGAGGAAAAGAAATTTTACTGTCTAGATGTTACATATAGAAAATTGTTCTTCATTCATTTGTACTAAGTCTTTAATGCCACTGTGGCTGACTAAGAGTTTACATATAAATCAAAAAATACAAACAAAATAAAAATCTCTGTCAGCCTGTACATGGTAAATTCTCCTTAGGGTAACCTTGATGAACTTTTAGGTACCTGGATTTATTTATCACTGCATCAGTGAAGAGATGTGGTAGCAGGAGAAGCAAAAATACTTCAGTGCAAAGGATTTACTTGAATCATATTAACAGGAGTCAAATTCTCAAAATACTTTTAGGCAAAGATAATTGGATACAAAATTCTCATTGGAAGTATAGAAGCCTTCAAAGCTTGCATTTTGATTTCAGAAATATAACAGATGGGAAATAGTGATGTCTCCCAAAAAGTGTGGTAGAAAGAGAACACCATAATAAGACTGCACATGTGAGAGTTTGCATTTCTGCATGTACATGGAGGCCGTATCATTGAAAGTAGTATTCTTTCCATTTTATAGCATTGTTGCATTGCTTTGCAGGCTCAAAGCCCTACTTCATACCTGCACCATCTGGATGGACCCAAGCCTATCTATTCTGCACCTATTTTTACAAAGGTATGTTTTATCCATCATGATTTTTATATCATACTCTTACAGTCCAAAAGAAAAAATCCAAATTATGTATCCTAATGCAGGAAGGTTTGATCAAGTTCAAGCTTTTCAGTATCAATGACTTCCTAGGAAAATACTTTTCCACTGCAAAAATGAAGTTCTTATGCGTTCTACTAGTGGATTTACATGAATATTCTGTATGAATTTGTCTTACTCCCATGACTGTTCTCCATTGATAAATCTTTGTAAAATGTAGGAAGGTAAGTACCAATTACGTGTAACAGTCTTGACAAAGCCTCATTCACAATAATTCATCTACTGACAAGAAAAAGTAACACAGGCTCTTTAACTCTGATTTAGAAAAAAAAATTGTAAGATAAAAATCATAGAATCACTTAGGTTGGAAAAGACCTTTAAGATCACCAAGTCCAACCATTAACCCAGCACTGCCAAGCCCACTACTAAACCATGTTGATAAGTGCCACATCTACATGTCTTTTAAATACCTCCAGGGATGGTGACTCAGCCACTTCCCTGGGCAGCCAGTGCTTGGCAACTCTTTCTTTGAAAACAATTTTCCCAATATCCAATCTAAACCTCCCCTGTCACACTCTGAGGCCACTTCCTCTTGTCCAATTGCAGGTACTCGTGAGAAGACTCCAACCCTCCCTTCATTACAAATTCCTTTCAGGTAGTTGCAGAGAGCAATAACATCCCCCCAAGCTTCTGTTTCTCACGACTAAACAACCTCAGTTCTCTCAGCTGCTCCTCATAGGATTTGTGCTCTAAACCCTTCACCAGCTCTGTTGCTCTTCTTTGGACATGTTCCAGCACCTCAGTGTTTTTCCTGAGGGGGCCAAAACTGAACATGGGATTTGAGGTGCAGCCTCACCAGTGCTGAGTACAAGAGCCAGTCTTTCCTCTAGTCCTGCTGATTATATAATTTCTGATACATGGACTTTTTCGAAGAGAAATTTCTATTCAGAAAATTCTATTCAGTATTTCTTAGGTAATTACTTAAGTCAATATTTATCTTCACGTTCATCCCAAATCAAACCTAAGAACCAGGAATCAGGTAGCAGCAAAAAGAAAGATGGCATGCTTCCATAACGTATAAAAGGCAACTTCAATTGAAAATATTATTTCATTGCACCTCAAACAATGATTTCCATAGTAATAATTATTTTTTAATCACTATTTGTTGAAGCCAAAATGAATTATTTCTGGTTATTACTTCAGGGAAACATTTGATTAAAAATTAATATGGAAGAGCAAATATTTTTGCCTAGAGATAAGAGTAAGAGTAAGCAAGAGTAAGGTTTGCTTTCTACAGCTGTCTAGCTTGGCTCCATCACATTCCTGTCTCATATCAAGAAAGGTCCGATTCTGTCCCTCATAATTCTGCACCCATACTGCAGGTGTCACAGGAAGGGTGAATAGTGGAGGTGCAAGAGATTAGAGAATGTGGTTACTGCAAGGTTGGGAGGCAGACAATTTCCAAGTAAGACCGGGAAACCGAAGTTCATCCCCCCTCCAGAAACTACCAAAGCAATCAAAACTCCACTATTTCTTCCTAATGCTCATATCCCTTGTCCCTGAAATTGATTATTAACTGGCTAAAGCCAGCTTGGACATACCAAACCAAGAAGACTAATTACAGAGGAAACAAACCAGATATGAACAACAAAATGTATACTTAATCGAGCTTCCTGGCATAAATTTCTCTCCAGCTGTTCAGAGAACAGCTCAAAAATTTTTAGGTTTCCGTGTAACAAAATTCTTACGTATTTGATTAACTAGAGATCGATGACCAGAAACTAGGAATAACTCTGAGCTTAGACCTAGCTTCAAGTGCATTGCTGCACTAAGGTCTAAAATTTTGTCAATAAATTGCAAAGGAAGTGAGACAGCCACTGCAGGGTAAAAATGACTCTTTGATTTATAATCTTAAGATAGATAGCAAAGGTAAAAATCGTGGCTATTGTCTGTCAGTTCTGTTACTTAAAATATTGTGTTTCCCTCTAGCTGCAGTTGTTCATTAAAGATCTAGACTTTTCCTGAATTTTTCACATGTGTAGAAGGATTTATAACACCCAGAGTACTGTCTCAGAAGCTATCCATACACTAGTTAATATATCCAAATCATATCGGTGTCATCTAATTTTGCGTGGTTTGTTATATATGGTTCAGATGAAAAGCAGCTCCCCCTTCTAGAGCTGGACTCAAAAGCAGCTCAGCTACTCTCTCAGGATTAAGTCAATGAATGTGTAGTTAGTTACAGAATTTTCTTTTCACTTTGTGGAAGAAGAATAAAAATGGAAAGCTCAAACTGCAGCAATCTGCTCGTGTTAATTTGAGGAATTATATACTTCTACATTTTCCCATCTTTGGTCTTTTTAAGAATGTATTTGTAAATAACCTATTCAATAATTTTTAACTATATAGATGTATTAATTTCAATCAGAATGAAAAAAATATCTATTGCAAAAATGTAATGACGCAATAAAACAAAGTTGAATTACAAAGTGAAGAAAAGGCTATTTTTAAGAATGTAAAATGCTTCTGGTTTATTTGAATTGTGATGTTCATCTTCCAGGAGTTACAACATGCCACAGCATCTGAAGGACAAGTCGTGGTATTGGAATGCAGGGTCAGAGGGCCCCCTCCCATTCATGTTAAGTGGTTTCGACAGGGCATTGAAATTCAAGATTCTCCAGACTTCAGAATTCTACAAAAAAGTAAGGCAATGTCATGGTTTAACTTCAACCGGCAATTGAGCACCACACAGATCCTCATTCACTCTTCCCAGGTGTGCTGGGGAAGTGAATTGGAAAAGTAAGAGTGAGAAAACTCATGGGTTGAGATACAGTTTAATACAGAAGGAAAAAGTCTCAGAAGCAAAGCCCTTCCCATTGGCAGGCAGGTGTTTAGCCATTCTGAGGAAAAAAAGGTTCCATTACCTGTAAATCGCTTGGGAAGACTAACGCCCTAACTCTGAATGTTACCCCTTCCTCCTTCTTCACCCAGATCTATATGCTGAGCATGATGTCATATGCTATGGAACGTCACTTTGATCAGTGCTGTTTGTCTGTCCTGGCTGTGTTCCCTCCCAATTCCTTGTGCATCCCCAGCCTCCTCACTATCAAGAAGATACAAGTAGCGGAAAAGGCCTTTATAAAAAAAAAAGGTGTCTGTATTACCAACACTATTTTAAGCACAGATCTTAAACACAGCCCTATACCAGCTACTGTGAAGAAAATTATCTCTATCCCACTTAAAACCAGGACATTTTCCACCCCCTTATTCAATACCATTTATGTCATGCTCAGGTGCCACACTAGTCAACAGATCCTCATGAACCACCACCCCACTTCTCATCCTTTGATCTAATACACAGATACCATTCCTTTAGTCTGTGCATCATCCCTGTAAAATTTCACAAAACCTGCTTTGAGTTCAGTTAGTCCATGTCTTTGGGCTCCGTCTGTTACGATGATACTCTGGACAGGAGAGGTGGTGTGTTGTATGGACTTACTGAGCACCAAAGCTGCCCCAGGCCAGGTCAGCACCGCGCTTGCACTGCATCTTGTGAGGACTTCTCCTCAATTGTTTCATGTTGTTCCTGGTATAGTAATTCCTATAACATGTAACTCAAATCACTGGTTACAACAATTTAAAGGTATTGCCATTACAGTCTTCACCCGTGGTCCCACTGGACCCTAGCATTGGGTTTAACATTGCAATTAACTCCTCTCCTTGTTTCTAGCCTGGCTAGCAACAAGAGGTTCTGGCTGTCTTCACCTCAGTCAATTCCAGATGTACTGGACACCACTCCAAGTGAAAGCCAACTTGGCCTGCACTCTGCTGCCAAGGGGATTGAGAAAAACACATTAGTGATACCAGTTGTGGCATCCCACTTGGCTGCCTTTGACTCCAGCTCATATTGAAGTTCTAGCACATCTGGCACAGCTGCACTCAGCCAAAACCAGCTCAGGCAATAATCTGAAGTGACTGCTTTTAATACAGGATGGAAAAAGAGCATGAAATTAGTCTGTCAGGATTCAGTTTTGGACAGAGTCCTTTGCTCTTCTCATTTCAGTGCTAATGGCTAGAAGTAATAACTAAACTGCTGCTACTGACAAACAATTTAAGTCTTGTAGATTTTGTAACATCTGCACAGGTTCTCTACTTATTTACAGTATTTCAATAGAATATGTTCATTCAGTACACTGATATTTATTAATGTAATCTCTAATATAATTTTTCTTGTTTGTTTCCGCTCCTTATGATGTGATATGCAGAGCCACGATCTGCAACTGAACCTGGTAAGAATCATATGAAAAAATAATCTCTTGATTCACTAGCTCTTTGAGTTTGTACTGAAGCCATAAATAGAAAAGTGTTTCTGCTGAACATTGGTAAATTGAAACCCCCTTAAAGACAATGCTGCTTTATCACACCTCCCATACTGTACTCTGTCCTTTACATCAATTCCTTTATTAGTTAAACAGTAAATTCCATTTAGACCAGCAAGGAGAGTAAATGGTTTGCATTCTACTGAGGGAAAAAGGACAAGTCCCACAAAATTCCATTACCCAAATGGTGCTCATAAGAAATACATAACACCCAACCACTAAGTGCTAGTTTTACCAATCCAGCTTGGCAGACGTGATGTGTCTTAAACATGAGTAAAACCTGATCCTAAAAAAAAAAAAAAAAGAGGCACTGACTGAATTTTCCTAGCCTATTCACAAGATGAAAGTCCTAGATTTCAACAAGTAAAAAGTGTTCTTCCAGCTGCAGGTTCTCTCTGTCTACTTCATTTTCCCATTATACATCATTATATACCAAGGGAGATTTTTGAATAGTAAGTGGATGCTAAAAGACTGAGAATATTCTTTAATGTTTCTAAGTCAAACATGTAGAAGAGAAGACAGCAATACTGTTTGAACTTTGCTTTAAGAGGGTGGCCAGTTGTGCTTGAATATTCTTGAATTTGGAGAGAGTTTTAATTATGACATTGAAAAAACCAGGAAAGTTTTCTGTCTAGGATCTGGGTATTTCCAAAGAGTGTCTCTGAAGGATGTTAGCAATGGTGGGGTGTTTTAAACTCTGAGGGGTTGAATTGACAGGCAGGACAGACCTAGCAGCTGAGAGATATTTGTAGAGTAGCACTGTGACTACAGACAAGGAAAAATGCAGCTTTCCTTTAATTTTCGTGGAGATGAGAGGAAGGAAAGAGAGAAAAATCTTTTCTTTGTCAGCTATTCACTAATTTTCTTGCTACTTCACAAAATTGTTATATACCTATATTACCTCATGTCCGTTACACGTATACATTGCACACACACACATGTGCATGCTCTATCCTAACAATTAATACAGTTAGTCATGGTACGTAACATCATCAGCTCTAGTATTAGCTGAATACGTGTGACTGAATGATTTGATTTGTGGAGACTTGAAATGTGAGCCGTGTGAAAGAAAGAAGAGTATCAGAAAACCAAATTAACTTCTAATGAGGAATTAAAACATGTCCAGCTGCTAACAATGGGCTATTAGCATTTTATAATCACAACACAAACTTTAAGGTTTAAATATTGTAAGTTAGGGTACAAAACAGTTTGAAGAGAGTTTCAATATCAAACCAAGCCTCTGGATATGAAAATAAATAAAGGACAATAGGTTTGTGTTGAAATATGCTTAATTCTGTATCTTTCTTAGAACATTCTCATGTAATATATATTACAGAATAAGTCTTCCAGTTTAGCTGTTTTCTTGATATCTTTAAAAGAAAAAAAATCTGATCAATAGGCTGACTTTTTTCCCCCCCTTCTCAGAGGAATATTTCTCCCATCAAAGCAGCAAAATCTTTTCTAGATTTATTCTACCAACATTATCAGAGTCCTACCTAGTATATCTGGTTCATTCTTACTACAAGCTTCTTTTCTACAAAATCACTTGAACTGTGTTCAATTTGTTCTTTAACATGATAGATAGTATCTGAAAGGAGTGAAATTTTACATAAAAGTTTCTAAGAAGTATAAATTTACCAGCCAACCTTAGAGTTTTTCTTTTTAATATCCAATTTAAGACATTTCTGTCAAAACTCATAGTCATGAATGTTTGCTTAGTTTTGGTAATTTTTTTTTTACCCTTTCACTCTCTTTAGTAAACCTAATGTGTATAATGCTAGATGTACTAAATATTTTAGAGTAGGAATGCAACATCATCTAGTAGAAAGGAGAAGCACTTCTTTGCTAGAAAGAAAAGGTTTCCTTTGTGTGAATAGTTGAGTACAAAGGAAATCATATATTATGCTTCTTGCTTGCAGATTTTTTTTCACAAACAACTAATTTTCATATTGTTATTTGCAAGGTTTGTATAACCTCTCTGACAGACATAGCAGTGGAAGAAGTAAGAATGTTGATATTAGTCCACAAAACTATCAACTTGCTTTTACAACTGCTACCTGAAATAGGAAATAGAAGGTGAGATTCTAAGTCCAAAGAGATCATCACTTTGCCAGCCCTCTCACATACCTGCACTGTCATATTGAAAGTGCTGAATATTCTCATTCCCATTTCTGGTTAGTTTGCAGACCCTGAGAGAAGATACCTGAAGTCTTCTAAAGGGTACTAGGGAATGGATGCACATGAAAGGTGCATTTCTTGAGTCTTCTCAAGTACAGAAAAGTTATTTAATGCTGAGGAATCTCATACCATTCTCAGGGGAGTTGGCAAGACAAGAATAGGAAGACATCTCAAAACAGTTTTGGTATCTATATTGTTGCAGTTTTATAGACATAACAGTAGTGAATGCCTGACTGCAGTCTGTCTGGTTTGTTGTTAGATTATTTCTTTTTTCATGCTTGTAATTATGTTGCAATATATATTTATGAGCACCTTCCTGTGCTTTCACTCTGTGAAAGAATTTCAGTTTGGTGTTTTGCTCTCCCTGGATTCATTGAGCTAAGTACTATACTATCCCTTAAGATTTGTGCACTTATCTTTTTCCTACTAAGCCCTATTAAATAACGTAGCATCTTCCTCTCTACAAAAATTAATGACAGTACGCTTACTGGCTTATTTGTGTAGGAATTGACACCGTGCATGCAAAGGGAATGTAAATAAAGTTTGGGCAAAATGTAAATAAAGTTTGGGCAAAATGTAAATATTTCCTTTTGGCATAAATAATGAACAATGTTTTGTAGATTAGTAGTACCACTGGTAATAAGTAACACTGGGTTTTAGGATGTCATGAAGAATCTTAAAATTTCTACAACAGGAAGCTGGATGTGGGTATCAGAAACATGATAAGATGCAGCACTAGTTTGTGATGTAATTCATACTCTTAGAAGCCAGACTAAACAATGCCTACAGAGGAAATTTTTCATGAGCAAACACATAACTGCTATTCAATGCAGATGGTTAATACGCATGCAAGATTGATAGGGAAACCAACGTGCATATGCTAGATAAGTATCCAAAATTTTGAAAGATGGACATGTTTTCTAAAAATTTTTCCAAGTGTAAAACATCCATGGAATTTTACATAAATTGTAACAAGTTGTAGTGTGCCTTTACTTCTGGTTGTCAACCAAAGTCCAACCATCAATAAACATTTTATAGCACTCAATAACGTTGGTTATCCCTTGATAGGTCAGTACTAATGATTTAAAAGAAAAATATTCCATGAACTCACACAGGTAAGAAATAAGGAAGCAAGGGGGTTTTTTGGCTACTTTTTTTTGTTACACTCTATCTACTGTAATGTGTTTTGCACTCCTTTTTCTGTCTAGACAGAAATCAGTTTGCATTGCAAATCCCTCCAGACTGCTTTGTGAACTAATAGCTAGTCGGATTACTTAAAGCCAACATCACAGTTTGTCAAATTACCTGTACTTCTTTCTTGGATATTTTGACTTTATACTGATTGAATCCTTCAAAAACAGGCTGCTGAGAATGAAAAATCCCATGGAATCACTTGCCAGCTGTTGATATTTTGACCATTACTCAGCTGTCTGGAGACAGCCACAAACTGTATTGAATTACGTTAGAACGACTGTCTAACAGCATGTAAGAAGAAAACTGTATGAAGTAATTTTGCTTAAATTGCCAGGGAATTGCCACATACACATGCTTTCTTTTCCTAAGCACAATACTGTGTATGTTCACCAAACACAGCTCAAAGATAGTCATCGCTTCTCTTGGATTGTGCTTTCTTGTTTCCTGTTTAACTGCTCTGTTCCAGAGTCTCCACTTTAGTAAGTAACTCTGTTAGAAATTCCCCTCCTATTTCTACATATAATTTGAAACTGAAAATACATGTCAAATGTTACAGAAATCCTTACTGCTTCCCCACACCGAGAAAATCACCTTTCTGGTAGCTGATGAAATTCAAAACATAGAAGTTTTGGTAGGTTACATTCTCTGTGTATGCATGCCAGATCCTTGCACTTTTTAGTAGAAACAAAAGAATTACGGCTAAGGGTCTGTCTCCTTCTTTCTCTGCTGAGAAGCAAACAAGGGCTTGGAGAGAACAATCTTCTATGAGCCATATCTCAATGAACACGTATCTCAGATGAAGAGAAAAACTGAAAATAGGCTAAAATTCTCCTTCATTTAAGGTAGTCTGATCAATTAACATATTATTACTTGTCAATTATATTTTCAATTGTACTCTGTGCCCCCAAGGTGCCTACAGAATTCTGTTCCTGTCAGGGATCTCATCTTAACTCTGACTGCTACAGCTATCCTTGTTTGTTGATTCTTCCAAATTCAAAGTAAACATCTGATCTGTTTTTCACTATGTGATTTAAAAAAAAAAAATACTGTCATTCCTCTCCAATTGTAAACATTTAAAGCTTATTGGAGCACAGTAATATTCACAGCTATGTTGCTGAATGCATACATACCAGCCTTGATATATATACCTAACAACCTCAAACTAGGTGGCTTAGGCATCTACGGTATCATAACTGCCTTAGCGTAAGATTTAGCATAAACTTTTCCTTGACGCGGATAAATGGCTTAATTTCTCCTCAAACCTAAACAATCTTTTAGGGGCTTAAGTTTTTGTTGCCATAGCAGTGTTCTCATTTATTGTACCCAATCTGGCTAGATGGCAGACATCAGACATCTTGGTTATTGATTACATATTGTGTAACCTAGGCTCTCTACCCTAAAACTGCATTTTATTGCTCACGATCACATTTGCTGTTGTTCAGGTTTTTTTCTCAGTCTTTTGTAAGTGCCGTTTGAGATATCTTCAAACATAGTTTTCTGCATCTTCTAAAAACTTTACTCTTCATTCCTTGAGTGACATAAAGCCTATTAAACAAGCCAGAACTTCTGTCTGACTGGGTAAAGGTATATGCAATAGTGATCATCAGAAACAGGCAAATTGAATATGTCTTTTCATTATGTTATTGCAAGCTAAGGCATCTACAGGTCTGCTATACTACCATTTATTATGCTACTCTGCATATTCTTCTCTATTTTCACACTTCTCTATTCTCTTTATATAAAACATGCACATATATATACCTAGCTGAGAAGTAACCTGATGGGCCTATTACTTTGAGTTAAACTGGAGTTAATCACTCGTGGAACATGAGGGAGAATAAGACACAAATTGTCTACAAGTTGGCAGAGTTCTCTTTTTTTGGATTTTTACCAGGAAACCACCACTGTGACTTCCCACTGTCTCTGTGTATCAGGAAACTTATGGCTTTGAACCTACAGCTATGGAAATTGCTCTGTTCATTGCATCAGAATGAACAGCTACTAGCAAAGGACCGTATTTATTCACCCAACGGGTGTGCATTACGGTAGAGGAAGCTAATGGTCACATTCGGAGATGAAGTTGCAGATATAGGAACTAATCTACCTTTAGTGTAATACAAAGAAGCATTCTGAAGTAAATACATTGCCAGTAACAAAATTTGTTAAAATGCAACAGTTTTCTCTCTTACCAAAGTTTATTCTTCCTAATGGACTCATGAACCATAAAGGGAAAGAATTGCTCTGTAAAATGTAATCTTTCTAAATAACCGACAGAACAGTCGAGTACTTGCATGCCTGAGCATTTTACATGTTTCAGTGAACAAAATGCTTTTGTATTCATTTAGTCAAGTGTTAAATATGTTTTAAGGCCCTGAGAACAGCATTTCAGAGCTGCTTTCTGGAAAACATTTCTGTGATGAAGTTATTTGTCAGCTGATGATCGCCAGGAAGTAGAACAGACATTATTTCCCTCAAATCTTCAGATTCTGCTCAGCACAGTAACAGAAAGTAAAATAATTACGTAAGTCAGGATGTAAAGGTAGAAAAATACTCAGAATACTGAGTATATCCAGAGTGTGTTATGGAAATCTTGAAAGAACCTTTCTTTTGCCAAATTAGTATTTCATTTCTACGCTTTCCACAGTAGTAAGCCTTTTAGAAAGGACCTGGAGGTGAGTGATTCTTGGTTTGGTGGAGGAAAACTGATAAAGAAGATGGCAATGTGTTGTTCCCACATGCTTTTTGCCCATGCTGCCTTTTGATATGTTCTTAGGGTTCTCATGTTTTCAGTTTAGCCAGTTTTCTTATGATTGATCACAAATGTGTTGCAGTTTGTTCATCTGGCTGAAAAGACTAAATTTTAATCTCTGATTATTTTCATCATTCATTTACTTTGAATTTTTTTTTCAAAGACTGCTGCAATCTACTACATAAAATTTTAAAACATACCTCCTCAGTAAACAAAGCACATCATTGTGGAATCCATTAGAATTCTTTTGTCACTGAAGAGTGAAAATTGGTTCTTCTCATGTGATCAGTTTACACTCTTAAAAAGCTGGAAGAATGTTATGCATTAATTAGCTCTGCTGTTTGGAAAATAGGACTTCTGCTGGTTGCTATGTTTTATACTGCCTTTGCCCTCATTCAGAGAGCAGTTCTGAGCCTGGTGGAGTGATCTTCTTTTCAGTCCTGAAATACCCAGCTTTCAGCATTCTGCTGCTAAATGAACAGGAAACTAGAATGCTGCATGTATAAGATTACATCCCCAGGGTCAGTTCAGTCCAGGAGTACGCACGTGTGGTTAACAATACAGCTTCAACTGCTTATGACACACCAAGGCTCTAAAAAAAGCTGATCTCAGTAGTTCAAAAACTAGCTTGTGTTACCCATTACTTTCCTGATAAGACCTTTCATGAGTCATTAATCTGCATCTGTGTTAGATAAGATCCAACGTGCTACAGTATTACCAGACATGACTCTTGCAGCTACACAGAGAATGACTGGTTTGCGTTGCCAAAAAAAAGGCATGTTCTGCTGTCTGAAAACCAACTCTGAGCCAAATATTTAGTCAGTCATTCATTTTTAGCCCATTTCCAGTACAGGAAGTTTTTAGATACATTGTCATTTATAATTGGAAAAATTTCGTAACTTTTTTGTTAACTTTCTAAATGAGACAGTGGTCTGTCATTCCTCAGGGGGAAAAAAAAAAAAAAACAACAACCACTATTTGAAAATGTTTTCCTTGTTTGAACTATAAGAAGTGAAGTTGACCTTACTTTTTCCTCATTTTACAGTATGCTTTTTTTAGCTGATTTTGTGATAATATGTGGGATTGTGTGTAAGTGTCCAAATTGCAAAATGCATTTTTCTTTTTTTTTTTTAATTAAATTGAACATTATAAAACTTCCCTGCTTTGGTTTTGAGACTGAAAAATCAGCATAAGCAAAAGAAACTCAGAATTAATTAAGTAGACACACAATGTAGCATTGTCCAGGTATAAATCTCTGTCTGTATGTTGTGTAAATAGTAGGGTTATTTAAATTATCTGTACTGTGACATCTTTAAAAAAACAGAATACCATTACAAGTAGAGATAAAATAAACTGACTTCTTTGAAGAAACTGGAAAAAATACATCTAAACAGTTAAGTGTACCCATTAGAAATGGATAAAATTGTTTTAGAAAAAATTGCTGTAAGACCCAACCTAATATCCTTCACACAAGTTTTCTGACAGAAGCGCTGGTATAATCAAAGCATATACCATGGCTTATCAAAGTAGAATGAACAAATTTAAAACAGCTACAGAATACGTGTGTCGCAGCATTCTGAAAAGTTGTGGGGGATACTGTTTTTTATTATACTTTTGATGTATCCATTCTCACTGCTGTGCAGACAGAGACAGAAATTATTTTCCCAAACGCTGCATAAGGGGAATATTTATGCATCTGGAGTTTTTAATTCTGGTTAGTATATACAGAAGAGCTAATTGGAAGTGGTGATAAAATGTTTTCTAGTTTTACTGCGAATGGGATTTGATCTGAATTTTGCATTAAATATGGAAAAAAAATCAGAGAAAGAAAGAAAGAACTGTGTGACATTTGTACTGATGGTGTTATTTAGAGACACAAAAAGAGCTTGCAAAGATAATTGTTTCTGGAAACTATTCATTTGTATTAATTAGTACTATCCTGCATTAAAAAAACATATTGACTGTGTAAAATGACTGCACAGACTTGTAACTGCGAAATTACTGTTCAAGCAAGTTTTGAAAACTTAGCTTGATGAATTTACTTCTTTCAGACGCAAAGTGATTTTCCTTAAAGCCATTTATGTTGGAAGCTCTTCTGCAGTTCTCCCACATTTCTTTGTAAAAGTCTACTTTCTGGTGTCCTTTTAACACACAGTGCAAAAAACACTACACGGTACTTTAAATAGCTTGTGATGCACTTTATTTTTCTGGTTTTTTCCAGAAGAGATATGTACCCTTGTAATAGCAGAAACTTTTCCAGAAGATTCAGGAATTTTCACCTGCACAGCAACAAATGAACATGGCTCAGTAACAAGCAGTGCACAACTAACTGTCTGCTCAGGTATGTGACAAAGAGAAAGAGGAGTTTTTAGTCATAAATCTTACATAATTAACTTACCTGTGAAGTTGTCAGTCTGCTTTCTTTGTGGAAAATGGCTGCTGTAAGACATGGGGTTTGTCAACCTCAGTGCATTCATATAAAGCAAACTGAGTGTTTCTTTAGGTTAATTTCCTGGTTTCATATTTTTATTAATGTGAAATACATTTTTAAAGTTCTGCCACAAGCCTGGCATATTTTTAAGCATTAGGGTCCAAGACTGGATGGCAGCAGAGACAAAAATAAAGAGATTAAATTATGATACTAAAGGTAGCCTTCTGTAAAATAAAACACTGTGATATGGTATGTTTAGTTTTGTGATATGTTTCCATATATATTGTTGTGGGATGCACTAACCCAGCTGCCATTGCAAACTTGCCATGTATACATGCATTCTTCAGCATTTTTAAATAATTTGTTCCTCAGTGATCCCGAAACTCCAGGAAGAGGAAGTCCTGTTTTAGCTGTTGTTGTCCATACCTCCCAATCTCAATTAGTGCCTTGATTCCTGAAATAGATTTAGAGAGATCCATAAAGTTTCTAGTTGTGCCTTTTGCATGGGGCAAACTCAGAAAAATTAATAGCCACCCATGTATTTAATTCAGCATAAATTATCAATAGGAGGACTAGAAAAATGTCTTCACAAAACCAAAGATATTTCACCTTTAAAATAGTGAAAATACACCTTGTATTTACCACGTACTCTGTCTATGACTTGTTGAAGAGACATTCTTTTTGATTTCTTTTAGCCAACTTGGAATGCTCTAGTGATGATTTCCACCATTTCTCACCACTTCCTCCAGTTGAAATTAGCTCTCTTGAGCTTACTCCTAAGAAACATACAGATACCCACCAAGCAAACCACACTGAGTTGAGACCTGGTGTGACAGACCTTCAACAGCAGCTCAATTCATCTGAGGAAAAATCAAATGGCATTCATCCACTTCATGGAGTAAATGGAATGATTAACAGCAAGCCAAATGGTGATAAATCCGTCCCACCTCCAGCTGTCTTGCTTTCACCCACAAAGGAGCCACCACCTGTGCTTGCCAAACCAAAGCTGTGAGTATTTTTGTTTGTTTTGTTTT
This sequence comes from Melanocharis versteri, assembly GCA_013397845.1. Taxonomy (NCBI): domain Eukaryota; kingdom Metazoa; phylum Chordata; class Aves; order Passeriformes; family Melanocharitidae; genus Melanocharis; species Melanocharis versteri. Next base: position 513,855 of record VZTG01004626.1, read on the forward strand.
TGTTTTTGTTTCCTATGAACTTGATATTTGTTGACAGCAAATTTTTGCCTGAAGCGATTTAGCCAAATGGACAATCACTGTGCCTGTCCCTTGAACAGTGTTCCTGCTGCTAAGATTTATGTGCCAAAGAGCTGACTACAAGAGACACTTGTTTTCTTTCCGTAGTGCTATGTCAAAGGGAAGTACATTCTATATACCAACATCTGTAGAGAGATCTAAGATAAAGTCACAATCAGAGAAATAGTATAGTGCTCTTGCTCTGTGCCTTTTTTTTTCCCCTAGTCACTGAACCTAAAGATCATTGTGGCCTGAGATTTTTGGATGCTATTTCTGTTTCAACACTCGTTAGGTCTTTTTATTCTACATGTTCTTGGGTTTGTGTAGTCAGTCAATATTCAGGTGTGTAATCTTTTATTATTTCTTATGTTTATGTATAACACATATCTCGTTCTGCTTTCAGCCACATTACAATAGCTCTCTTATAGCTGAAAATCTGAGAAGGCAAAGCTCTAGGAAAGGAGAGAGAAATGAGTGGTAAAAAAGTTACAGTAACATTTTTACCTTTTGTTAATGGTGATACCTTATGCATAAGCGATCTTATGTTCCCTGTTAATTTGTAGTTTGATTTTTACATTGCACAGGTTCCTCTTTTCCATCTCCCTCAAGAATTTTTGGAGTGTGATGAACTAAAATGCTACTTTTTTCATTTGCATCAATAGTCGGAAGGAATTGTAAATTATAAAAATGTGTTTAAGAAGAAGCATAAAACATGGTCTTCAAGCTTAGCAAGGTCATTTGCTTTATTCTGTGTTTCCACAGGAAACTTGCAAAATATTCAAATGCTGTTATTTTAGCACTTTATGTTGAATTTAAACGTGCACGAAAACACATTTGAGGCAGCAAGCCAACAGTATTCCATTTCTGCTCTCACCACTTTTTCTATCTGTTGCTCTTTGTCATTCTAAGCAGTCTCTGGCAACTGTAGAAGGGAAGGAGGAGTGGAAGAACTAGAAAGAGCAGTGAAATTGCAGTGTATATGGTGGTGGTTGCGCGCATGGGAGGGAGGTTGCTGAGAATGGCAACTTGCAGATGATGTGTGATATGGAGTAAGCCAGGTGGTCCTGTACCCAGCATATCTGTTGCAAGACCCACTCGAGAAGAAAGGAGATAGTGGCTCCAGCAGAGCAGTAAAAAAGAAATTTCACCCCAGAGCTTTCTTTCCCAGAAGCAAGGTTGCCTGAGATAAGGGAAAGAATGTGGTGTAAAAGACTTCTCATTGTATAATGTTCACTGCTATGCGTGCAAAATTTGTTTTGTTTTTAAACATAGAGTCAACATAAAATACAGTAATGTGAGAGGGATGCTATTGCGAAAGTCTCTTCAGTTGCTGATGTCCAAATTGATGACCTTGGAATCCCTAGTGTAATTATGCTTGATTCCTATATCTTGCCATTAACAACACTTGATGCACAAGAGACTGATCTTGATTGCATGTTTTGCTTGGCTAAAAGCAGAATTTCTGCTGCTGTCAGAAATTGAAATCTTGCCTTCTCCTCAGCCAAGTATTTTGCTCCCAAGAACAGTGATAGCATAAGGAAGGGAAAGAATGCCAACAAGAGGAGAAAAAAAAAGTCTGACTGCAGAGACTTGAAATCAGCTTTCAGCATTTGGAAAACTGCATCCCTAGTAAAAGTGAACAAAATGATGACATTAAAATTAGCTGAGTAGTGAAGTAGCTCTCTCAACTGTGAGAATGATCTCTCTTGAAAAGAACTCCTCTATGGAATTGTATCTGTACATAGAGTATTAGATGATAGAATCAGCATATACTAGCAGTGAATAAGAGCAAGCAAACTTATTATAACCTTCTTTAAAAGTTATTTAAACTTCTAAATTGTTAACTATGGAAAGAGCTTTAATCTTCTGAAAATCATTAATAGGTTGATTTTTCAGGAAGACTGACTTTGATTTTAAATTTCCTAAAGAATCTTTTGTTTTCAAGTCTATCTTAAATTATAAATTACTTAACAAGCTTGTCTGTGAACTCTCTGAAAACATTTCTTCAACCAACATTGAAAGTAGTAGCAAAGAGTTTGGGAATGATAGGCTGCTTTGGGTTTTGTGGGTTTTTATGATTATTTTTAATTTAACAAGAAGGAGAGACTGAGTACCTTCTTGAAGTATGAAATACTGCATCTTGGTAATGCAGCTGTAACCAACACCTATAAATAATGATTTATCACAATTCAATCTAATGCAAGAGCGGACATGCTACAGAGAGTTACTGTAGTTGTTTTCAGGTTTGAAAAGTATTTTTAAAGTCCTGGAAAACATTTGGGTTGTGGTTACGGACACTTTATTAATCCTTAAGGCATCATTAGTTGTTGCTTCAGTCTGATGCTAAGAATATTTAAAGGAGTTTAATATGATAATATGAAATAATTTCTGGGAAAAATAAATATGGAATTAATTGGGGAAGCAGTCAATACCAGATATTTTGCTAAAGTGAAAGCTAGAAGACAAGAATTCTAAATACAGTTAAAAGGCACAATATTTCATGATGTCTTGTTTGCAACATGAGTTTCTATAGAGTGGAAGGACTGTTGAACTGAGACAAAAACCTCTGATTTCTGTGATTCTGATCTCTGCTGCAGTGACCTATTTGAGGAGGTTGAGCTATCACTGTGCCTTGGACTTTTCCAGTCAGTAATGGTGTAACGCTCAGATGAGGTTTCAGAAGATCCCCAGCAATGTATGTTATCTTAAGATATTTTGCGTCTCTCAAAATTAGGCAAATGGTGTTGATATCAATTTCAGTATGAAGTCTGTGTATGAAGGTTCTGCCTTAAACCCCTTATAATCCTCAGTGTGAATGTCTGCAAAAAAGCCACAACTGTATACAACATGTCCATGGTTTCAAAGAAAGAACTTCCATTCAAGTGGCTTAGTAGGACTATTATTTTTCCATGCGTCTGTTAAAACAGAAACAGGAAAAAAGATGGTGTTTGTATGGTTACTGGATGTACCTGTGTGATGTTTGCTGGCTTTGTAACAAACCATCATTTAAACTTCATCGACTCAGTGTAACTACAGTGTGGTGCCAGAGCTTTCTGACCAGAGAGCTTCTCTGCAGTTGTCTCATGTTTAGCCTCTGTGTTGGAGTGTTATCTAAGTCTGTCATATGCAATGACCAGAAAGAGTATAAGCTTAAAAGGAGTTATTCTCTTCCAGGCCTCTCCCTTGAAGATGCAGAGATCAACTGTCAGTAGTTCTCTCTATAGTTAATTCATTAAAATAAACTCAAGCCAGTAGGAAGTGCCATGTTTGACAGCTTTACAATTAACACAGCAATACCTACCCCTGTAGAATGATCAACATTTTATTCATTGCATTATTGTGAGAAGTATTTTGCATAGGCATGTGTCACACATGCTGTGAAGGTGAATTGCCAGAATTCCTGAATTCCATCTCACCCAGTTGTCTTTGACAGTGAAAAGAAAAGATGTGTTAATTTTGTAAAAATTATAGTAACGCCTGTGTGAGTTGATAGAACTTCCTCAACTAAAACCACTTCATTCTGGTTGAGAAGTGATACTGTTCCTTGAGCTGAATCATTTGTCACTTCAGTCTCCATTCCTCAGCAGATGAGTTTTATTTCATGGTTTCTTGTGTTTTCTAATCAATACCTCAGATGTTTTTGCAAAGGTGATAGTTCAGTCACTTCTGGAATGTCTCTTATGCCTCTTAGTAAAATGTTTATTTTACTATTTTTCACTCAATCATTACTGAAGTTATTCTTACCTTGACCTTTCTGCTGGCATTTTGCTTAATAACAAGTTCACTTCTAAGTTCTTATGTCCCGACAGGCCTTGTGTTTTACAGATAGTGCAAGAAATTATTTCCATAATAATTGTATTTGATATCTGCAAGCAGTAAGAAACTGTTTAGAATATATTGAGAAGAGCTGAATAGAAAAACAATATGTGAGAATAGGCAACAGTTCAATGATTCATGTAACTTTACATTCGTCAGCAAAGGTCCATCCATATCCATTTCTTTTGTTTCATCTGCTGTGCTCTTCCAAGGTTGATAAGGACCTTTGGATCTTCATCGTGCTGTTAAAGTCTACCCTCAGTAAAACCTTGATCTACACATATTTTCTACTGTAGTAGAAATAACTAATGCTAACTAAATTTGCTAAAATGTAAAGCAGGATAACTGCACATAAAGTTAATCCCTTGAAAATATTACAAGTGTGGAGCATTTTCTGCATCTGTTTTCACAATTAATATATGGATGGTTCATTTGTAATGCTTTTTTCTCTCATTTTATACCAATATATTTTTAACAGGATTGGAGTTAAAACAAGGAAATGTTTTGTGAAGGACTTCCATTTCTGTGATCAACAGGCACTTGGACTAGGGTTTATAATTTACTAATAACAAATAATATATGAAAATAGAGGAGGCTTTATGAGAGAAGATACTAAGGAATAGGATTTTTCCCCATTTTCTCAGACTCATTTCTTATGCAAAAGTTGCCAATTCTGAAAAGGAATAAAAAGTGTTATAATGCCTCCTGGCACACCTGTGGACTGAATGCAGTAGATGCAGTAAGTTTAAAACAAGGTATTAGTTGTCTTCTTTTAGTGATCTTGGATCACTGTGAAAAACTCTGAGACCGCTGGAAGACAGAAAAGAGGAAACAGGAAGTGTTATGAAATATAGGTTGAAAGTCACATTTCATTGCCTATTTCAGAGCAAGGAATAGCATGATCCAAAACCAGTGGCAGTTATTGCTGAGAAATTTCCTTTTTACTGGTGTCTTTGTTAACATAGTGTCAAAGGGTAATCACAAATGAACTTCAAGCTTTTTAAAATCTGCAGCAATAGAAGTCTGAATCTCTTTGTAACAATAGATGTGAAAAACAAGAGAGGTTAAAGCTGATACATTTATTTTTCAGTTTTTTCTCCTTTTGGCACTGATGTTTTCTGACCTAAGTAGGTGGAGGTGCCTAAATGTACATCCTGCCTACATAACAGCTAATCAGTATTTTAACTGGAAAAGTCAAATATCCTTGAAACAGTCATGAAATACATGTACTGTGTGTGCCACCATCATGGTATGCACACAGGACCTTGGCATTTTTTCAGATTTTTATTTTAACACTGAATCCAGTTTATAGGACCAGCAGGGACATGAGGGAAAATTAATAGAATCATAGAATGGTTTAAGTTGGAAGGACCCTTAAGGATTACCTAATTCCAACCCCCCTGCAATGGGCAGGGACACCTTCCACTACACCAGGCTGCTCAAAGCCCCGTCCAGGCTGGCCTTGAATGCTTCAAGGGATGGTGCATGCAACAGCTTCTCTGGGTGACCTTTTCCAGTGCCTCGCCACCCTCACAGTAAAGAATTTCTTCCTAATATCTAACCTAAACTTCCTCTCTTTCAGTTTAAAGCCATTACTCCTTGTCCTATCACTATATGTCCTATCTGCTCCAGTTTTTCTATAGGCCCCCTTGAGGTACCAGAAGGGTTGCTCTAAGGTCTCCCCAGAGCCTTTTCTTCTCCAGGCCAAACAACCCTGGCTCTCTCAGCCTGTCTTCATAGGAGAGGTGCTCCAGCCCTCCGAGCATCTTTTTGGCCATCTCTGGACTTGTTCAAACAGGTCCATGTCTTTTTTATGTTGGGGACCCCAGGGCTGGATGCAGCACTCCCAGTGGGGGCTCACAAGAGTGGAGTAAGAGGGGGAGAGTAACCTTCCTCAAGCTGCTGGTCGTGCTTCTTTTGGTGCTGCCTAGGATATGGTTAGTCTTCTGGGCTACAAGTGCACAAGTTCAGCCACTTTCTTGAGCCTGTGCATTTTAAGTTTACAGTTAAACACATTTTAAACTTGTAAAAATCTTCAGTGCCTCCAAGAGTATTCTCCCGCTCTTTTCTGCCTGAGTGTTGCTTTATAGCTCTGTCGCCTCTCTCATACCTTTGTTACCAACGGTCACCAGGAGTTCCTCAAGGTACTAAGAGTGGGCTTTTTTCTGAGGAAAGAGTAGCAAAGGTTGGGGGTAGGGGTGAATTGTGTAATTAAGGCAATTTTCTGTTTTTTTGTGTAGCAAGGTTGAATAGAACACTATGCCAAAAATTTATGATGCACCTTTGAACCAGAAAATACAGCAGGAAATGTTGTACTATCCATCTGCAAACAGCTTATGAAGAGTTTCCTGGTAATAATGCACTAAGAGCATTGAAATTAAACATTTTGATTTTTTAAATGTTTCTGTTGATTTTTTTTATTTCTTTCCTTCTCTCCTAAATAACTGTACGGATTTAATACTTGGAAGTTATCAAGCAAAGGAAATCCAAGTGGTCAGTTCTTCTAAAATGCAGCATTTTCTGAGAGGTTCTCACTGTGGTTTTGGATAGGGAGTTTCTGCAGAAATATTCAAGGATTCTCTTGGTAACACAGGATAGAGTTCTCAAACAAACTGATTAAATGCTTCCCTGCATGCAGATCCTTGTAGCTTAATAATCATATGTACTTCATATTTACATGGCTTTGAATATGGCATGCAACCACATTTCCCTTGGTATTCTTTATTCCCTGACCGCATAAATATCCAATCTACACATAATTTTGAAATTGTAAATATATCCTCTTATGCTGGTTATGAGGAGGAAGGCAGGTGAGAAGGGATGTAGTTTTTGTTTTGAACCACCTTTGTTTACTCTGTCTCGATACAGCTAAAATCCATTTGCCAGGACTGCTCACTTCAGCTGTAGAAGGTAGAAGATGAAGCTGAAAAACTGAAACAGATGGTGTTCATAATTTTGTTTTTGGTTTGCAGGAAAGCTGAAAACTACATTTTAAAGTCTAAATAATAGTGTATCTGTTGTCTTTGCCTTCTGAGTGACTTCCTAGAGAAAGGTACCATCTGATTCAGGCTAAGAGCTTTTAAATAATACAACAGAAGATTGTACTGTCACTTCCTTTGGCACCCAGGTCTGTTGAGAAGTCAAAAAAAACCTTCTGCATACATCACTTAGTATTCTAATCCAAAAGGAGAGACTGGAAATCCTTACTTAACTGAGATATTATATGGAAATAGATTAATATAGAAAAATATAATACTTATTTTAGAAAATCTCCTTGTCCCTTTTATACAGATTTTGACAGTGTTTCTTGTCATGTTCTTTGCTGAATAAAAATATTAGTCAACAAATTGAAATAAAAGATCAACCAATATTAGTTTATGAGACAGAGAGAGACAATGGCCAAAGCTTGTTCTGCCAATCCTCGTTTTCTTTGGGAAATGTGTTTGGTAGAGTCTGGATAGAGAAATATAAAGTTCCTTTTGATAATATGAACTTCGAAGTATTAGGGACGCTACAGTTCTCTATGATAGACAAGCATAATTATGTGAATGGTAGCTGGGTTAAACAGTTATTATGTTTGAATGGGATTTCAAAGCTACATGACTTTGTCTTGAAATCTTCAACAATATGAGAATTGATTAGTAATTGTTTTATTATTATTTCCTTCAGGAAATAAATTTTTTTTAAAAAAGAAAAAGAAGGTAATTTGAGGATGTATTTAACAAGCATAACTTCTGAATAGCTAATTTACTGCATTTTATATATATATATATATATATATATATATATATATACATATATATAGCCAAAGAAAGTAGCTAAACTATCTAAACACAAGCTAAACTTGTTAAACAGAAGTTCAAGTTCTGGCTACCCTCCAACTCCCAGTGCCTACTGTTTAATAAACTTGTTCTTGGAACTCACCTTATCATAGAAACCACCTGCAATTAGTCCTACCCATCTACCTGCAGTTGGTCATGCCCATGCTTTAAAAAATGCTCTGAAGAAGTATGAACTCACACTTGAGTAAGGAGACTTGCTGGATGGGGTGCTAGCTCATGAAGTTTAATCATGAACTCACATAGTTATAGAGCTACTTGATTTTATTATTCTTCTGTTCCCTCCTGACATATGCCAGATTATTTTTTCTTTATTAAAGTGATGAAATTGTCTGATGGTTTCCATGTTTCCTCCAATTGTGATTATACTACTAAGTTTTTCTTGTATGTTGTTTCAAGTTTTCATCCTTGTTCTCAGGTATATCTGCCTTTATCTGTCACATTTACTTATATTAACTGTGTTTAAATGTTGTGTCCCATGTTAAGAAACGTTTTCTGGTGACAAAAATGAGAGGATGCTTCAGGTCCTGCTCTGTCAGCCTTATTCTTGTCCTTATTGCTCTCTCAGAGGTTTTATGGAGGTAAGAACAGAAAAGGCTTATCCAGTGGAGGGAGCTGTGTTGCTTGAGTTGATATCTGTCGAGAAACAAGTTGATACTTTCTAGAACACTGACAAACCCGTGTAAGAGACGGGGGCTGGATCACTTTCAGAGGCTTTGTTTATATCCTAGAAGGAATACCAAACTGGAAGCACACGTCTAGAATTTGGCTTCAGATGAGAAGTTTAGTATTTGGTTTGAAATTAATGGTAGGGAAGGCAGAAAAGAGCCCAAAGCTAAAAGCCAGGATAGATGTATTTACACACAATAGTTACACCACTAATATAGAAAATGTCTCCAGGGGATGATGAAGGGTTGGCCTTAGTATCAAGTAGAACAGTTGTTAACTAGAAATACAATCACCCACTTATCTTTTGGGAGATTTGATAATATATGCTATACATGTAGTGTTCGTCTAAAAAAAAATACTCATGAAAACCTAACTTGGTTGATATCTAGAATGTTCTAGAATTCCTGCCTGTTACCTTGCGTCAGGCCTTTAGGTATCCTTGCCAAACTCTGCAGGGTATTAAGTAAGAAAAATAATTAACATATATGAAGCTAATGGAATTGGACACCTAGTAAACATTGAGAATTTTGCTGCCAGGATGAGATCTTGGCAACCCTCTTATAACCTCTCAAAGGCACAGCATTTTTGTTTCTTTTGACTAATAGTTATTGCTCATCACAGACTTATTAAAGCAGATCTTTGTGGTGTTTGGTAATATGCACTGTATAAAATATCTTTAGTTTTCAAGAATGTGAACCATCAACTCAGTACAAGTAGAATTCTATGTATTTATCTGTATTACCCATTTTGTGACATACTACACATACCTTTACACAGGCAAAGTATTAGTTTCTTGCATATTCTTTGAATTTTTTTTCTCTTATCTCCATTATCCTGATTCTGGAATTCATTGTATTTTATGGACTTATCCTTGAAAACATTTTCCATATCCTCTTACATGTATTTGGAAGACACAGTTGCCAATTTTCTTTTTTGCCTCCTCCCTTTCCTTATCCCTCCCCCTAACAATTTTGACCACCGTAATGTTTCTGCTTGTATCTTCTTTCTGTTTCTGTAAACTTTTTAAGAAACATACGTGGACTGTGTTTTTTCATGTTTTGCTCAAGTGGAAGAGTTTGTCAACCAATATTCTGCTTGCCATCCCCCTGTCTCACTTTCTCACCTCTCTTGTAAATGGTAAATCTTGTAAGTAATAGACATAAGATTGTTCAGTTCAAGTATTTTATGATACCTAAGCTTTTTTTTTTTTTTTTAATTGCAGTTAGATAACTAAGTGGTATGTGAATTTAATTAAATGTTGAGTTTTGGACAAAGTGAGTTTTCTATAAAATAACTGGCAATGGCAATTGTATGTTAGAAAATAATCTTAAATAAATTTATTGGGGGTTTTCCCTAGTTGTCAGGATTCCTCAGAAATCTGAAGATTGTCTATAAGTTTACAACCTAGGAAATAATATGAAATGCAATAAGGAAAATAAAAGAAGTCAGATGAGAAAAACATGTTTGCAAATGGAAGTGCAATTAAAATAACCTTTGATTTGTTGACTTTTAATCCCCAGTTCTCTATGGGACGGTGTCTTTATTCTTGTCTGTTTTATTCAGTTGTTAGATATCAATCCATGATAAGCTGATTTGACATCCAGAGAATGATGGTGGTAGCTGAAAAATCTATTTAGGAAAATGAGTAGAATAGCATTAAAACCTACTCAATATTTTCTGTTACATCAATCTTACTCCTGTATCATAGAATTTTCCAAATCCATAAAATAATTGAAGGGTAAGGTGAACTCTGTTTAAAAAAAATAGAAGCATTTTAGACTGTGTGAAGAAGCTTACTCTGTTAAAATTGTTTGGTGATGTTCACAATGATTGAAATTCTTACCATTTTCAGTGCAGTAGTACCAAATATTTACAAATATTTTCTATTTTGTCGCTGTTATTCATTTCATTAAAGTCAATTTAGTATAAGTGGTAGTAGTTTACTCAAATCCTATTGCAGTTGTTGATATATTTCTGCAGTGAAAAATGGAAATGGGAGATAGTAATAACAATTCAGAGGGAAAATTTCTCTTGCTTGGATTTGAAATATGCAATTAAAGGAAAGACACTCCTAAAATTTCTCTTTCCCAAAAGTTTTTGTGAAAATAATTGTAATAGAAAAAAAAAAAGAAGTTAAAGTAACTAGAGCTTGAAGTAGCTTTTCCTTCATTCCCTTTCCCTCACTTGCTGTTGCTCATGCTTTCTCACTCATACATGCTCTCACCTCTCTCTCTCTCTCTTCCTTTTCTTTCATTCTGATGGAAAGTCTTCACAATTAAAAGTCTTCATAGAAAGGTATCATGAACCACTGCTAGCATAAGCTTCACCAATTCAGGATAAGGACTGTTTTGCATTTATTGCACAATCTTGTCTTCACCAGGCCTCAAAGGGTTCTTTAGCAGAGTCAGAGGAAAAACGCATATTTTCCATTTCAAATACAGTAATGTCAGAGTTACTGTAGAAATTCCTTTTCTGTGAGTTTTGTTGAGTTGTTGCATTCATTTTCCTGCTTGGAGGAATTAAATACTTGCATGATCCTGACAGATGTGTAAAATGCAGGTCAAATTTCTTATGCTCTCAGTGGGTGAGAAAGGCAGGGTAGAAACCTAAATTTTTAGTGTAAAAATTCTGATTAAAGAGGTTTCATTAAAGACACTATGGAAAATTATTCTATAGAACTGGTAAGTTCTTCTTTGTCATATTAAATGTTTTTACTGGTTTGCTTTAATAGTACTGACATTACAAGGCCCTGTATTTAGTTTTCTAGAAATTACTATGTTAACAGTGTGCTTAGAGTTTGAATAATTAAGTAATTTTCTTACCTATTTGAGTGAAAAATCCTTTACGTTTCTCTATTAATCTCACCTATGGTGTTCTTCCATGATCGTGTTCGGATTTGTTGTTCTGATGTTCTCAGTTTGAGCAAGTGCTCATAATTTCTCTGTCTCAATATTACATTTTTAATATATGCCCGGGAAACAGTTATAGTGTTGACCATCTGAAAAAAAAACCCTGTACATATAATCTGTTACAGCTTCCTAATATAAAAATCATTATATAGCGCCTAGAAACTCTATTGCCTTCTTGGAACTGACATATAGTGATTAAGATTTTTGGTAAAAGCTGAACTTCATCTCCACTGCATGCAGAAATGGATATGATCTCAATGTACACACACGCAAGTATACCTGCAGTTCCTATTTCAATTACTAGGCAAGATAAACCAGCTGTTTTACCAAGGACCTGCCATGCAAATTATAAACTGACGATAATCTGTGAATGTGGCAGATGTGAGTCTAACATGCCATACTTTGGTTCTAGTTTTAAATATATCTAAACAAAGTAGAAAAAATTAGAAACATATCTGAACCTGCAAGTGGTATGCAGGATAATATTTAAAATTTCTCACTGGTTGCAGAAGGATACTTTCTCATTATATAATTTTCTGCTTATTCTATTGGTGTTAGAAACTGACACAGAACCTGGAAGTAAATGTTTTCTGTAGTGTTGTGTGTGTGCAGTATACGCGCCAAACATTAACAGGTAATGATCTTATGGCAATTTATCTAAGTTTATCTCCTGGACTTTCAGAAAGTACCTCGCCAGTAAATGCATTGTGCAAGTCCTTTGGCATTTTTTCACCTTTCTTATCTGTACCTGTTTCCTTTTTAATTTCCACCTGTAACTGATTTCTTAAACTAAGGATTTATTTGGTTTTTATTTGTGCTGGCAAGTACAGTGCAATGTTATTACTTTTTTAATTTGGAAGAGAATGAGGGAAGTAAGCTTAACTAAGCCTAAGACCTATGGATTCCTAATGAGAACCTGCATTCAGAGTACTTGAATGCCACCTCTTGCTAGTTCAGCTTCTATGATGGGAATTGTGCAAGCAAACCTTGTATCTCTACAGAATCTCTTCAGGTTTCAAGAACAGCAATAGGTATGCAAGTGGTGATCTGGTCGAAGAATGCAATTTTGTGGTTCAGTAGCAGCGTATTCTCCCCGACAGGGGAATAAATTGAAGCATCAAGAGCACATTCCAAAAGGCAAAGCATAATGGAATGGATTGCTGCTGCTGTAGTTTAGGGAAAGTTTAATGTCAGCTAGATAGCACCCTTCCTTTGAGAAAATGACCTGTTAATAAATCACAGAGAGAAAGTTCAAGCAGTCACAAGTGACAACAGCTTTTTTGCAGCTGTTTGCTTCTGATTTTACCTAAAAGACGGAGGCATCTTTGTTTTCCAGCTTTCAGAATTCACTAGTAACATTTTCTGTTGTGGCACTTTTGAGAAAAATGCTTTTTATTTTATAATTAAATATTAAAAACATATAAAATGGGAGACATTACTGTAAAAGTCTGATTTTATTTTCTGACAACTAATTGCTCCAACATGCCTATTAATTATATGTTTAAAATTCATAAATTTTCATAACTGCTTACAGGATAAAACTGTCATTGGAGATTATACAGAAGTGAGAAGTCCTCTGAAGTGCTTCATTTTGTCTTTTTTTTATTAATATCTGTAGTATTTTAAATACTTAGGGAAATAGTTGTCATATTGGCTTAGATGTTATTCAGTTGCTGAAATTTCTTAGAACTTTGAGTTTTGGATACACTTCAACTTTTGTTTACTTTTATAATGCTCGCTGGGAATTAACCCTTCCTCCCTAAAGTAATGTAAGATAAGCAGTGTTTTCTGTCAGAAACAGAAATTCACAACTACCCTTTTGGTCCCCTTACTAATCATGTTTACTTAACTCTCAACACAGTATAAAATGGACTTTAGGGATATTTCCAGACTTTGTTATCTGGTAAATTCTTGTCTGAGCGAAGTTGCCAAGTCAGCCCCTGAAGACAGAGCTGTGTGCCTTCAGCTTCCACTGAAACACATAAATGATGCTGGTTATCAGCAAACAGCCTAGAAATGTGCGTAAAATTCTCAATGTGCAGAAGCATCCTTTCAGCATCCACAGCCACTGGGATTATGTAATGAGTCAGAGACAGCCTGCCACTCCTTGCTTTTTTAAAGTCACACAAGAATTTGATGGCATGCCACAGCAGCGGACTGTATGTCCTGCACCCAGAACACCTGAGTCAAAACAAAATATTTGGGGGATGGGGGCAAAAAAAAAACTTTATAAATGTCCAGAATTACAAATGTCCAGCCTGACTGTTGCTGTAGTATAGGTGAATATTATGTTCTTTTTTTTTTCTTTCTATGTGTTTGTGTAAATGAGAGACAAAGAATTGCAAACTTAATTAAAGAGAGCATGGTACAAATGTGAAAGTGCCTAAGACAGGACTCCGCAGTTCTGATGCTGATGGGCATACTTTTGCTCTGTCCAGTTTATTTTTCCTATGTCAATACTTGTCCCTTACAGTAGAAAGACAAGAGAATTTGAGTTTTTCTGGCACTAGCTCATAGGGCTTCATAATTGACTGTAGTTGCAGTAATGTGTTTTATTGCAGAAGGCTACAGATGTGAATTTTTGAATTTTATGTTCCCCAAATATATTTTATAATTTCATTAGATCGTGAAGTGCTAAATACTATTTTCACAATATTCCGAGAATAAGGAAAATCAGAAAGAAAAAAACCCTCTCTTCTTGGTAAGTGTTAAAACAGGTAAAACAGGTTATTAGAGATGCTGCTGAATTATTATCAGTTACTTAAGCCATTCCACAGTATTTTCATGGCTAAGATAGTTGCTTTAATTCTAATGATTCTGTGTTTCATTAAGGAAAAAACTATAAAATAATGAATAGTCCAGATTTTACTTTCACTCAGAGTATTGCATGTCTGTCTCCCATGGCATTTATAAACAATCAAATTTTTGTTCAGATTTCCATGTTGTTTACTATCACATTGTTGTAGGCAGTGTCTGGCTGTGGATTCCATTTTTTATTCGAATCCTCTTATAATAGGGCTATTAACACCTCATTTAAGGCTCTCTGCTTCTCTCTGTGGCAAGAAGATTGTAAAGAAATGTAAGACCATTACAGGATAATTCTTTTATCCTTGATACACACAAATTTCTAACAAGTTATCAGCATACAAATGACAGGATGATTTCATGAGGAAAAAATCATATGTGACTTTCAGGAAAGCATTACAGTTTAACCTGAGTCAGTGATAGAAGTTACCCAAAACAGGGTAATCCTCTGTGCTGATTGGTAAAAAGATATTTTAAACATACCTCCCAATTCTCCATAAGTATTAAAAAGAAGACATTGAAGGAGTCTCTAAATAGCCTTGCTGTGTGTTGTTCTAGTGCCAGAATGAGAAGTGAGTTATTACTAGGAAGTCACTGACACAAAATTGTGAAAGACAGAATTCAGTCATCTTTATTTAGGGTATCTAACTGCTTTCCATGAATTTCTCAAACTGAAACTCAGAATGTTTGAAACTTTGGATTTAAGATATGCTTTTGAATATGAGCATTGGAACTTAGAGAAAATACAGACACATAGCTATTTTGCTTGGTAACTAACCGAACAATCAGCAAGAAATGCTATGGGACGTAAAGTATAGTTCATAAAAAGTAGACTAAAGACAAAGAAAAGGGGTTTGGTTTTGGTTTTAAAGTAAGTTAAATATACAAGTGGATGAGCTTCCGAGGCTTTGATGTAGCTGGCTTTTTATATGAGGTTTGTTCTGCCAGTTCTGACCAGGGCAGAGCATGCATGTCAAATCCTTTTCTAAACAAGCCTCTCTGATTTCTTCCAGAGAACCAGCCTTACTAAAGCAAGGCAAGGTTAACCCTTATTTAAGAAAAGTATAATGTTATGTAAGTTGAGAGAAAGAAAGAGATTGTAGCTCACTGAAATGGTGTTTCTAACAATGGACATTGATTCAAGCCATTAAATAAATGATTGCATTTTTTCCAAAATGAGATAAGGACAATTCAGAATAAATAGCAAACTTTCAAGTAACTAGAACAAATTGTAATTTCACAAAACGTCCTTTAGTTTTTCTGAAAAAGCATTGAAAATAATAATTCAGCAATTCATAAGATTTTATAGCTGAAGAAAACTCAAATTTTCTGGTAAAATGTGACGTACATAAAAGTGTTTCTTGATATTCTTTTACTACAACCATACAATTAATACTGGTATCAGTAATGGCATAAAAGTAAAAACTTAGAAAATACTTACATCTCTATAATAAATCTTGGTATAGTATGTCTTTTATGGCAAACAAAAATCAGGACAAAAAAAAACAGCTTTGAAAGATTAATTCTTCTAAAAATGCATGCACATGGTAAGAACCCCTGCTGAAGCCACATCTAAATCCCATTTTATACTCAAACAGTGAAAGAGCAAGCACTGGATTGCCAAGCTTGATCAGGCAATATTGGGACTGAAACATTTAGAAACAGTGCTGTGGATAATGGTATTCTGTAAAACTTTCAGATAGAGGTTAATATGTAATAACAAATAAGTACAAGTATGATTTTAGTGAAAACATTGTGAAATCATTGACTGGGGATTTGGACAACATAAATGTAACTTATTAAAGGAAATATTAAGAGTAGGAAATAGCTGTTTATACTCAATTTGTTGCATACCACTCGTATATTTCATGTTTACTCACCCATGGAATGTTTCAGAGAAAACATTGGGAAACTATATCAACTTTTTGCCAACAGAAAATGCAGTACAGCGTTATTTAAGGACAGAATAACATTTTTAGGAGTCCAGATTTCAGACGGTAACTCTATCAGCTTTGGATGTTGCCAGTTGGTTGTTGACCTTGCTGAAAATGAGCACAAATTCTGTGAGTTCTCTGTACCCATTTTTTTTATTTGTGTGGGAATCCATATACTTTTAAACATTGTAGCCAGTTCTAGTTATGGCTTTATACGACCTAGTATCCTCCATAAATTAGAATATCTTTATTGATAAGGTCAAAGGTTTTCTCAGAAGCTGTCAGAAAGCAGTTGGTTTTCAGCCCAAGTATTTTACAGCTTTAATTTGTGGTTAGAAGGAAGGTATTCACTTAAACTTCAGAAAAAGTAAATGAGAGAAATATTCTGTCTAAAATAAGAAAGAAGTATTATAAACATAAAACATCTGATATAAATGCCAAAACAATTTTGAGAAGACAAAGGTATTTTTGTAAATTTTGTTTTAGTAATCCATGTCAAACTTTACAAATATCAAAACCATAAACTTTCAGACCCTCATTTTAATTTGCAATGACTCAATTCTGCTTTTCTTTGGCTTTACTGGAATATCTACTTAATACCCTATGTGTATGGAGGTTCTTGGAAAGAGATTTTAAAACCCAGTAATATTGTAGTTTATTTTAGCCAGAAATTCAGATGGATTTTGTTCTTGTTTGATACTAGTAAATAATATTCTTTGTTTCCTTTTTTTTTTTAGAAAGGTATCAACTTCTACAAGACCCTTTGAAATGAGCTATATATATAATGTGAAAGAAAGGAGAATGAGTTTTTCAGATACTAATAAGTTCATGTCTTCTGAATGTTTGCAAACCATTGTAAATTTCTAAGCTCCCAAAAGATGCATTAGTCTTGTGCTGCTTGGAGTAGAACCCAGTTACACTCCTTACCAGTCCGCAGAGCAATGATGTTACACACATCTGGTAGAATGTGGAAATGATACTGTTATCAGATCCTCCCTTCTATGAACAAAAATAATCTAAAATTTAATTTTATTAAGTCTGTGGTTATGATATTGGGTAGGGGGGAGGGTGTGTGTGTATAGATTCCTATGATAATCCTTTTTACAGGTTCCTTTGCTTAAAAATATTTTTCAGTACTCAAGAGGAAACCTCAATCTCACCAATTTAGAAATTGTGTATGATAGTCATTGCACTAGGCATAAGGTGTGCTAAATGTGAGTTCACTTTTGATTTTGTTGTGTTTACCTGGAAAATACTTTTGCGGTCATTTTGGTTTGTTAAGGGGTTTTTGGCTGTTGCTCTTGTTCTTTTCCTTATTTGACAGTTGTGCTGAAGATGCATCCTTCAAGCTATTTCCATGTTTATTGGTGGAATAGATACAGCATATTGCAACTCCAAGAGTATAAGGATGCTGTGTGCTTCTAATGCTACACAGATTCAAACTAAGACTGGACCTTTCTCTCTTGGCTTTGGTTGCCAGGAACTGTGTCTACAACTACCTCCTCTACATCGTTGTCTTTCAGGAGCAAATCTGAAGAACCCACTATCTCTCCAGTGGGGTAGAGTATGAGTCTCACTGATGAGGCTCATTTCACATGGTCGTTTAGAGGTCAGTCTTCCCACAGGGATCATGCAATCTGTTAGAAGTCAGGTTTTAGTTATCTAATCTAAGCTTGCTGGAACCGGAGTCAACTTTGTATGTAAGTCAACTTATATATGTAGATAAGCATTATTTATGACAAAATAAGGCTGCAAAAGCAGCACATAAAATGTAAAACTGTGATAGTGCCTTTACAGTTTCTGCAGTGAACCTACCATCATATGTTGAGCTTCTTGGCAGTACAGAGTTGCAAGGTCATTTTTATGTGTGACTATTCTTAAATGAAACAAAAAACCTGCAGCTCTAAATGCAAACTACATTGGATACACTCTTGTTTCACAAAAATGCCAGAAGATGCTTCAGGTAGAGTAAAGGTGACTCTTTAGAACTGGTTTGTTCGGCTCAGAGACAGCCTGCCAAAACCAGGCAGGTAGCTCTAAATCACTGCAAACATTCTCTGGGAAGGAGGAAAGACAGCAGCTGTTTCCAGACCAATTAATTACACACTTTAGGTTACTGTTTTTAGTGGGTGGTTGTAATAACCAAATGACCCACAAATACTCCATAGAAACCTTAGAAAAATATTCTGTTTGAAGAATGTTTTTACTGTGTACTGTCCAGCTTTGATCTTTCATAAAACTTTTAATGCTAAGAATCATTTCAGAGCAAGTCATAGTCATAGCAAGTGAAGGAGGTGTTTTAAACTTGTTGTAGCAAACATCATTTTCTTAGATGGATGGGAGTCTGAAATATTTCCAGTCTTCTGTAGCTTATATTGCTTTTTCTTTCGTAGATTTTTTATGGATTCTCAGTAACAGATAATGTTAGTGATACGCATTCCAGGAGGCCTCTTCTGCTTTGGCCTACTTTCAACATGCCAGTACAGAAAGATGTGAGAGGATTACTTTAGGCTGTAGTCTCGTGTATGCACTTTCAACAAGCGTAAGTCAAAGCTGCCATCACCCTGTTCTGGCCTCCCCTCTGCCAGGCTAATTCCATGGATCTTCTTTGCTTGGATCACATAAAGTGTAGCCCAGGATGCCACGCCAGGTGAAAAGCAGAAAATGCAGCAGATGCCTACATAAATGCTTGTGCTGGCACTAGGGTGGAAGTAGTGGGCAGTGGGTTCTGAATGACAGTAATGACACCTTTAAACATCTCTGCGTGAAGCTGTGACTTCAGAACTCCTGACATTCCAGTAATGATGCTCTCCTGCTCAGTAATTCTGCTGGAAGACATGTTATTGTTGCTTTTGGGCTCTTCTGTTTTGTTTTTTTGTTTTGTTTTGTTTTGTTTCATGACAGTGCAGTATAAATGGTTTTTAGTTTAACAGTAAGGATTTCTGGCCCAGAATTTTTATCCATGAGTTCATCTGCTCCTTATGTTGCTGATTTTTGTTTCTCATTGAGGATTTACAGTCCCTTGAGGTTTGGTAACTGAAAAGATAAAGCTGTGGTAAGAAGTATCCTAGAAAATCAGACTCCAAAGAAACACATGCAACTGATTTATACCCTTTTAGTGAATTTTACCCTAGGCTTCAGAAACATATGAGGGAATGCTTGCTCATTTGGAGAGTTGTAGAAACTTCCATAGGGACAGACCAGTGTAAAGCACTGTTCCTTTCCATGTATTTAGTTGTCCTTTTTCTTTTTCCTGCCCTCACCCTGACCTGTCTCCCACCTCTCAATTCTTGTCTCTTCAAACATAGTAGCCTCTCCTCAAATTCCTTCAATTTTTCCACTGTTTACTCAAAGCCAGACAAGCACCCTAACTATGGAAATTACCAAATGCAGGTCCTCTTCAGGGTAAGCTTATCTTTCCTTCTGTTGTACAGTGATAGTGCTACTGGGAATCTTGCATCTTATACTTTCAGTAACAGTTTTTTTTTTCCAAATTTATGCAATGCAACTGTGAATTTTGCTTCATAGTTCAACTAGCAATTGATTTGAGAGAGGAGAATAAAAAGAAATTGTGTTTCTCTGAGGTTACAGAAATAAATTATAATAATTTTTTAGAAATATTATTTATGTTACATGACAGTCAAAATGCACAAACAATTGTTTTAACAGAGAGGTGGGAGACTGTAGCAATGGTGCCTAGAGGGATGATGAAGTGACTGAATAAGTGGGGAAAACTCAAATTCCTAAAATTACTGATGGAAAATGTTTCTGTTCCGCTTAACGTTTCTATTCTTTGTCCCCAGCTACATGTGGGTGTCCATCAGATTGTGCCAAGACCAACTATGTGTGTCTGAGACACTGAAACCTCTTTACAATGTAACGAAAACATTTATCTTCTATGAACCTCACAATAATTCATATAGGATTCTGATGATTTTAGAGCCATAGAGACACTTTGCAGAATTATGTAAGGCATCAGACTGTAAAGCAAAAATTGCATCTAACAGTACAAACTGAGGTAAAATAGTTAAAATAGTCAGAAAATAAGGCAAGTTTTATTTCTCAACAAGTAGATAATTTGTATTTTATGGTTACAGTTCTTTTTCTACAACTTATTTTTACAGTTGAGTGTTTTTCTCAGAATTAGAGAAAAGTAAACTAGATCAGATAAATTAGGATGCAATCATGCCAGCTTCTTATCTAAAGCCTGGTTCATGTGGAGCTTATTTTTTTTTTGTTAGCTGTCAAAATTTCATCACCAAAGGATTTTTTGCTTTTAATGTCAGACACCAGTATGCAATACTCTGAGCTTCTGAGGCCAGTGTTGAAAATGGGTCTGTATCTGTGTTTTTCTGTTCATAGCTCTGCTTTTGGGGGGGAAAAAAAAGGAAACTATTTTTAAAAAATGTACAATTGCATGTAGTGTTTATAGTAGCACTTAGTCTAAACTTCCATAAAAATGGTTGTAAGTTATCTGTGTTTGGCTATTTGTGGGTGGCTGCAGCATGGACCCATGTGCATTGATACGAACTGTATGCTGCAGCTGGTTTTTCTCATTTTAAAGATATGACTCTAAAACTATTTACACAGAGCAGAAAAAGTGTGACTCTAAATATGCTTCTACAATGGCTTTCTTTTGCTGAAGTGGCAATGTGAAAAAGGATTTTCCTCTGCAGATTAAAAACACTGGGTGCTCCAGACAGAACAATTGGGCATTTCAGAATGAATTATACTAACTTGCTGAACCAGACTCTTCTCCCTGTGGCCATGTATTTGTTTGCATATATTTATCAGTCTGCTTGGAAACAGAATGAGAAACATTCATGCATTGCCTTTTAGAGAAGAATCTGAATGGAACTTTTTTTGTTATTGTATAAGGGGGAAAAAAAGCATCCTCGGGAAGATCGTAGCCACTTACTGTAAACTAGAAAGAGGCTGTAAAGGCACTTCTTCCCACTGATTTTCACACAGTGTGAGTTGTTAGTTCATCTTTCCTTTAGATAATTCCAAGCTCCAGTCTAACAGTGAAGCATACTATAACTCCCTGTCTCCTATTTTAAGCTCCCTAAGGGAGGTATTTCAGGAAGTCCTTCCTTGCTTGTAGTTTCTTGACTGTCAGGCTGTTTTACTTCTTTATTTTCACTCGTGGCCACACATGAAGCACTTCAGAGTTAATCTGATTGCTAGGGCTTTAGCAACAAATTCAAATGCTTTCAGAATTAAAAGTTCTTAAAATAATGGCTAACTTACTAGATTTAATATTTTAATAGCTAACTTCTCATGCAAGAACTTACTAGTTTGTTAAAGTTATGACCTTCTGGCCTCAAAATCAGGTTAGGCCTGATATTAAACATGGTACTTCACAGAGTACAGGTCTATTTAGCAAGCACACTGAGCTACTGACAAACTGCTGGAATTCTCTTCCCTTGTGACAGGAAAAACTGTTCCAGTGTTTGACATAAAGCAAATGCTTACCAGTCACTGTGGAAGAGGTTGCTTGCAAAGGCTTACGGGTTGCTCACACTGCTCAGTGCGCACAAAGAAAGCTATATTAGGAACCTGCTTACACATCACTGATGTTGTTAGTAAGGAGGCAAGTTCTTACAGTGGTTATTTTGATTATTGGTCTGCAGAGCCCATAAGAACTTCAGTGTCCAGGTGTCCCATCAATCCATGGCTTTATCTCATGAAAAGACTCAGGGTGCACCATTCGCTCTTCTCAAATTTTATTTTACCATCTAAGAGGACTGATTTTCTTGGTTTTCTTCTACTTTTTATGTCCTTGCAAATCAATGCTATTGGTCATTTGCTAATTTCTAGGCTAGGTTGCTTATAGCTCCCACTATTAGAATTCTGAATTGAAAACCAAAATACCAATACAGACAATTTTAGCATAACTTATACATCTCCGTCATGTCAAAAGCCAAAAATATTGCTGAGAATAATGAATATGTTATCACATTTTCCATAATGAGGAAAATGTCATGCTGTATGCTCTTTCAAGAGTATACTGAGGAGTTACTTAAAGCCCTCTTCCTATCATGTGAAAAATGTATTAGGCAACTAGAATGACAGTTCCACTGGTTTTGCTTATTTTTTTTTACTTTCTAAGTAATATGACTTATACATTCAAAGGGAAGCTGGTGGCTATCTTGGTCAATTGTGGATGTCTCCTTATGTCTTCAGCGCATAGAGATTTAAAGCAAGGCTGTTTGCTTTCTGTGGCTATCAAAATATACTGGCAGGAGTTTGAAAATCTTGTGGAGAATTTTCTTTTCAGTAAAAGCAGTAATAGAATCACAGTCATTCACTTTCACCCACTATCTAGTAGATTATAAAAGCTGGTAGAAGTTTTTAAAAAGGAACAATGCCAAAACACTGGTTGGTGAAATTGGGTAAATAGGGAACTAGGGAATAACACAATGTTTAATGACCTCCATATTTTGATTTATTAACGCTTCTCACAGAAACTGTAGATTTTGATTACAAATGGCAGTTGTAACCATAACATGCCATGAGGATTTTTTGCTCTATGCTTTGGCTGTTCATTTTCTGGGCCACAGCAGTCTCACTGTCATAGCCTGTGTAACATTGGATGTATTTTCATGTACTTCCCTTTCACTTTTTACCCAAACTTGTTCTCTATCTTAGATCAAGAAATGGTTCAGACTGAAAATTATTAATCCAGGGCCATTTTCAGCCATATATAATGATTACTAAATCTCTTTCAGTTCTGTTTCATTGCTTAAAAAAGAATCAAAACCAACAACCATTTTGGAATGATGTACCTCAACCATGAGCTGGAAGGAGAGGAGAGCTTTAGCTTATATCAGACAGGCAAACCAAAGTCAAGAAGCTCCCAAAGGAAGGATCTAAACAAGACAACTGTTTGACAGTGTCCTGCAGAATATCAAGACGGACATCACTTCAATCTATGTATGAAGCAATATTCCTGAGATTTATTTGCGGTCGGAATTACTATCATGAACTGGCCCAGCATCACAGTTTAGTCTAAGTATATCCTTCCTGAAGGGTTAGTTGCTAAGTAGTTGGAAAGGCTTAGCGAAGTTCTTGAAAACCTTTCAAGACAGCTTCCCTTCCCCCCTCGCCTTGCAGTGAGACATGACCTATCTCATGGAAATTTAGCCAGACTGACTGCCCTACAGATCTCTTCATCCAGTGACTTGAAGCTGAAGTAACTGTGGTTTAGATTTAAGGTCACTGCACAGAAATGAATTTAGCTACATGACTGAGTACTATTTTTTCGAGTTGAGATGAACACTTTCAGAAACAGTGGTATGTTTTAATTTATTACCATATCGAGTAAGTATGAATTATAAACACCAGACAGCCAATAGTGACTCTTTGTAGATGGAACCTGTGGTTGCTTTATGCAGCTGATGTTGCCAGACCTTTCAACGGGACTGCAGAGGGACAGAGCTGGTGATGCTGGAGGATAGAATGGCAAGCATGTATGTTGGCAGGTTTTTCTCTGCCAGTATAGTTAGCAGTGCATTCCCAAGGGGAATGTCATTGTCAGCGAGGAAAGTTTGCAAGGGTAGGTAGGGTGGCGTAAATTACCTCTCCCTCCAGCAACAGAAATGCAGAAACCAAGCTGTTTTGCCAAGTAGGAATCTACTTCTGCTCCTTGTACTGCTTGTTGCAGGATTGAAGAGGGAATTGGGCTTTTGTGCTGCCCACATTTCTAATATCCCACAAAAGTTTTGGAGAAACGACAACAGAGAATATTTGTTAATATCATGGCCCTTTTTTATCCATACGAAGAAGAATTTGAAGTGTACTGCTTACTGTTGTTAAAGAATGACAGTCACCCATATTAATTCATGTGAGAAGAAGTTTATAGAAAACAGTATTGCTTAAATTCATGTCTGTCTTCAAATACTGTTCATATCTGTCTCCCAAGTGTTAGATGTGTGCTGTTGTAATCTTGATATGCTCTGTTGTTTTCTCAAGTTCTTCCGAATTCTCACCAACATCAATATTCATGTCAGCATCCAAAAAAGATTATCTACCTCTCCAGTTTTGATCTGAGAATTCAATGCATGTTTAGTAACCTCTAATGTTTATTTAGTAAACCATTCTGCACCGTATCAGGTGGGACTGCAAGATCTAATGGAGCATGTGCGCCATTGCTGTCAGATGGGCTTTTTTTAACTTTGCAAAGTAGGATCAGAAGAAATTTGTCTCAATAGAGACAAAAAAGGGTAATAAAAGCATAGTCTGGTTCAGAAATGACCTGGCATTCTTAAGTAGGTGGAGTTCCTCTCAATGAAATACCTGTAACCTGCTTCTCAGTCAACTTACTACCCTTTGATTTTTGTAGTTTTCTCTAAGTATTTTACCTATTCTTTATGCATTGCTTCTCCAGTCACTAAGTGTGAAGGCTAACGTCTTTTTTTATTCTCTTCATCTGCAGTCTCATGTGCCACATACACCTTAAGGAGATACATGGCAGAATTTAGTGTCTTCATGTTGTTTTCAGTGGGTAGTTTTCTGTCTGGCTTATGCTGCACCAAGGGCCGTCTTTTGCCACCAAAAAAGATAAACCTGTATTCCTCAACCCCCACCTTGCAGCTTCTCCCCCTGCAAAGACACCAGCAATCATGCAGCCACATGACTAGATCAATTAAGAAGCTGATACAGTTGAAAAGTAAGCCAAAAGAAAAGAAAAAAAGATTAGTTTTTTGGCCAGATCCTTTCAGTATTTGCTCAAAATAAAAGTGAAACTGCATCTTTCTTTAGTGTGGAAGGTGGCTTCAGTACATCCTTAACATAAAATCTTTTAAGTGTCACTCTTGGTACAGAGTATTTTAGAAGCGGGGTTGTTGCAATATAAAACGTACAAGATATGACTGACTGTGCTGTGCAGTGGTACGTTGGGAAACTTTCTTGAACAACATCTCACTAGCAATACTTTGTGGTAACATTTATTGTGTTGATTCTGACATGACTCCCTGCAGAATAAAAATCTTGACATTGATTAATGTCTTGAAAGGTTTACAGGAATGCTTTAAAACTGCAAAATACCTGAAAATTTAACCAGAATATAAATTAGAATAAAATCAAGGGGGAAAAAACCACTTAGGTTTTCCCATTTTATTTTGTGCAGTAGTTTTCTGTCCAATTCATGGGTTTTGTCATACACATGTTGTATTATCATGTGAAGGATTTATTGATCTTCATTAGGAAGTCTGTTTGGACTGATTTGAAAGGTAACATTATTAAACCGATCAGAAATATTATGCCAGACATTCAGAGTAGCACAGTCTGTTTTCTGTAGTATGACTACGTCTAACACCACTTCTTAAAGTTGTTTGTTTTGTAAAGCACTTTCATACTTGGAGAATGTTTTTCAAAGTTACACCATCAGTATAGATCCACAGAATTCTTTCTTTGCATTTCCAGCTGCTCTATAATAAATTCCGTGTTTTAGCTATATTTGTATTGATCTTTCAGCTATGCTAGCTTATGTCTGTCCTCTGCCTTACTGACCCTAAAGCCAACCAAAGTGGTGGGCATACAGCCAATTTCAGATGGCATTTGGTTAGTTTACTCCCTTTTAAAGTAGTTTAGGAAATGTTACTCAAATATTTCTCTTTTTGACAAGACTGTTTAACTTTCACAGTTTCACTCCCTTTAGTCTGAATTTCTTCCTCCTCAATATTTTCCAGTTCTAGGGAAAGGGATTAGAAATGTACCTCACCTCTAGCTATTTTCATTGTAGCTTTCTTTCCAGATTTCTAGGTTTTTTGCTTAGCTGTAGGGTTTTTTTCCTTATCCTGGGTTTATGTATAATTTTGTGTTGTACTACTTTGCATTTGTCTTTTAAGACATAGTTATATAACCCCAACACATAGCCTAAACTCGTAACTTTAAAGTGGATTAGGGTGTGCAAGGAGTGCAAGATCAGGCATTTGGAAAATGGTCCAGTGGAATTGCTTTTTTTCCCTGTACAACGAGTATTTGTCTTAAACAACTTCCCTGGCTCTCGGAAACTTTTTTCACTTCTTCTTAGGTAATCTATGTCCCATTAGCATTTCTTGGTCTGAAGCCAGTTGATTCCTATAGGTTTTACTGAAGTGTGGATTGGGTTTTTTTCCTTCTGTTTGGGTTTGTTGAGGGTTTTTTTTTCCTTTTACCATTTTCTGAAATGATTCATCTTTTAGTTTCCCAGACCAGTGACCAGAATTGCAACTCCTTGTTTCAAAAGCCCAGACCTTTATTTATATGTTGTTTTACTGAAGAATGTATGGGATGCTGTCCAAGCAATATCTCATTAAAGTATGATAAGAAAGTATACTTAGTGATTAGACTTATCAGACTTATTTCATCTTTCGAGCATCACCTCCCAGATCATGTATCACACCATACTATTGATAATGCCATTCTGCTGGCAGTATTGTTTAGGGCATGTTTTTTCTCATAGCTTACTGGGAAATTAAAAAAGGAATAAAAATACTGTATTGCATTTTACATACACATGGATCCATTTCCTCACTCCACTGTCTGTTGTATTCTCTGGAATGTGTTCTTGAGTAAAGGAAGCTATACAGTATTTCTTAGAAGAACAAGCCAGAAAATAGTGATGCAAACAAATCAGTCAGACAGGCAGAGTTTTGAGGAATGAGCTAGTGTGGTTACCTAGCTGACTGTATCCAAAATCAAAAAAAGGATTGCAGTTCTTTAAGGTGGGCTGAGGGGGACAAAAGATCATTAAAACATAAGACAGAAGGTTCAAGGAAGAGCAAGTAACTTAAGATACTAATGAGACACTGACTTCCTTGAGTGCCAGTGAAAAGGCCTGCCAGCAATAAGGGGAGTTTGTGTGCAGCAAATAGTTCAGAGGTCCGTGCTCAGCTTTGGTCCTTTAGTCATTAAAAAGACAAGACTCATTTTGGTGTGGTTTCTGTTTCTGGAGTTGTTTAAACATTGTTTCTTTTGTTGTTTGTACCTATTGATATCAGTAGAATGTGAATATGTAAATAATTATTCACCACCGTAGCTTTGATACTATGAATTGAATTTGCTGGCTGAGAATGACTGCTGCAGTTGCACTTGCCCTCACAGTGGGTACTTGTAGAAATTCATGAAACTTTTGGTATCTCTAGGCTCTGGCCTGCCGTACTCCTTTCAGGGTACATATTCTCAAAGGAACTTTGACCTTGGAAAGTTGTA
The DNA here is from genome assembly GCA_013397845.1 of Melanocharis versteri. Classification (NCBI taxonomy): domain Eukaryota; kingdom Metazoa; phylum Chordata; class Aves; order Passeriformes; family Melanocharitidae; genus Melanocharis; species Melanocharis versteri. The sequence goes on from VZTG01004626.1 coordinate 541,080, forward strand.
GTTGAGATGCAGCATCCCTGAGCATGAAGTGCTCCTCAATCAAACCTCACATCACAGTCTTTGCCATGTTCTCAAATACAGCTATTGTGTGTTGTTTAGCTTTTTCAAAGAGAGGTCTCTCTTCGTGGCCTAACAATGTAAAAAGAAAATACCAAAGCACCATAGCATCTATGTGTCATCAGTTAACAGATGTTGTCTACTCCATTCTCCTTATTAGTCTGCTATGATTTTAAAGCCTAGTTACAAATTCAGGTAGGATCTTTAAAACTAATAAAACCATGTGAAAGCAAAATGGCACTCATAAAAACTCACATAAGACAAAAAAACCAGCAAACTCACAAAATTGTGATTTTTCTTTTTTTTTACAGAGCATGGTCTTTTTAAGCCATGGAAACTGCATACTTGCAAAATTTGTTGTACCTAATGAAAACCTATACAGATAAACAGAATTTCAATACTTTTAAGAAACTCTATATATCTACTTCTTCATTGACTTTTCAGAATATTTTACCACAGGATACCCCATGATACCTGTTCAACCTTGTTTTTAAAGATACTTCCAGTTTTTTCTTTATTTAATTTTCACTTTAAAAATCAAAAATACTCTTTTAGAGAAGAAACATATGTAAAATACTTCAGAATCTTCTGGATATCTGCAGATTAATATTTCTGTCCTACAATAGAAGTGTGAACATTGTATTGCATGTTTTAATTGAGTTTAAAGTGAAAACCAATTTTTTTTAATAGAATTGCATGGGGAGAGGGGTAAAGTTTTAATTGAAATTCAACATGAAACAGCAGAAATCTTCTTTAAATGTATGGCACAATCCGTGTTTCTGTGTAAAGTGTTGGAGTGGTTCATGATCCACTGAGTAAGGAGAAACACTAGTCAACAGCTTTTCTGTGTATTTTAGAACAATTGCATTCCTTTTTCTAAGCCAAAATATAGCCATCACCATTATATAAACGTAAATCTTTCTTGAGAAGTCTGGTTCTCTTCCTTCATTTCCTGTAGCATGTTAGCTGCAGCTTATTTCAGACTGTTTTCTCTTAAGCTCCCAGAAAATGTAAACAGGGCATAAAAATCTTGTCTACAAATCTTCCAAGTCATTCTGAACTCCCACAAGCAGTACATTACCCATAAAATCAGTTATTGCAAATTACTATTGAAGTTTTTTGGGGGTTGTTTTGTTGTTTTGGGGGTTTTTTTTAATAATATGTTTTAATGTCTAGGAAGAAGAAACCTGGTTTCTAAAGAACAAAATTAAGTCTTTAGCATGTTGTGCTTTGACAGCCCCAGTCTTCATGATGCATGTCTTTTTGTTATACATTTATGGTGGATTTTGGTTCCTCAAAGTTCTGTTCAACTTGTGAGCATCCAACAAACATGACTCTACAAAGGAAGGTCTCACTAGAACACTGCACCAAGACAGCTAAAATTATTTCATATTGTTGAGTTAATTTTGTTACAGTGCTGCTTTATTCTCTGTTTAGCGCTGTCTGATCTGTGGATCTTCTATTTTGCCCAAAAGACTGAGACGAGTCAAACTATGGAATAAGACTAAGAAGTTCTCCATTTGTAGTCAGCTTCAATATTTCATTTCTTCATTTCATTCTGTTGCTCCTCACAGCAGTCTGTGATTATTTACTATTTACCACTTGCAGGTATCACTAGTTATCATTTAACAAAGTCATGCATCATATATTTCTTTGTAAAACCAGATTGGGAAATGGTCATTTACTTGCAGCTGACAGTGATTTCTGCTGCTGTTCTGTGTATTTCCTCCATTTTGACGAAAATATGTTGGCAAATTTTTTCCAGATCTAAATGCGATGGGGATTGCCAGCTATGCATATGGAGAATAGTGCTTCCTCTTCCCATGAATTTGTGCCCAACTCTCTCAGACATGTGCATTGTCCTTGACTGCTGTTGTAAATATAAGTTAATGCATGACTTTTGACCACTCATAACTACTGTACATTCCAGAGTAGCTTTCATACAAGTCTCTCCCAGGATAAGTTTTAGTACTTCTGCACTGAAAATTCCAACAATATTGTTTTGATATGAATATACATGGGTTTCATATATAATTGATGTTGCTCACATGAGTCTATAATCAGAAAAACATGCATTAAGATTAAATGATAATTCAGTTGAAACTATAAACTGATGTGTAGTAATTATTGTTGAACAGTTGTGCTAGTGAACAAACTGGCTAGTGTACAATGGGCCTGTTTTATCAGTTAAGTCGATGCACTTATCTTATACTCATACTTTGGCAAGGGGTTTTTTGAAGATCTGTATTAAAATATATGATTATCAGAGTGTGTATCTATACATTCAGAATATGTTAAGATGTTTAGTCTGAGAAATATGATTATGTGTTATTGAATATGCTTTACAGAATCACTAAATGTTTTAGTGCTTAGGCTACAATGCCAGTAGTTTTTATCATAAAGCTGAACATTAGCACAGAAAATTGCTTTTATTTTACTGATAACATACTGAGATTTTCTCATTGTTTTCATAACTCCCTTAATAATAGTAAAGATTTTGTAATTTTTGAATTCAGCATTTCCAAGCAGCAGGTTGAAACAGTTGATGCCAGTACTCTAACCCAGTAACTGGTTGTGCACTGGTACTGAATACTTTCATATTCAGATGATAAAACTACTCAGGTCCGTTGAGTTCATGATGTGGTCTTTTATGGCACATTTCTGTTCCACTGCTCATGCAGAGCCTTCTAGTTTTTGACTACATGAAACTGCCATAACGTGGATGTGGGGCTGGACAGCATGAGGGCACTCTCTGGCAGAAAGGAACGAGGGACAGGTTATGGTGTGGTTCTCTGAGGGCAGCGCTTCAAGCCTGTGAGAAAGAGGCTGCCATGGCTCAGTCTAGTTGCAACTCTAGATTTACTGTGAGCAGTGGAGTAGTTGGAGTGAGGGGGTTCACTGGGAGAGGTGAAGGAAGCACAAATTGGCAGGTATCAAAATGAGAAGATGGCATGGGGAGCAGTTACGCTCTACATCCATAGAAACATACTTGCACATGAAAGATTGCTACTGGGGTCAGTGGCAGCAATTTAGCTATCTGGAGTATTTAGAGAGACAGAACCTGTACTTTGAAACCTGTTTGACCAGACAGAGAGAGGACTGGAACTCTCATTGAAAGTCAGTTGAGTAGTAACTTCCAGACCTCTGCGAGGTCACCCTTTCCGCAAGGATAGAAACCTAAGCTTTCATACGCATTTATCTTAGGTTTTTCGATAGCTTTCTTGAGAGCATTGACAGTTTCTCTTGCAGCAGAAAAATACTCCTACTTGCAGAAGAGCAAAGTAGAACAGCACGTCAAAGGTCGAAGGATGTGTCCTCCTACCCTGAACATGTCTCTTGTGGTGTCATTTGTTCCACTCAGATGAACTGATGTCACATGACAGGGCCTGGACAGTAAATTGCTTGCAGAATCAGCGGTAAGTTATTTGTCAGTGGCCTGAACACCTGCTGAAGATGATGGAGTAGTTCTGAAATAAACTGGTACTTCTGCAGCCTTTAGCAGTAGAGAGGATGAGCTCCATGAGATACCGCATTTTGTTTTAAACTACTATTTGACAATGCTATATCTATGTGACCTTAGTTTAATTTATTCTTAAAGCATTTCTGTATTTGGGCTTTATATTTTAACATTTTCTTTGTCAGTTATGAATGTTTTGTTTACATTAATCTTGAAACAGGCAACTTGAAACCTGATCTTTCCGGGCATAAATTCTCCTAAATTGTTCCTATATGTTTCTTATTTTGCTGAAATTATTTGGTTTGTTTATTTTTTTCTGATGTGAATTTTAGCATGCTAATTTAAATACGTAATATAATTATGATGTCATCAATATATTTATTTTTCTGCTATTTTATTAAGCTGTTCCCTTACGTTTTTCTAGTTCGAGAGTTTCTCAAAAGTAAACAAACTTGTTCAGGCCCCTGTTGAGGGCAAGAATGTGGGATAAAAATACCACCAGAGTTGGTTTTCTGTTGATCTGAAAATACAACAGACTTGTGTGCAGCTGCAGTCTTATAGCAAGGTGTTTATAAATGCACCTTTGTATTCTCCATAGTTACTTTTTTCATGCACTTGCACCCAGGATCAGTGCCCTGTACATCAGTGACTTAAAGCAGTGCTCTCTGTTCCAGTCTACTACTTGTTTTCTGCTTCACCCAAACATCTATGGGAGCCTGCAATAATGGAAGGAGTTTTAGCATTTTTTGAGGACTTGTTTTCATAACTTAATACTAAGGAACCATATTGAGAAATAGAGGAATGCTTCCAGATTCCCAGACAGAATTAGAAAGTTTGAAGTTTAGCTATACCTTCTTCTTTAATTTTTTCAAAAGGTTGTTTCTTGTCACGCTGCATGAAAGGACTGTCTCAGAACACTTCTACTAGTTTTAAATCTCTACTTTGTTAAGGGTATTCCTTTTAAGGAGTAACAGCTCAATAAGCTCCTTAGTCAGATAGCTAGATCTCTGTGGATCAACTTTTGTTTCATCTGTCAGTGTGGACATATTCAGTATATATTCTCCTGAACAGTTATCATTTTCTCATTTAAATTTAAAGAAAGAAACCACTTCCTACATGATTCCTTTATCTTTGTTTAAAAAAAATAAAATAAAAAAAAAAAGCTATCACATAAATCCACTTCAAAAGGCCAAATCTAAAAGATGTGAACAAAAAAAATAGAGTGACCAGCAGGACTGGTTTTTGGCCGGATTTTTTAAATTATTTTTTATTTAAGTGTTCTTCCTTGCTTGCTGTGGCTCTTGTATAGACATGTACAGTTTGACTGTCAATTCTTTCTCGTGAAGGACCTGAAGTGCTACTAAAACTAAGTATCAAGCAACAATAGCAACAGTAGGGAGTGCTCCCCTAGCAACTTTCACTGTCTTCCTGCAGGTTAGCTGCTCTTTATAAACGCTGCTTTTAAAAGTTTTGGGATATTTTGAGAGTAAAACTAGTCTCGCTTTCTGTCTTCATGTAGCATAACATAATCGTAACTTTTTTAAAAGTAGGTAGCACTGCAGAGGGATTCCTTTTCTCTGCAGAAAGCACCAGTGAAATCCCCAAAAGACATGCCGTAACCTGTTCTAATGAACAATGGAAAACATGACAGGAATCCGTGAGTTTTTACACTGGAACTTCATAGCTTCATTTTCCTTTGTCTGGTTGCCAGCGGTCCGCAGGCGCAGCTGGGGCGGCTCGGGGAGCGCTGCCGCTCGGGGAGCCGAGGCTGCCCGGGGCCGGGCGGAGGGAGCGCTGCCGCTCGGGGAGCCCAGGCTGCTCGGGGCCGGGCGGAGGGAGCGCTGCCGCTC
>VZTG01004626.1:546456-634744 GCA_013397845.1 Melanocharis versteri
GGCTCGCCCGGGGCCCGGGCGGGGTGGCCCGCTGGAGCCGGGCCGGGCCGAGCCGGGGGCGGCGCGGCCCGGGGGGCTCAGCCAGACAAAGAACAGTCCCGGCGACCAAATAAGGAAGTTGGAGCTGCAGGATTTCAGAATAGGAGCGGAGGGGGAGATGCCAGGGGAGCCGGGGAAGCGGTCTGTGCGCAGGGAGCCGCTCTCTTGTTGTTACCAGCGGAGTGGTAAATGCAGGGGGTCGAGGATGGCGGACTTGTCCATATCCTTCTGTGATCTTCTGCCAGCAAAGTTAAGAACTCAAGCTGTGTTTGCCATATTTTCTCATGTTTCTGAAAGCTCTCTACAGATTTTTGTTTAGAAAGGAAGGGTCTTTGGCAGCCCCGTTGGTTAGCAGAATGAAGATGAGTCATCCTTTGCCAGGGGGAAAGAGAAATCCCATTGCAGATAATTTCAAGCATTACAAAAACACATTATAAGTTTTTGTCTACTGTAGTGTTCTCATGAAAACTTAGAAATTCATCTAGAAAGGGTACACGTGCACCCCTGAGAGTCAGAGGTGTCTTTGCAGTTAAGAACAGTAATAGAGAAAAAGAAAGAAAACAAGCACTAGAAAACCCTAAAACTGTCCTGGCAATTTGGATAGAAAAGCATTTCATAACAACATAAAATATGGAAAAATATTATGGGATATCAGAAATGCAAGCTAGGTACTGGTTCGAACATAGATGTGAAATTCATGCCCTGTGATCCTAATCTGCAGTGTCTTGGGGCGTTGTTTTACCTACTTATATGGGCTGAAGTTAAAAGGCCTTGTTCCTGGTGGAAAAACACATGGAACACCATTCACTTTTTCACTTCAGACTCACTTGAAGCAGGAAGAATCAACACAAAAATATTCAGAAGGAAGAGCTATAATCTCTGCTGACTGTGTGAAACCTAGAATAGAGAAAACTAAATAGCTGGGGGCACAAACTTCAGCAGTAGCATTTAACATACTGGCCTGGTTTGCTCTGGATTCAAAACGTTAGCAACAGAATGTGTCCTAAAGTCACAGCCTTTATAGCAAACAATTACATGCACTGTGAGTTTGACATCCTGATGAAAGGAAGTAAGTTATGCCTTGATCTTGAAATTGTGACAAGATCAGCTCATAAACAGCTACTGAAAAACATTTCAAATATGGTAGGGAAGCCTGGCTCAGAAGAAACAGCTTCTTTATCTTCCCTGACAGGCCTCACAATTACAGCAGCTGTAAGTTACTGAAGTGTAGCTAATTGAAAGATACAACACACTCACTATTGCCGTATTGGGGCTATTAAAGAAAAGAGTGTAGTATTGAGATTTGAGTTCAGAACTGGGAAGCACTTACAGGTGACATTCAGATTGCTGTAATCATCTGCAACTTTTTATAAGCCTTCTAACAACTTTAGCATCTGAAGTGCAGGTAGACCTCTCATAAATCCATGGAAATGCTTGTAAAAGTGAGTTTCAGTATCACAGCTGAAAAGTGCTATGTCAGCTTTACTATGAAGTAAAGTCTGAGGAGTGAATGATTTTCTAAGTTATATTTTGTTATATTTAATTTCCAGAGGTCTTACACATTGCTGTATCAGTAGTTGTGCAGGCCAGGAAATCTCATGGATTACTCATGGATGCAACAGACCAATCATGTGGGTAGTGAAGTATCTAGGAACTTTAAGGAAGTCATTGGGACACTTGGCTTCTCCATATGCTTGTTGCTCAACCATCACTGTCCCAGTTCCTTATTAGAAAGTGCCTACATAGTAGACCCACAGTTTTTCTCTGTGCTGTCATAGGGGTTGCACAGGAAGTCTGATCAATATCATTTAATTTTTTACCCTGAAGACCTTTGCTATTTTAGTCTGAAAGGTGAAATAGTGGTATGACAAAGAACACTTAAACATGAGTCACTTTGTTACCATGTATGTACACACACATGCGAGTATACACATATTTCCACAAAAGTGGTAACTGCTGCCCTGTGAAAATTGTCTCAGAAACAGAAACTTCTAATTTTTGCTTTTCTGTAGGTATTATTAGAAGTTTGGACAAAGTTCTTTGATTGTCGTTGTTGTTGTTGTTGAGTCATGTTTTCCTAGATCAGAGACTGCAGTATGATTTCCTATCGAGTGTTGGCTGTAGCTATGTTTCCCTTTTTGTAAAACACATAACTTTAATGGTGTATATTTGCAGAATTGAAAGTGATGGGAAATGTTTGCTTAAATAATCTTTCTTGCAACAAACATGTGATCTTTTATTTTCCGGAAGTGCTGGGAACAACAAAAGCCACAAACTGCTTGGTGCTTCTAGTTCAGACATTGCGAATTTCACCAAACGGAAATCGTACCAAACAAAGCAATTACAGTTACAACCTCAATGCCTGCCAACACCAGCCAAGTTAGGTAGCACAGGATACTTGAAATAGTGCTAAATGCTTTGGACTGGCACATGCTTGGTAACAACCATTTCAGAGGTATAGTCAGTCACTTTTAGTTTTGGGAAATCCTAACTTTGCATTCTGGCCTTCTAAAGAAATCTCAAACTCTCACGCATTCCAAGAAAATCAGTGTCTTGTTCCTGGCTTAGGAATCCACATTCAAAGCTATGCAGAAAAGCTTTGACTTTTTTGTCAGGTACAGTATGGGAGGTGATGTAGTTTTATGGAGATACTTTTTTTTGTTTCAAATAAAAAAATTAAAATCCGCAATGGTTGGCATGCCAAAGCTTATTTTGCACAGCTAGTGTAAATGGGATGCATTTCCCTTATGTTGGAAAATCAGGGAGATTTTTGAACTGGCCTCCATAGATGATTGAATTCAGGCAGCTGCATATGAATCAGTTTGGAAGCTTGTAAACTTTCAATTCCTTCTTCTGGTCTGACCTTCAGGGTCTGTTTTACTGACATTTCCATCTGAGATTAATGATGTTTGAACTGTAAAATGATGCAAAACTGCATTATGGTTAGCTGAATACTATTTGGGTTGATTTACAGGCATGCCTATATCCTTGAATTAATTTCCAGTTTTTAAGACCAAAAGAATCTCATGTCATGAATCTCTCTCATTAGAAAACACCATTTGAATCTCAATCACAACTTCTTCCTAGACCTCAGAATTTTTTAAGTTACATTTGTTGTTTTTGGTGAGGGTTTTTTTGTTGGTGTTTTTTGGGGTTTTTTTGTTTGGTTTTTTGGGGTTTTTTTTGTGGTTTGTTTTTGGTTTTTTTTGTCAAAATATCCTGTTTTGATTTAAAAAATTGAGAGGTCTGGTCTTAACTAGCATGATCAAAATTGCACATTCCAGTATAGCTTTAAATGTCTTTGTAAAGTCAGCAGCTACAATGCTAAATTTTTGCATATCATAATGAGGAAAAATCAAGAAGGCAAAGAGAAGAAAGGAAATAGAAATGTGTAGTATTTTGTAGTATAGTAGTGCCTGGAAAACAGCTGTTGTGAATGAAAATATATGTACACTATTAAAATACACTTCCTTCACTGAAGATACACTGCAGGCAAAAAGGTTGTAATTTAAATAGTACAAATTATTCTGTAATAGTTTAAGAATTTGACAGATTCTCTCATGAAGTCCATTGAGATATTTTCATTTATTTTCACTCATTGCTGAGGATGTGATTACTTTGTGTAAGGTTTTCTCTCTGCATTTTCAGCTTTTCTTTCCTGAAGTCATCCTTTTTAGTTTTTGGACTTCAAACCATGCTAATTTCATTTTATTTACAGGGTGATTTGAAAAGTAAATCTTAATTTTGTGAAGCTTCTCAAAGTTTGAACAAATGCTAGCAAAAAACTTCAGGCAGTTTGGTGTTTGCCTGCTTTACTAGTGACATCTACCATTATCTTCCCTGGTCCACAGAAATGAATTGTTGGGGTGTTTTACTGCATTTTCCCAACAGCTGCTTGTTATCATTATAATTATGTTTTAATTATTTCTTTTAAACATTAGGACTTAATTGGGGTTGTAGGCAATTGTCTCTTTATATGTAAATTAGTTTCCCTCATTTCAGTTTGCCAGTCATGCTGTAGATATGGTTGGAAACTCCTTAAACTAGAAACAAATGTTCCTGGGACTGGAATTATAGGCAAAGTTGTTTACAAGAAAGAATCACAGATCATATTAAGTTTTAAGTTCAGCATATGGTTTTACTTCTTTTCTCTTTGGATCTTTATCTCGCAATGTGCCTTATGCTTGTTTCCCAGTAAGCTGAGCTTCATTTTCACTTTCCATGCCCAAATATGCTGTGGAGTCAGAGAAAAGCATCTTGAACTAAGCTGATGTGCATAAGCCAGCTCTGCTTTCATCTTCCATCCCCATGAACTGAACCTATGCATACACATAGACATAAAATTCTTATGTGCAAAAATTTTAAGAGCTGTGGCAGAAGAAACATTGGAGAGCTCCTTAATGCGTGTCTTTAATGCAGTATTATCTCAATCTGTTATAATCAAAGGAGAAGGTGCAGTTAAGAGATGTGAAGTCCAGGTACTGTTTTTCTATCACTGACTTTTTCTACTGTACATCAATCTGCTCTTTGTTGTGTGTGTTAAATTGTCTGCACCTATTACTGACTGTAATAGAACTGTGTCCTGCTTTTTAGATAAAATACTATTCTTAGCATACCTACCAAAAATCATAGAGAGACCTGATCAGCCATGCGTGATACTCCTTTTATTTTTGTACTATCTTAATACTATGTGTATGAGCTACCGTGCTTCTTCCCCAGAGTCATGTACCAGAATTGGAAACAGGGTGCTAGTGCAGTGCCAGCCTTCTCACTGCCGGGTTCTGGCATGCCACTCTCTGTTCTAGCAAAGGAGAGATGCTTCGTTTTCCCCACCCTTTTTCCTAATTAGCAGCATTCCTCTGTTCTTCCTGTTATCTTCTGGAGTGACTGAGGGATGTGGAGTGAGTTCTGAGTCCTAAAGAGGGCTTAATGGTGAAAAGGTGTGAAACGGGTTGAGTAAGCAGAGAAATTTTCGGTGCTACCTTGTTCTGCATTATCCATTGTGGAACGGAATTTCTCAGATAGAAGTCTCGCTCATTTTGGAGGTTCATACCAGTTGAGGGAAAATAGTTATGGTGATGTAAACCAAACAGATTTCCAGGCATCCAGAGCTGAACTATAATACGTGCTGGTTGGAAACTGGAGCTGAAAGAAGAAAGAGGAATACCCTTGCTTTTGTCTGCCCTAAAATCTTTTAACCATTGTCCAGGTGGTTCAACAGAGAGATAAAGGCACCATGCTCATACACTCGTTTGCTGCTCATGATGCAGAAAATGCAAGTGATACCGCTGATCACCCCCATGGGCTAAGCATGGAATTGAGAACAGAGATTTTATAGATGTATCTTTTGAGATTATCTATCTTGTTTTAAGCAGATGTTTAAGTAGATGTTACTAGTGATTAGTTGTGTTCTATGATTACTTATAAAACTGATGTTGCCATGTAACCTGTAAGAAAGCTTTGGGTCTGGACCAAGTAGCTTTTAGTAGGAAGGGTATAAACCAACAACTGAAATCTGGCACTCTTTATCTCCTTGTGGAAAAAAAGAAGAAAAAAAAAGGGGAAAAAAAAAGAATTATCTACCTTCAAATGAAGGCCTTAATGGAATATGTAGTAGTAATCAATGTATTTAGAGTTAGTGTTTGACATTCCGGAAGGTTTTCCATAATTAGATCACAAAACAACTAGATTTTTGTGTCATATAGTAAATTTTTTCTGATCACTGATGCTATTCTTTGGCAGGCGAAGAAGACTATTTGCAAAACAGATGACTACAGTGCAATAGCATGATGCTTTTTTTTCTGAAAAAGGTTTTAAATTCAGTTTAATCTGAACACTTGGGGACTTGGTAGTGATGAGTAGTGGCATAAGTGTTATTTTAAAAGAATGCAGTATTAAAGGGCTTAGAAGAACAATTTGAGACATTGCTTCCACAGTTTTACATTAAACCTGTAGCCATCCCACCCGCTCTGTCATGCAGACAGAAATGATGTGGCAGTCGTGGAGATTTTTGCCTCGCAGAAAAGTAGATGTAAATTCTCGTGGCAACACTTTTGTGCAGCTGTATGGCAATATGGAAGAGCTGGGATGTTTCCTCTACTCTCTAGGCTGCTGCAGCGCCTTCTCAAGTTTTTCTGCTGGCTATGGATGTTCCTGGAGGGAAAAAAGTGAACTTCCAGCCTGGGACCCGAGCGTTTTTTGGCGAAAAGTGTATCACGAAGTCACAGTTCTCGCAGTTCCGAGGGAGAGTAACTAAGGCTGCGGCAGCGGGTAGAAACATCCCGACGGCGGCTCGCTGCGGGAGCCCCACGTCTCCGTGCGGTTCCCGGCAGCCTGGTAACGCCTCCCTCCCGCACGCATCGGGGCGCCCGGGGCGGCCGCGGGACTCTTAACGTGAAGCCGCCGGAGTGGGACGCGCCGGCGGCGGCGGCTCCCGGGTGAGTCACGGCGCGGAGCAGCGCCCCGCGCCCGCCCTATAAAGCGCCGGGTACCTGCGGGCGCCGCTCCGCTCCGCGCCCGCCGCCTCCCCCGGAAACCTGCGCTCGGCTATGTGAGAGCTGCCCGCCCCGCGCTGCCGAGGTAAGATGGCTGGGTACTTTCAGGGGTTCCTAGTGACGTGTCTTCTTCGGATGAGGTGAACGGCCGGCAGAAGCGGTGATGGGAGGCGAAAGGTCAGGGCACATGAAATCATGCTGTAATCGGACCGGGCTGACCGCCTTTCTTTCGAGTATTTCTATTTTTGATCGACTCTTTCTTGCTCTTTTAGTTTGTCACATCTTCTGTAGTCGCATTCGAGTTTGGCTGATGCACTTTATCTGCCGTCCCCTTGGTGTTTCCAAACGCGGAAAGGATGCTTTTGTGGCAGCAGCGGCTCTGTAGCCCTCGACTTGCTAAATCAGTTCTTAATAAATATGATAGAGCAGTAAACTATGAGTGCCTTCCCAGCCTTCTTTGTAGGAGGCTTCTGTAGGAACCCACTGACAGTTCTGGATGAAGAGAGTTGCTAATGGGCAGGAGACTTGATCTTTTAGAAGATTTACTACAGCTTCTTACCAAGATTAAACCAAAATAAAACAAAACATTGGAGTTTTGGGTTGTTCTGTGGAATTTGTATGTCTATAAGGAAGACATATTTGGTGATCTAGCACTTGATGTACTCTTGTAGCTAATTTTTTTGTCTTATGTTTATGACTGGGTGTTGAAAGGAATTTGGTGTTACTTAGTAACTTTGTAACTTATAACAGTAACAGCTTTGGAGGGTTTTTTTTCCTTCTTTTCCAAGTCTGCAGCACACGTCAGACATTTGTTTAAATTTTAGTAGTGAAGACAAAAAAAAAAAAAAAAAGAAAAAAAGAAAGTTTCCTGGCAGCAGGCACATAATTAGAAAGAAGGCTGGGAAAAGTGAGGCTGGCCTTCTTTATAATGATGTGTTTACAGAAACTTGGAAAGCAGAGATATGCATTGGCTATCAAAGAGAAACCAACGTCTGCTATTGGAACATTTGGGTCAGCTTTATATTAAGGAATATGGCACTGTAGAGCACACATCTAAAAATAGGAGTGGACACAGCCAATGTTTCATTAGGCTTTGAGGTCAAGAAACTGTTTTTCCGTGGTATTCTGTGGCTGTATTGAACCGAAACCATGATTCCTGTGAACAAACCTTATATTTCTGAAATTAACTTCATAAGATGTATTCCATACTGTGCAGAAAGTCTTATGTTCACTAACAGGCTTGTGTGCACAGAAATACACAGGCATTCTGGAGGGGGAAAAGTTATGATGATGTTCTTTAAGAAAGCTCAGCAGTTTCCAGACATCCAGAGCTGGTCTGTGATTCACAATGCATACCAGACATAAAAGGATTAAGATATAGAATTGATAACAAGAGGATGGAAAAAAAAAAAGACATAGAAAAAGTTAAATGGCTCTCAGCATATGTCCGTTGATTGTATCTAAACCACTTCACTATGAAAATGGGGCAACTATTTGTGAGAGCAAGATTCTGAGAGAGATTGTGATGCATCCTGCTTTTGGTTGGGGAACAAAACCTGAAAGAACTGTCTGTGAAATTATGTTCTTGTACTAATTTTCCTGGCCAGAAGGAGAAACCCTGTGGGAAAAGGTGGGGGCAGAGGGATAAGAGTTTGAATAAAAGAAACTGGAAATATGGGGTAGGAGATATACAGATGTTCTTGCAACTTTTGAAACACATAGGAATATGCAGGCAGGATATTGTTGGAATTAGGAGTGTCTCATTTGGATAAAAACATTTCTCTCATCTTTGAGATAGTGGAAATCTGATAATCACAAAGTCAGAGTTTACCAAGTTATCACACACTGCAATCTGACGTAGCAGTTTTCCTAAAATTGCAATGGCGGATATGTGGCAAAGGTTTGTTAGCAGTTGGGAGGTATATGTCACATAACTTTTGTTGAAGTTTTCTTAGTCATGAACTTTTTTTTCCGTAAATGACTGTCCTGCAAATTTGAAGTGTGTTTTAATTAACAATTAAAATGCACTGATGTAAAATAAATGTTTTTATGCTGTTACACTTACTGAAATCCTAGAAAATTCTCTACTATCTTCAAAGAGTTCTAAAGTTTCTTTTTTCTTTTCTTTTTGTTTTTTTACTGGCAAAGCTCATCTTGCTGGACACTCATGCACCAGTTATTGTGGGCCTATTGACTAGCCTGAGCCTGCTGTTTTCTCTTTGCAGAGACTGTGTGATGATTGTAACATATAGAACTTTGCAAACTGTTGTTCTAAAGCAATTGCTGTATTTGTGCAATTACAATTATTGTAAAGTAAGTATTGAGAGCTGTGGTTCCAGGTAACAGAAAGCAGCTGACTGTTCTATGCTTTGCACTGCAGAATTTTTTGAGCTTATATGATGGTTGTGGAGGGCATGATAGTCTAACTGCTCCACAAACAGGAGCGTGATTGCAGTTTTGTCATCCACTTCGTGGTCTGTGTGACTGCAGCAGCCATTTCTAATAGCTATGTTAGCTATGTTAGAACAGCATGCTTCCTTTTTTGTAAGGACACAGTGGTAAATCTGATGAGTAATGTTCAGCTGTTGGGCTTTAGGCATTGGAAGACTGAGGAAGTGGTCTGGCTGGAATTGACCTGTGGGATGCTGGTCAGCCCACTAATATGGAGAATTTCTTCTTTCTCTTCTCTACAGAATTTCTTTTTATTACTCTGTTTCAAAATGGTCCATGAGAGATTTACCTTATTGAACTCATCTGGTTCTCAGCTGGGCAAAGTAAATCAATCTTACTCATAAAATCATGTATTTGATGGAAAATATTGTATTCTTTAGACAGCAATTTAATTTCTTATCCAGTTCTACTTAAATTAGCTGCTTTGCAATTTTACTCATGCCGCCATTCGTGTGGATCCATGTGCCTGGGAGCAGAGTAGACTGTCAGTCAGTGTGATGTCACACATGTAGGTTTTCTCTGTGTGTATAACATCATTTGATTATAGATTATGAATATTTGTAGACACTACACCTGAAAGACATGAAGATAAAGACCTTTGGTTTTAAAAAACTGGGTTTCTAATCTGAAAATGTGTAGATAAGTGCATAGAGTGCAGTGTAAAGAAACTGTCTGAAAAGTGAAGATAGCATATGCAACATTAGTTGCATAATTTCAATATAAAATGTTTTATGTTATTGCTATGTGTTTTTTCATTTGCTGTTTACTGTCCAAGAAAGGAGTCTTCAAGTATTTAGCAGGTGTACTGGACATTTACTAATCTGCAGAGTTGGTGGCCCTAAGGTTTTGTTTTCCCAAAAAAAATTTCAGGGTTATGTAGAACATATTAATTGACTGGTAGTCCCAGATATATTCTTGAGAACATAATAATTGACTGGAAATCTTTTATCCTGGGGATATTATTTAATCAAAATATGCATATGGACTTTTGTATTCATGTATCATCTTCCGTCTTGTAAACATTCCTGTTTTCTTAGCAGACAGCATTTCAGTGCTAGGTTAAGTAATAAAGTTCCCTTTGGAGTGAAGTGCCCACTCAGTAATAGCAATACTAAGCAATGATTTCATAGCGATAATAGATGCATTTGGAAGAATTAGGGAGAACATTTACAGAGTAATTACTAATCAGATTATAGTATGCCTAGAAGACCAATTTGAAGCTCTTACTCTGCAGATGGTGAAGAGTCTTGTGACCACAAGTGTCAGAACTTACTGGAGCATTATATATCATTTAACATTTTGGTATTCATATAATTAAAAATATAATTATCATAGAAGGAGAACCAATAATTAAGGCAGTTCTTTTTACTTGTGTATTCTACTTTCCAGATTAGCACATGAATAGAAAATATAGGAAATACTTTTCCTCCACATTTCTGTCTAGACACTTACATGGTCCTTTTCCCACCTGCTTGGGACATTCTAACCTTTGCCAAGGCAGGAAGTTTGTATTTCCTTTATTGAAGCAGAAAGTGATTGTAATTAGTGTATTGTGTATGGCACTCCCCAGCACTTCCCCCTTCCACAAAGGGAAGGAATTTTAAGATAAACAACACTTATTTTTATATAAATAAATAAATATAGTGGGCTCAATTTCTTGCTGGGCTTTTTCAGCCTTATGCACCTGTGTGAGGTGAGCCAAGAAGCAACTGAATCTGCTTTCCCTAGCTTTCATAGTGTGCATATCTCTCCAGTGATAATTTGAGTAAGAAATCTTTGATTAGCTTAGATTACATTAAACCATTGTTTGTAGCAGTTACTCAGAATTCTTTCCAGTCCTTCCCAGGACATTCTTCTGAGCCTGGGAAATGGTATTCATTCACATCAATAAAATATGTTCCTGTTGAAATTTCTCCTTGAAATGGGCTTCAGATTTTGTTTGCTACTGATTTCAGAAGATGGTCTACATTACATGTGTTAGAATATAACATAGGATAAGAAAAAGCAATTCTTCTAATTATTCTCTTTGAGAAACCAGTCTTATATCACAGTTCGCTGTAGTCTATTTCAAGCAGAAAGTGGTAATGTGGGGTTGAGTTCCTGCCTCAGCCTTAATAATATGGAAGAGTTATTTAGTTGAAGAGTGGAGTCTATGCATCAGGAGCTTCTATACTGCATTGCCAAAGTGTCCCAAGTTCTGGTAAATGTTCATAAGATGACCTGTATCTTACTTGTTCTTTTGGTATTGTGTAAAGTAAAGGTTTTTTAGAAAAAGACAATTATTTGCAGACATGATGTGTCAGCAGCAGAAGTGTACAGGAAAAGATTTTTTTGGTTTTCATTGGCAACATGGTTACATTTTTTTTTCCAGGCTTAAATGTAAAAATAGATTAGCACACAAAAAAACTGTTTCAGTGGTGTTAGCGTTTATACCAACCAAATTACCCCAATGAATTCACAGTAAAAACTGATACTTGTCTTGTGTGCTACTGTACCCATTAGGACAACACTGAACCTGAGGTGTGCATGTAAATAATGGGAAAACACAGAGTATTACATTTACAACATGAATATTTAGCTTTTACAATCTCAAGCGGATTTTTTTCAATCTTTGCATTTCCAAAATTTCTGTTTGTTCTAAAACAGAAGGCCAAGAAGGCCGATGACATCCTGGCCTGTATCAGCAATAGTGTGGCAGCAGGACCAGGGCAGTGACTGTCCCCCTGCACCTCTGTACTGCTGAGGCCACACCTTGAGTATTGCATTCAGTTTTGGGCCCCCCACTTTAGAAATTACATCTTGGTGCTGCAGCGTGTCCAGAGAAGGGCAACAAGGCTTGTGAAAGGACTGGAGAGCATGAGAGTTGGCTGAGGGAACTAGGGATGTTTAGCCTGGAGAAGAGGAAGCTCAGGGGGAACCTCATTGCTCTCTACAGGTGCCTGAAATGAGGTCATGTTGAGGTGGAGGCCAGTCTCTTCTGCCATACCTGCAGTGAGAGGATCAGGCATAATGGCCTCAAGCTGAGAAGGGGGAGATTCTGATTAGATACCAGGAAAAAAAATTTCCGTGGGTTACAAGTTACAGTGGTAGTCCTGGGTTGATGGTTGGACTTGATGACCTTAAAGGTCTCTTCCAAAATATTGAATTGAGATAAAGATTCAGTCAGCTGGATTTAATTTTTAAATTGCAAATTAAAATTAATTTCTCTCCTATGATGGAAACAAATATACATCAGAGAGCAAGAAATGCATGCAGGCAGTATCTGGTGGACTGGACAGACTTCATTAGGAAGTCCTGCCTGGGCTCTAGTGAATAGAAAAAGAGAATGGAATATTTAGATTTTTTTTTTTGTACTTCTTCTGCTACACATTCATTTAAAAAGTATGACCCCTGTTCTCCAGCCACACTGCATACAGAAGTCTGGTTTAAATCACAACCCACATGTGTTATAGCAACTTTTCTCAGGAGAGCCGACCTGCTGGGTTTAGGCCAGGCTTTGAGCTGAGCTTGCTCCTGCCCATTTTTGCACCTTACTCACGACTTGGAAGACTTATCCTTAAAATAGCATGATTATGTTTCTGTAGTTGGATTTTGAAATATTTTTAAATTTTCACTCTATGGCTGAATTCATTCTTCTGAATAGGCTGAATCACAGTATGAACACACTCACTAGAAACATAATTGTTTCTTTCAGTTCTAAGTGCCATGTGTGTATGTGCATCCAGATGTGTGTAAAATGTTTCTAACTTCAAAGAACAGATAATGCAGAATTTTTTTATGAGAGAAGATAATGCAAGTCTGTTTCATGTGTGTGTGTGTCCTTACATAACATAAAATCTCTATCTGACTTATGGGGGTGCTTTGTTTAAAGCAGCTGTTAAAGTGAAAAACAATTTTAATAGCCAACTTTGGCCAGCAAGGAGATTCGCCAAGGCAACACAGAAAGTTTTGCACAAATGAAGGGAGAGTTTCCTTGCTCAGAAGCCCAGTGGTGCTGTATTTCTTTTAGCCCACCTCACTCTACTTATTTTGGCTCTGAAATATAAGGCCTTGCTTTGCAGTGTTTGGAGGTTTCAGGAGGGCAACCTAATTTATGGCTATTTTTGTTTGGACCCAAGATCTAGTGAAATTTTTAGTACAAGTGAAGCTTTGAAAATCCCAGAGGTGATCGTAATATTTTGTGGATGGGGTATTTTCATGCAGTCTGTGTCTGTGTGTGATTTGTATTTCCTGTTAAAACTTTTAGGGAATTAAATGAAGGCATGAGTTACTTGGTATTACATTACTGATGGTGAGTCTGTTGCAAGATGATGCCATTTATTTCTGTGCAAATCCAAGGTGCCTAAAACCAGAATTACATACAGAATGTTCAAAGGGAATATTGCTATCCCCAACTACAGAGGTGTTGGTGCATATCCACAAATGTCTTTCAGATATTTTCATGGAAAGACTGCCTGGGTTTCAGAACTGTTCATCAGTATTGCTCAGCTGACAAGCTACCAGACTGTGTATTTTTCTCCATAAACTGCAGATTATTTTCTTTTCCACAAAACACATCTACCTCATCTGACATGGCCAAACTCTATTATTATTCTGTTTCTAACACTACCTGATAATTTTCATATATCCATGGCAATTCTCATGTGGATGAGTTCAATGTCCTTGCTGAATAATGCTTATTTTTTCAGATATAACATTTGTTAGCAATTTTTTCAGGCAGTAAATAGATTGCTGTACTGCTTGACTGTGCTCTAGGAGAAAGTCTTGATTTCCTGTAAAACTTCATAGTTTTCTTATCTTTCTCAAAATCTGGAGATCTGTACGTAATGTAAAAAAGAGAGACACCTCTTCTCTTCTCTTCTCTTGGTGCCTGCAGGCATATGAAATCCATAAAGTGAGAGTATGGAAGTTCACACTGTATTGAAAGTACATTATGTTGTCTTATGAGTCTCTAGGATGTTACATGTGATTTCCATTCTTTTATCTTTAGTGACTTTTGGAGCTTCTGCTGGAGATCTTGCAGTTATTAACTGTTTAATATTTTCTTAAGTGGTTCATCAGGTATTTCTGGAAAATTATTGCTTCTG
This sequence comes from Melanocharis versteri, assembly GCA_013397845.1. Classification (NCBI taxonomy): domain Eukaryota; kingdom Metazoa; phylum Chordata; class Aves; order Passeriformes; family Melanocharitidae; genus Melanocharis; species Melanocharis versteri. The sequence goes on from VZTG01004626.1 coordinate 560,528, forward strand.
TTTTCTACTTTGTATTAAAGTACCTAAGCGTCTCTTTCTTTTCTTTTTTTTGTTTTTAAGAAAGAGAAAAAAAATTTCCTATCTGTTGTATTTCAGAAACACTTATGCTTAGACATTGCTTTCATAGATATGCAACTGAATTAAATGACTGTTGCATGCACATTTTCCGCATAGATGGAGGGAAAGAAGCTCTGTTAAGATAAAATCAAAATGATATGTCAACATTTTCTGAAACAAAGGATGAACTTTCAGCTGTTGACTCTGAGGTTACATCTGTAGTTGTCTCTGACCGATAAACCACAGCAATTTTAAGTGTTTCTGTGATTTCAGAAATAAAAATTATAAACTGATTCTAAAACTCTAGGTTCCCATGTCTCCCAGCTTTTCAAAAGTTAATGGTCATGTTGATGGGTAGATATAAAGAGAGAATTAATATAAATAATGATATTTATCAGAATCACATGAAATACCCAGAAAAAGGAGCAGGAGGCCCAGAAATCAGCATCTCTGCCATGTTTCCCTTGCTCTCCTACCAGTTATATGGCTGCCATCAGCAACCAGCTGCAAGCAGCACGTCAGCCTTCTGTGCAGCCCTAGCTGGAACACATTGCACCAATCTTGCTTGATGGCAAAGGCGCGTCATGTGGTGTGCGGACTGGCGCAGCGGAACCGTTCCCGGGATGGGGCAGCTCAGCACTGACCACATGCACCGCAGTTAGCCCAAGATCAAGGACTTGGTTTCAACTCGGAGGGATCTTTTAAGGAGGGAAGCAGTGCTTTTTGGAGCAGGAGCTGATATTTTAAAGGAGCAGTGGTTTGTGATTGTCTAAGCTTCAGTATATCCAGTGTGTGGTGTCGCACTGGAAGTTTTCTTCAACAATCCCAGGGATCCTGCAGGATCACAGAAGTATCAAGAAATTTAGACCTCAGAAACACAAGTAGAAGTTGTGGATGTTCTGTTTGTTACCGGCTGCAGTAATAAATGAGGATATTAACATGTGAGCACAAATGTTATTCATTAGTTTCAGGTCCTTTTGCTATCCAGATCTTGAGATGAAGTAAGCCACTTCTTAAACAGATCTGATTATTATCTGTGGGCATGACTCTGTGTGGTGAAGTGTTTGGTTCAGAAAAAGTATTGAATTCTTAAATTGTTGTTTTACTAAAAGGCAATAAAATACCTCTGGTTTCATCCTCTTGTGGCTGCAGTTTGCTCCCTCTACAAGTTGCCAGACAGGGCTATTGCATCCTCACTTTTAACAGTCTTTGAAACTGTTTTGTAACTTTGTAAAGTTAACATTCCTGTTGGGTACAAACTTTGGACTTTTTTTGTGGTAGACTGTAACTAGAAAAGAGGAGTGGCCTAGGGACAGTTAATTATAATAAATTACAAGAAGACTCTGTTGACCACTGAGGCTAACTGTCGGTTTGTAACTAAAACACAGCACTCACATTGTGTCCTTTTTTGGATTAAGAAGATAGATGTTTGTGCTTTAAGTATTACTGTCTACAAATGCAAGAGACAGGCCCTGTTTACTGAGTGAATTCTTGTAAGAGTACTGAATTAGAGGAACTGTTTGCAATGCTAATATTTGAAGGAACATGCTCATTGATAAAGAGCAGAACAGAATAGAATTGGAATGCTTTTAAGCAGGAAGCTGATCGGCAGTAGATGAAAGCTGGGGGGAGTTGAGTGAATTTGTATGAACATACAGAGCTCTGTGATGCCCAATATTTTTGCTAAGTAACCCATCTTTTCTCCAAAAATATTTATTATGTCTGTCAGAATTTCCAATACTTGCAAAGTTGATTATGCAAAGTAATAGAGGATTGACTAATCAGAGTGAAACTGGGTGTTTGGGAGAGATTTGTAAAATGTGTGAATAGTACCTTTCTAATTGATGGAAATGCTAGGGCCCCATATAAAGAGTGATACAAGACAGAAGCTGCTCATCTGAGAGATTAAAATTTTCACAAATTCATAATTAAATAATACTTACTGTGCTTTTGAGTTATGGAAATTCTCTCTGTCATCATTGATGGTCTTTTTGATAGAGGTAGAATCACGGAAATTTGCTGTCAACCTTCCCGAGTTCCCAATGTTAATCTCTGTGGTTGGTTTTTGAAATTCTTCTCAAATGCTTCCTCTATTTAATTACCTCAGATTCCTCAAAAGTTGTGTTATAGGTTGTTCACTGTTTTACATGAATTTGAAAATGTCTTTGTTGAGAGACTTATAAAGGAAGGAATATACTAATATGATTAGTTTCTCAATTAATTGCCCTTCATTTTGAAATTTCATTTAGGGTTTGCTAAAATCACTGACCACTGGTGAAGTTTGTAGAATAATTTAAGCTAAGTAACTGCAACATGCTGCATTAAGGACAGAAAAGAGGTAGTGAAATCGTTTTTTGGATACTGGGGGACATGAAAAAAATGTATTTTCCTTATTGAGAAGCAGTTTAATGTTTCAGAGTTTTCCTTGGATGATCTTGGATGTGTCCATTCAGGTATAAATTAATTGTTTGTCCTGTAAATTGCTGAATGTGCCTAATATTCTTGTTATCTGTTACCGAGTCTTGCATTGCACAGACTCCTGTTGTATGAGTATTGCACATTGATGTGCAGATTGGCATGTTGTGTGGACAGGAACATGTTTAAACTAAACTCCTGCTTTTGGTTTAATGAAACCATTTCAGTGCCCTTTTTCAGAAAATATTATTAGTTTTGTAATTTATTTATAAAATGGTACATATTGTCCAGTGTTTTTGAATAATTGTCTTTCTACGCAAATTCTCATTGAGGTGCTAACGCTTAGGATTTATCTGTGGCATGTTTGGATTTTTTGTTCCCCAGTAAATAAGGATTACCTTTACTGTTGTTGATGAATTTACACACTGGCCTAAATACTGAAAGATAAGTAAGCCAACAGAAATAATAGTGTTGTACCTCACACAGACTAAGTCAGGCAATGGCTGGGAATAACACAAAGTTATAAAAGTCTTTAGGATGTGTCAGGTTTACTTAGTTGTGTTTCATTAACTCTAAACTTTGCTGTTCCTGTTCTGTAATAAGTATGTACACCTAAATAGTTTGGAGCACCTGTTGTGGCATGAGTATTTTTCTGATATCATTTCACCTCTATAATTTCACCAGCCCAAATGCCTCCTCTCAAGCTCTAGTTTTATGTGTCCTAGCCCAAAACAGACAGAAAAGCAACATTTCTAAACTGTAGGTGAAAAGTACTGCATAGAATTAGTGCAACTGGTTGCTAAGCCCATGTTAACTAAGTGATAATTAGGTGGTATTGAAGGATATACCTTTCGATTTATACATTTCTAGGCATTTTAAACTGTTGTTCAACTGATGTTTCTTCTGAGACTTCATTGTGTGAGCTTTCTCAAGATTGCATAGAAAAGACCTTTTAGATCAAGTCCAACCATTAACCCAGCACCACAGCACCATGTTCACCATTAAACCTTGTCTTCAAGTGCCATATCCAAACATTTTTTGAACACTTCCAGGGATGGTGACTCCACCACTTCTCTCGGCAGCCTATTCCAATTTAAAGCTTGCAAGAGTTATATATTATTGCCTGTACATCGGTCATTTAACAAAAAAAGTTCTCTTGAGCTTGTGAGAAATTCTGCCATACCACTTATTCCAATTTTTGAAGGAGATGGTGTCATTCTTCACTAGTTTTTAGATTACCTGGATTTGTATACCATGATAAGCCTTCTCTGTGATCTGAGTATTTAATTAAAACTTGGAAAAAACTCCAGAGTGACACCAGAGACACGGAGTTAATATCCACTCAAAAATTCTCATACTCCTTTATATATAGGGACATCTTCCAGACACAAAAGAAAGATTTCTGCATTTTCACTGCTTAAATATGCTAATAAAGGTTGATGCAAAAGGTAGCATATTCAGACTTTGTAACAAGTTTTCTGGGAAGAGCATGGAGATTGATTCACTTCAGCCACACTACCAAATGCTGATCAGGTGTTTGCCATTTCCGTTGCTACTGATAGGACTTAACTTGGGACCTGGGTATGAAATCTTTACATCTCCAAGAATTTCTGTGCCATTTAAGTAACAGCAAATTACTGAGGTATGTCATTCTCCTTAAAAAAAAATTACTCCTAGAGCAAAAACTAGTATTTTTTTAAAAACGTATTTCAATACATGAATGAATTTTTAAACATAAATTTTCAAATTTGCTTGAATGAAGTTAAATTCATATGAAAGTTGTCTAATGTTCAGAGCTCCTAATTACTGTTGCTCCTGTTAGTTTCAATGGTGTTTCTGTATGCCTGAACACACAGGCTACTGGTTTGAATTCCTGAATTCATTTACACAAGTTTGGAAAGCAGTTGTAGCTTGATATTTCTGTGATAAAACAAAAAGATGATGGATTCAACATGCACGTACCCAGTTAGCATATCAGTTCTGCTTGTGATTGCCCTGTACAGTAGGATAACTGGCATAACAATAATGGTGGGATGGATGAGTGAGAGACTTGCAGTTGATTTTTTCCATTACAGCTGATTTTAGCAGATGTTTTCTCTGATTCTAAAATGACACAGCAACACAGTATGACAGTTGAAACCTAACAGAGTTATAACAACTTCCTTAGCAGGAACGCTGTTGTCCAGTCAGCATGTTTTGGTAAAATTTTATTGTAACATGATTCAATTAATGTTAGATAAATATAGATGCCATATTATTTTCAATTTCGTTTTAACTTCATTTATCTGCTTTTCCTGATGTTTTCTCAAAATTACGCATTAGTTGAAACCACTGCTAAAATGATAGTTTAGAAAATGAACATAGGCTGATGCTAATAATTCAATATTGTTTTAGAAAAATGAAAATCTAATTATGGAGTAAGTAGCCAATTCATGGATCAACAAAAATACACAAAGATGAAACTGTTCAAGTGAATATTGTTATTTATACCTTTGTCATTCATTCAATCAAGTCTTAAGCTGCATGTCCTCATTTTTAGGCCTGTACTGTATTCTTGGTAAGAGTGTAATATTGCACAAATACCCCTATTTGAAATCTTTAGATAGTTCTAGCAATGGAGGTGAAATTTGCTCCAGTTATTCACTGGGCACACAAACCAGTTTGAAATTACTTTTCTCTTGTTGTAAACTAAACTTTGGCTTTACCTCCACCAAAGACTTCATTCATTTTTGGGGCAGTTGAATTAAAAATATATACGTGAAACAAAACTTCACGATCTTATTTGGTCATTGCTATTGAGAAGTAAACAGCAAAGTCATCCATAGAAGAATGGATACAGAAGTTCATTTTTATCCTTTGCGATTACCAACTAAAGATACGGCCTTGCAAGCCCTGCCTTGGCAGTGTGAGCTGTGAGAGGTCCAGCTTTCAGGTGCTGGTTCCTGGACAAGCACCACTTTGCTGCTGCACCAGCAGAACCCTCCAGGTGGCTGCTCTCTAGTCTGGAGGAGTGAACAGACTCAAGATTTAAAAAAGCCAAACAAACAAACAAAGCAACCCATCACCCAAAACAAAGCCACCAAAAACTCAACCAACAAACTAAACCATCAATTTACCCAATTCTACGTTGACTTTCAACTTTTAATTTACTTGCTCTTTCTGTTAGGGTCCTGAGGTGTTGTGCCATCACAACTGGAAGTGAAAGAACAAGGTTGGACATAAGTATTTAGGGATCCCTTACTGAGTAAGGGGGACAGAGAATTCATGGTGTTGTTAGACCAGGTGGTTCCTAAGTGAGAGCAATCACAGTGATATTCAGCTTAGATTTATTTTTTGCATACCTTTTCTGTATTAGTATTTTCTTTACTGAGAGCCACTGATGTAAACATGGCAACAATTACCATAAATTTTTAAAGATTGCTTGCTGCACAGCTGCAACTAAAAGCAGTAACTCAGCTAACTTCTCTCAAACTTTTTTGGAAAAAACAGAGGACAAAATGACCTACCATGACTTTTTGTACTGTGGTAAATACATTTTTGTGTTCGTGTGTGTCTGTGTGACAGTGCCTAAATAAATTATGTTCTCAATAAAATTCCATGCCAGCAAGTACGGCATGCAGACTTGAAGGGGGAATTGGATTATTGCTCGGCAATATGCACATTAGAAATACAATAACCAGAGTTTATGTTGACGTTAATTACAACATGGACATAAATTTCTCTGGGCTCTTTTCTTCTTCATGTACTATGTGGATTGCTTTTCGTCCCTCAATATATGACACAATAAAGACTAGCAATCTCAGTAATGGATGAGAAAAACCGAGTGCAAGGACTTATCTTTTTCTCAGAGGGACCTTGTAGGTCCACTGGGTTTTGCTGCACATATAATTTATTTTCATTTTGTACAGTCAAGAAGTCCTATTGTTTTTGGTGAAAAGCTCAACCTATATAAGTGGCAACATCTGTCTCTTATTAAATAAATATCATATAATATTTTACAGTAATTAACTAATTTCTTCAAAATAGACCAGCTTGTCTTTTTGAGGAACACAAAGAGTAAGCAGCAAATGAAACTGTGATAGATGCTTGTGTCTCTGTCCTATTTATATCTGCTGGATTAGGCCTCTGTTTTTAATTTGTTGGTTTCTAGAGGAACTCCTGAGTCTACAGAGGTAGCGTCATAGGAATCAGAACTTTATCCTTTGCCTTTTACTGGAATTATGTACATTTTACACATATCTTTTCTTAGACATTATGCAACTCCCTTGCTCTGTGGTTGGTGACATTTAAAAGGTGGTATTCACTAGAGAGTTTCTTTTCAATGTTGTGCTGGGAGATCCAGCTCTGTGTTCTAGTTCTTTAAAGCTAATTGCTGGCCTTATATGATGATCCTCACTGAAGACTTTGTGGACACTTCTGAGTGTTTAAAGAGAGATGTTAAGTTGCAGAGAGGTTTCCTATTAAGGAAAAGTGATGTAATGTCAGTGGAACACAGCCAACTTCTCTCTGCTCATTTTATTTATATTAGCTGCATACCAAAGAAAATGCTCCATAAAACATGAGTGCTCCTTGCTATATTTAGCCAAGCTAATATACTAATACCAGGAGATTATGTTTATATGCAATTGAAAGAATTATAAAAAGATTTGGGGGTATCTTACAGAAATAAAACTGGTTGAACTTGGGAAAAGTAAATGCTAGATTTGCTCCTGGTGCATAAAAAGACTAGGGTATTTTTTTAACATTTTTTACTTGCAAGATATGTATTTCTGTGCTGAAAAAAATTGTTTAACATTTTAATTGAATGATTTTGCTGGTTGTTTAGGGAACATAAAGTAAAAGGAAGTTAATTACATCAATCTGAGCCTTTTTAGTCTAAGCAGTGCAGATGTCTCACTTTTGACCAATTGGCAAGATTGGTTAAAACCAAGCTCGCCATTCCTGTTCCAGTCTGATCTTCTGGTCTAAAATATTCACATTCCTCTTCATACAGAATACAGTGTGATACTGTGTTTTTTTGGCAATGTTTAAGATCAGTTTGGCATATCTTTGTTCATCATCTTCTCTGACTTTCTTTAGGACTACTTTTTAAATGAATAAATGAGTCTCCTTTTAAATGAGTAGATTTTTTTTTCCCCTGGCTTTTGTTCAACTCTTTGTTCTACAGCTGATGGTGTTGATAAATAATCACGAGATTTCTTCCTGACTCTAACAATGTTACTTCATAATTCTGTTAAACAATTTGACCTTTTGTGTTAATTCTACTCCTACATGGTGACACTAGCTGGGTGTGGTAGTGTTGGAACTATGGATCCACCCTGATAGTAATTCCACCTAAAAGAATATTCCCCATCAAGAGTAGCTGAGTACATTTGTTAACTGATAAATAAGAGCTGTCATACTGGTGAAACTAACTCATAATGTATATGAAAAAAAAAAGGTACTTTTAATAAATTAAATGCTAAGTCTAGTGTGACTGTGAAACCATGTGATGTATTATGAGTTCTTCAGTTGTCTCATTAGCCACTAAGTGGTGGGCAGGGGAAAGAATTTTGGGTAGTGTTATTTTTATGTGCATTACTGAGGATGCATTGAACATTTTATGTGTTTTCTGCTCAAATCTGAGTCGTCTGTCTTGATTTTGAAGCCTGTGGTTTATTGGGATGACTTCTAAAGACGCTCTTTAAGAGAGTCTTCATACATTCTGACATTTAGCATCAAATTTACACACTCCGAACTGCACTCTGGAGGTTTCACTGAATCTCTGGGAGGCTGTACTACAAGTTATGTAAGTGAGATGCCAAAGAGGAGTGATGAGAACATTTGCTTATGTATCTCCTTTTGACTAGAAGAATTAGAGCAACATGACATCAAACTGAAGGCCAGTAGAAAAAGGCAAATGATCTTTTAGTCATATCTCAAATCAGGAATTACTGTTTTATGCATCTGGAGCTTGTTTTGGAAATATAAAGCTATGTAATATATAGAATGTTTGAAAATGATTGCGAGATTCTGTTGCTATTTCCAAGTATGCAGATCTCTTCTCATTCATTCTGAATGATTCATTGGGGAAGTAGATCATGCTGCTAAAAATCATGAGAAAAAATTTTGAGTCAACCAAGGGTCGAAAAACATTTCCTGCAATTATGAATTATGTGAAACTAGGACTTTTGCCTTACTGATTCCTCTTAATTCCAAATGTAAGATTTTAAACATTAGACAAATTTAAACCAAACAAAAAAATCTTGCATCATGAGATGCCATTTCTAGTATTAGGCTCTTGAGGGCAAGTGTTCTCCCTAGTGCAGAAGATCAGACATAACTAATCTGTGAAGTATTGCCTGGACAGTGTACAGCAAGAATTATGTGCTGTCAATTCTTGCTTAGCGAAGTTTGTTTCCCCACTTTCTAAACTAAGGCCTGGTGGATTACTGATTATTTAAGTAACTTTAATGTTGAAATCTTGAAATTCATTTGGAAAACTGCAGTCTCTGAAGGTTTACGAAATGACCAAAAAATTGACAGCTTCAAACAACATTGCCTTTAGGGCGTGAGAATGTAATTAGTGTGGTAAGTCTGAGTGCATGGACTCGTTACAGTCTTGGCATAAGAAAGAGGATGACTGTAGGGGAATGTACTTGTTTTCCTCCAAACAAAAACACCAAGCAGCAAAGTCTTTCTGCAAGTCTGGGTGCTCACATTCCCTAATATATAGTGCAACTAGTTGGAGAACTTAAATGTCCTTGCCTTATTTTGTACCTTTATGGCAAAAACTACTTATTTTTAAATGCTTTCTGGTTTCTCTAGCTTTTTGGATTTTTAGTTATTCATTATCCTGCAGTAAGTTATTATCATATTTTGTATGAATTGTCTAACCAATTAGTTGACCTCAAATCATTCAAATGCTTTTGTTGTTGTGTACACTTTTGTTCAGTGCTGTGCTTGAGGTTTCTACCTGAAACAGCGTAGGAATAGAAGGATCCTTCAAGTGAGAAACGGGTTCAATGTACCGTGTACCTTTTATTCGTGGCTACACAGTAAACTGGCCCAGAGACACGAGGGTCATGCAGGTTCTAAAACCTCAAATAACTTTCTTTGAGTTCACAGTAGAAAACTGTAGTAGAAAAGGTTATTTTAGACCAGTGTTTTCCAGAGAATGAAGCATGGTTTTCCAGAGAAGCTAGCATATGTAGAGAGATAGAAGGTAAAGTCATGAATTTTGGTATCGTACACCCTAGGTAGGTCTGAAGCTCACAAGGGGTGGCAAAGATGTGCTGATAGCCCAAGGGAAGAGGCAGGGAGACAGATGAGAAGGCAGACAAGCATTATACCATGACCTGAGTATTGCTGAGAGGAACAGGATCCTGTGGAAACTCAGTGAATACAGGAAGAATCGTATGATCCACACTGATGCTGACTTTAGTACTACCAATTTTGGTATTGTCAATATCCCTCTGTCTTTGAAGTAACCTGGAAGTCCTAAATGACATATTTGATTTGGAACTATTGGTTGTTTATCAAAGCTCAGCCTGATTTTTCTTTTCCTCTATCTCAGCTGTTTTTGAGGTAAATGATACTTGGAGTCCAAGCTGCTGTGATACTTGTAGAAACGGTTTACACACAATTAGTGTTGACTTCATTGTGAAAGATATGTGTAGTTACTTTTACATCTTGCTGGCACTTACAGTGACAGAAACAAAGCATGGATTCCTTTTTTTTAATTTCAGTTTACTAACAGTGATTTACCAATAGTTTCCAAATGTAATTTAAGTAGTCTACTTATGTTAAGAAAAGAGTTTGTATATAGAATCATGTAACAGTTTGGGTTGGAGGGGACCTTAAAGAACATCTGGTTCCAATCTTCCTGCTGTGGGCAAGGAACGTGGGCAGGAATAAAGTGCACACACAATTCAACAGAAAAACCTTTTTCAATAGGGACAATAAGGACAAAAAAACCTGCTGTTGCTCAAGATAAACCAAATGAACTTTACTGTAGGAATAGGTAAACCACTCCTCTTGTCATCCATTTTGGAATGTTCATTTTAACATAAATCTTATCTTAATAAATATGGAAAAATATAACTTGGAACCCTGAAATCAGACAAGTGCTGTTTCTAATATTATTTCTCTGAGAGTATCCAGCTCCAGGCTAAGAAGGTGCATGAGTCATCAAAATAATGAGTCCATAAAGAGAGAATCTTCATAATTGTCAGACAAAATGGTTTTAAATCCTGAGAAATTCACTTTGTAACTAGCTTTTTACAAACTACTCTGTGATCAGACTGAAGGCAAAAAAAGACATTTGTTTTGTCTGGGAAGTTTTTACTGCAGGGCAGATGGGAGGAGTGGAATTAATTGATTTCTGGAGGTCAGCTGCAGGCAGTCAAATAGGAAAATCTGTACTACAACATAGAAATAGTAAAATTGCTGACTAGGGTAGGTCAATACATTGTCTCTGAATATGTAAATGTTAAGTAATATGCAAGATACCCTATTTTTAACATATATTACACATCAGTATGTTGCACACTTCAAAAGTGTAAAGAAAGCCTGTAAATCAAATAAATTAATTTTCAGTATATTCATTTAGAAAGAGATGTGTTTGACTTACCTGAAATTGATACACAAAATATAAAGCCTTGTGGTATACACGCTTACTTTTAAAAGCCTCTTAGACTGTATTGGTTTGGCTACCCCCTCATGGTAGCTTATTCAGTGTATAGCCTACAGTAGCAAATAGGACACAGAAACAAGAGTGGCTCCATAGAGTGAAGAAACATGCTGAGGGCATGGTATCTACACATTTCAGGGTCACTGAGCTTGGGGTTTTGGTTTTTCATTTTGGACTAGCTCTGGTCTGTTCCAAGGACTGAAGCTCATTAGTGACTCAAGTTTGTTAGTTCATTTCACCTGATAGGAAAGCAGTTCATGTTCTCGAGAGGCTTCTCGTGGATACAAACTGGAGAAAAAGGAAGTGGGAAATGGTTGGAAAATTGCTTTAAAAGCACAATTCTGACCCAAGCAAAAACCCAAATGCAGATGTGTCCTCACTGTTCCCTTAGGAGAAGTGCCAGGTTCTGTCTTTTTGGCTAGTCACCACGTTGGTCACAATTTTATTTGGGAAAAAATGAAACATAGTTCTTTCTTTTGTTTTCTATGTACAAGAAGGCTGGCTGCTTTCACTGAGAACTAAGCAAGATTCAAAACAGTTTTAGAGAAGGGACCAGCCATTCATACTCGTTGGCACAGTATTTGTCTATAACAAGCGTTCATCATTACACGTTTGCCTGTATGAATCCTTCTTTTTTATGTGATTATACATCGCTTAAGGTGCAGCTTAATTCAGAGAAGAAGTCCTTACTATGTCTCCCATACTCAAGGTTGTTTGCTGTAGTAAAAAACAAATAGTACTTGAAGTGAATCATCTTTATGGAATGTATTTTCACTCTAAAGTACAAAAGAAATTGTTTGCTCTGCCATTTATGCATAAGGTATTTCATTTAAGCTTTCCAGAACAATATACTGTACAGTCAGCTATCAGTTTAAAAAAAAAAAAATTCTGACCATTACATCACCCTATCTATTTATGAGGAAAATTCTACTTAAAATTATGTGTTGCCATTGCAAGAAGCTAATTCAGGTTGTATGTCAGTGTCCAGATTTGTATAGCACCAGTATACATTGTTTCTCTTTGCGATGACAGAGAATGTCATTAGTAATGATCAGGTCTGTTCAAATGTTCAGGAGCATAATATATTCTGACTACTTTAAAGCAGGTTTTGACTGCAGTGACATCTGTGTACTGTAGGTGGATTTTGCCTCTGCTTAGTAATCCAGCTGAAAGTTTTCAATTTTTTTTGTTTTAACCAAGCAATGGGGACATTATGTTTATAATGCTCTTGTAATAAGTAGCAGCTCTTCATATCTGAGGGTGCTTCAGCAACATTTTTGGTATAATGATTTTTCTTGTCTCTTTCATACGTCGAAGACGCCTTTTGAAAACAAACAAACAAAAAAATTCAACCTCTAAACTCACACGTCTGAAGTACATGTCTGGCTAGATAAGCAGTGACAGTGCCCTCTAAACTGTTTGATTTTTGTGGATATAGCATCTTCTGCTGTATCAAGCCTAAGATGTAATTATGTTAGGATTGTGTCGGTTGAATAAGTGTCACCAAAGTTGTGAGCAATGCTGCAATGTTATTTTAAGTTTCCAGTGCTCCTGACTACCAGGCTGAAAGATTATTACTGTCTTTAGCAGTTGCTCTTACTTCCTGATGCTTCTCTTCCTTCCATAAAAGTTAATGTATGTTGTTGAGGGGGTTATATTTTTGCGCTCAGAAGGACTTCAGGAAGAATGGTATAGCACTAAACCTTTATGGCATTAAGGTGGGGCTGACGCCTAAAGTAAGTCTGTCATATTGTTATAATGGAAGAATCGCAGAAGTATGTAATTATTTCATATAAATACCAGTTCTTATGTATTTATTTCCTTTTCAGTGGTTCCTTTTCATATGGTGGTTTAAGAATAGGGTACCTCCGCTGAGTTTCAGTAACATAAACTACTGATGTGCCGGCTGGTAATATCCCAGCTTTACACAAGGCAGCTACCTGCTCAAATGTCAGAACTGTTTATGAATACAGAATAGCTGATAAAAGGGCCTAGAATTTAGGTTCTAAAGCTACCTTAATTTTTTGAGTATTTTCAATAGAGAGTTGAAATTTTAATTTTCTTAAAAACACATTGAGAGCAACTATATGCTCCCTTTAATGTCAGAACATCCAGTAGCTACTCTTTTTTTCCCCCCTTTTTAATATATTATGCATTCTTCCTCACAAAAGTATCTATTTTAATAGTAAAAGGCAGTCATCTTTATATGTAACCCAGAGAACTTGACAGATACTGGAATGTTAATATTGAAGACCTGGAGGTCTAATTTTAAGCCCTGTAACAGTTGTGGAGTCAGCATAAAAATAAGCAAGCCTCCTAACTCTGGTGGTCAGTGGTAGATGAAATGTGATGATTTATAGAGCATCTTGTTAATCAAATATATTAAATTTTAAAATAATATGTAAATAAAAAAGGCAACTGTGCATGTGTTGTTCCAGTGAGAAAATGTATTGTACTACATCTTTTTCTTCTGTTCACTTTTAGTTTCAGGTTACCACAATTTTTCATACTTTGATATATATTTTTTCCTCCCCATATTTTCTTTGAATATATACCAATCAGCACAGAACATAACCTTCTACATAGTACAGCATAATCAGAAGCAGAAGACCTATTTTTCTGTTTGCAGGCCAGTTCATTCCTGCATTCCAAATAATGGTTTCCTACACTTTGGGCCAATTCAGCTGCAGATTGGAACCTCTACTGTAATTAATGTCTCAGTACAATTTATCTCTTAATAACATAACACTTTCAGCTTCCTTTGTCAGCAAAACCTGTTACCTGTGTAATGTTTTAACTGTTACATCCATCACTGGATAGCCCGTGCACTAGTTGTGCAAAACAATTGAATTACCAAGCCAGACAGATTTTTGACTACCAGACCAATTCTTATGATCTAACCCTATCAGAGATATGAAGTTTAGCATTTTTGCTAAATCTGTATTGTATCTTTATGACTTTGGGGAACAATGAATGTGCACAAGAGCACCATTTCCTCTCTTTCTGTACCCAAGCTAAATGTGTTATCTCACTGGTGCATGTTTTGAAAAATGTCCCTGCAGTGGTATTGAGGGGTAAAAAATGGTTCCTGTCTCCAAAAGAATGGCTTGTGTTTGCTGAATACTGGCATTATCTCTACTGTTGGTTTCCTTAGCACAGAAATTACCTTGATGTGTTTGACAGATAATCAAACCAGAGTGGAAAATGGGCACAGCTACAACAGCCACCTTTTAGGATAGATAGAAAAGTTTTTAACAGCTAAATTACAGCAGGACTTCCTTACAGAGAGTTCACAGACAATGCAGACAATTTACACTTCTCATCAGTGTGGATGAAGTTTCTTAGATGAAAAGTTAAGCTCAGCTTCACAGTGTGCTCGTAACATAGTCCCTGTGTTACTTCTTGTACTGTACTTCTTCTTCTAGGAGTGTGTTAGGTTACAGTGAAACTAATTAAAAATGGTCCTGTATATTAACCTGAAATATGGAAAATATTTGTGTGAATCTGCATTTTCAGACTGTTAAGCTTTGAAGGGAAAGTAATAAAAATGTTAAAGGGTTGCAGCTGCTGGAGATGGTTCCTAGTTATAGTTCTCCAGTTGCTCAGCATGAGGTTTAAATTGTAATGACAACTTGCATCCTCCCTGTAATCTGTTAGTGTAGACAAAATATACCTCTGAATGTTTTCAGGCTAGAACCCAAACTGATGCTGGTTTCTGCACGTTGTTGTTGTCATTCCCCCTATCCTGTCCCCTCCATCACCTCCCTCCCCCCCATTTTTATTTTAACTGATAATTCTAGTCTTACATAAATATGAACCTTTTCAGCATTTAAAACAGTCCACTTCTTTTTTTTCACTATATAAGGGACTGTTCAGCCTCAGAAAACCTAAAGCTTGTCTAAATGTATTTGTATTGATACAGACAGCCTGGAGGCTGTCTGTGTGTTGAATACATAGCAGTTTTTGTTAAAAGAGGCAACTATTCTCCCTTTACCCCACATTCTTGCCTTGACATATATGTATGCTTTTAACATTTCTAAAAATAAGCAAACATTTCTTCAGTAGATTCAGTTGGAATTACTTTTGTATTCTGAGTATTTCTTTTCAGTACAGTCTTTAATTCACTGGTAGAATGAGTTAGGTTTTGGGGTTTTTTTTCATTTTTAACAACTCTCAATCATTGATAAGTTTGGTAGAAGACCTTAAATTATATTAGGAATTTTGTCAAGAGTAGAATTCCAGATATCAGTGGTCACTGTCACATTTTGGATAAGTTGATATGTATATTTTAGTTTCTTAAATAGTAATTGTCAGAAGCAGTTAAAAAAATTACTATTTTTCAACAGGCACTATATCAGTAAAATACAAATGCTGTGCTTGTAGAAAGCAAATTAAATGTCTTTAAGAGCTACTTTAAGAGCTACCTGGCAGATCTGTCCTGCCAGCTCCTCTAAGCCACAGATGCAGGAGCAGGTATCCAGTTGGGCTGCCCAGGAGCGAGAGAGATATAAATAGATGTGATACATTCCAATTTTAATAAATTAACAAATTATGGAAAAAAATCATCCTGGCTTTTATTGTATAAATACCTAAGTTTAGAGATAAATATATCTAAATGTACACATATAAAAAAATACATCTATACATAGAGAGCTGCTGACATGCAACTCAGTGAGAAGAGCCTCTGCCATTTAATACAGCATGATAGTGACTGTCTCCCTTTTGGTAGAGCTCTGGCATAATTATGAAACAATAGTATTGAGTTAGAAGCTAGATCTTCATTGGAAATTATAGTTCATGGAGGTGAGTAGTTCTTACCCCAAATATACAGACATTTTCTGGCATTGTTTTTGAATCTTAACTTAGAAAAATAGCTCAACCCTTTAAAGTTGTGCTTAATTCTGATTATTTTTCATTTACAACATTCCTGTACCTTCATTTCAGTGGTAGGTTTTGTATATTTCTGTAGAACGCAACCATCTGTTTCTCAAAGAGCAGGTCACTGGTGGGATTGTGAAGGGGCCGGTCTGCTTTTGCTCAGGAATGACTTGAGACAGAAGGGAGCTCATTATTCTTCCATACCTGAGATAAATAGGGCTCTTTCTTTCAAACAAAAATTGCTTTTCTTTGTCTGCTTTCCATTTGCTCCTTTTCTTTTATTAACATCAGGAGGGACAAAATTGGGAATTTTAAAAAAGTTATAGATAAAATCACTTAATCTTGGTTCTCTACCTGTGGTCATTTGTTTCCATTTACTTTGTATACTGTATCATAAAACACTGACTAAATTTCAATGCCCTTGCATACTTTGTGGTAGGCACTAACTTGATAGGGTTCATTTTATGTACAAAGGCTTCAAGGCTTGAACAGCATTTCTCTACCTTTGGAGAACTTCCCCTTCCAAGAGAGGTACTTTGGATAGAAGGGCTTCCATATGATCTTTTGTGTTTAAAGGTACACAAAGTTGATGAGGAAACTGGAAACAGTAAGATACTTCCCAGAAGAGGGACATTATTTCTCTAAATAAGCTTTCATTAACATCTTACTGCCTTACTGCTTGCATTTTTTAACTGTTTTAGCATACCTATTAGCTCAACTGAAAATGTATTTTAATATCTTGGTTAAGAACACCTGGTGTTGGAAAAACATCACAAATTCTAAAGCAGAACTTTTGAACATATTTATGTACTACTAGGCCTGCTTTTCAGTGAGTTGATGAAGTTTCTCAATATTCATTTTACCCTAGATATGATCTTTTTTTAATTACTTACCTTTACCATTTACTGATTGAATTTGATAAAAAATTACTTTTAAATGTTTATTCTTATATTGCTATAATTAATTATCTGGCAAAACAAAAAATTCCACATGAGAAAATAAGTTTGTGCTCTATTGTTTAGACAAGCTTGATGCATTCCCTGAAATCATGTGTGCCCTTTAAAATTCCAAACCATATTTCAGCTAATTGGAAAGAGGATGTAATTACAATTAAACTAGCTTTTCTTGTAATCTCATCCAAAAACTAAACTCTTTTAATTCCCTTCTTTGTTTCTCTGCTAATGAGGGCTGATGCCCTTTCATAATTTTGGCAGCTGGGCTCTGACTATCTTTGTCACAGCGGTGACAAAGGGACTTACCTTTCAGGGACCTGCCTATGCAGAACTTCCACCACTGGTGGTGCCATTCCAAAGGAACACTGGTGAATTGATATTCTTTCCTCTTCTTTTCTTTTTCATAATGACACATCTCTAGGATACCTCTCCTCAAGAAAATAATACGGCAGTGTCTGATGTTAAAAGAATAGCTCTGAGGTAGAGAACATTCCTTTGCAGACAAGGATTGTGCACTTTTACAACTGGCTTGAAAATTTGCTCTAAGATGGTCTTTGTGGTTTTTTGCTCCGTGGACTGATGTGATCATGGTTGTGTTTGCATGTTATTTCTCAAGCAAACAAACACTTGATTTATGAGATTCTAAGCTGAGCAAAAGCTGTTCAACTGGAATCAATGCTGTCCTGGGCTAATAAGCCTTGATCTACATGCATGCATATTCCTGCAGCCTCAAGTCAAGCTTAGTGTGAGAGCCGAGCAACCTCGTTTTCGCCTGTCAACCTTTTGTAGACATACCCTGAATCTGGTCTCTGCTCCTGCCTGGTGGGGTCAGCAGCAGTGCTGCAGCAGTGCTGCAGTGCTGCACTTGCATTGACAGGGCCATAGATGGGCATTTGTGGGATGCTGCTGGCCGGGCGCAGCGCCATGTGATTTGGCAAATGCAAATTAAAAAGTCTCAAGACTTGACACTCCTACTTGCTTTCAGCACATGTTGGATAAACATAGGAGTATTGGAGACAGCTAAGTTTCTTCTATATTCAACACATCATCTACAGTGCTAAATTTTCCCCTTTTTTGTTTTTTTTTACCTTAGTCTGTCTGTAAGAAATAAAAAAAAATTGAGGGCGATTATGATGAAAAATAAAATAAAATAATTTGTAAATAATTTTAGAAATATTGGAGAATAGGTCTGCAAATATTCAGGCCAAAGATGCAGAATGAGGTGAAAGTAGTTATCTTACAGTTTTCACTATCCAGTGACCTGAACTGTTTCTGACATCAGCTAAGAAAGTCAAATGCTGATGGGAACTAAAATTGTGCTGTTTTAACTGATTTAAATAAAGGAAACTGCTAAGTAATTTCACAAAAATAGAAGAATAAGTTTCAGTCTGCGTCCTGTGGAGTGAAAAGTTGAACTGATAGGGATTTAGACTCATGTGTGATGAAATTTACAAAGTGAACTGTAACATTTAGATGTTCTTGTTGCTAATTTAATTAAAAAGAAAAAATTAATCTCCTTTTAAGTGATGAAATTTATATTGTTAGTGAGACATTGCTAGAATGGAACCATCTTTACAACAACAACAACAAAGGCAGGCAACTGTTAAGTATAAGTAACTGATTTTTCAGTTTTCTGCCCTAAAACAGCTTCTCCCCTTTTTCTTATCTAAGCAGTCTCCTTTGGCCTGAGATCATAAGCAGAATTATTGTCAGAAAACGTTTTCTGGGAAACGTAGATGGTTGGAAGATCAAAATTAATCTTCAAGTGGAAAATATGATGTTATTACCATTTCTAATTTTGTTGCTATCAACAAAAGTATATTGTTGTGCCAGAGTCATACATTCACATGCCATGCATTAGGCAGATTGCTTCTAAAGTTTCTGCTTAGATGACCTAAATTATATATAAACAATGACATACTTGTATACAATAAAGTATTTATATATTAAATATACAGAAAAGGTATATGTGTATATGCTGAAACTTTGTGGATATCTGGAGTACTGAGATAAAGTTACATTTTCCTGCTGAAAAACGACAATTTTTAAGCAAGTCAGTCTGATGTATTGTCAGATGATAGACCACACAGGTAATTTGGAGCTTAATGTCTTTCAAACAACTGTATGGAGACAAAAAAAACCCCCAGTTCTGATTTGCTTCACTGCTGAACATTTTACTTTTTTCTTTCTTTTTTTTTTTATATTAAGAGTTTTGAGTGCTCCTGCATATTAACTTTTTTAGTCTCTATTCTTCTTCCAGTGAATTTCTGCATTTCTAAATAAAATTCTTACTTCCATTTGAGCTGATAGTACTGCAATGCCTCAGAACCATATTAAGTATCTACTAAAATTCGTCTCAGGACCTACAGTTGAAAATAAAGCTAGGGAGAAAAAGTGGGACTAAAGACCTGGAGAAGCTCAGTTCACAGCTTCCTTAGGTTACAGATGTTTCTTAGAAGTCTTTGCTCACCTGCAGATACATGGATGGTTCTAACACAGAAGTTGGTCCCTTGTCTCCAAGTACCTCATGGAAAGTATGGCTGCAATAAGATCTGTCTGATTGGCCCACAGAGGCTACAGCAGAAATTCAGCTATGGCTGAGTTGTCACTGGGTAAATATTTCAGCCTTATTATTCAATAAAAAGCACAAGAAACAAAAAGAAACCTTATTAAGGATTTCAGTACTTTTACCTTTAATTCCATTATCTGGATTGTTCCTTTAAAATATCCTTGGTGCTTCAAATTGCCATATAATTTACCTTTTTGAAGAATTGATGGTTCTGTTAAATTCTATTATGCATACCCTTTTTCCTTCATCTTGAGGACAAAAAAATGGACTTTTGTGGCAATGTGTTAGCTCTGAAGAAGTGGGGCTATTCAACATATGTAAACGCTTTGAACTTTCCCTGTCCTTTGATTTTCCTGGACCATAGATCAGTGGAACTTTTACCTCCTCCCCAGCCAGCACTGCATGTCTGATCATCTTTTTGTCTATTTTTCCTTCCCACAGGGACCCCAAAAAAATACAGCAGCTGCAGAACCAAATTCGTCTGGAACAAGAAAGTGGACAGTGGTATCGTCACCAACAGCAACCTGATCATCATCAGCCCCCTCCCTCTTCTCCTTCCTTTCCTCCTCCCCCCTCCTTCCAGGAGCTGGAGTCCAGCCAGTCTGCCACCTCTCCTGTGCCAATGAGTATTCTTAACTCTCATACTTCCCCAACCATGCAGTCTTCCAGCTCCTTCAACTATGCTCGGCCTAAGCAGTTCATTGCTGCCCAGAACATCAGCCCTGCTTCAGGTTATGTGACTCCATCTTCTGGGTCATCTACATCTAGCCTTCCTTCTCCTATGTCTCCAACTGCTTCTCAGAAACAGTTTGGGAGAGTGCCAGTTCCTCCCTTCTCTCAGCAGTTTGCTCCAGAAGGGGAATATGCCTGGTCTCCTTCTTCTCCATCCCCTCCACCCCCACCTCCACCTGTCTTTAGTCCAACAGCGACATATCCAGTGTGTGATTCCTTTCCACTTCCACCTCCTCCACCCCCTCCTCTTCCTTCACTTTCTTCACCTTCCCACAGCCTCTCTCCAACTCCAAGATTTCCTAATTCCAGCCAGTCTCCAGCAGCTTTTCTCAGCTCCATGCTGCCATCCCAGCCACCACCCATTTCTGTCAACGCATTAGGCCTCCCGAAAGGAGTGACGCCTCCGTAAGTATCAGCTGATGAGCTCCTTGATGTTCTGAAAATTGTAATGAAGATTATTGCTCTTGCTTCATTTATACTTTTCTAGGGTTCTTTGCTGTTAGCTGCTATCTGAGAGGGAGAGATGTGTGAATAAATTGCAAATGCTTCTGCGCATTTGTGAGATCAAAAAATGTGAGATCATTTTTTAACCCTCACTGAAGTGAGGTTCTCAAAGAGTCCTACAGTAGGAACACAAAAGATGAGAAGCTAAAGCTTTAAACTGCATTTGAAGAAAATATGAAAGCAGCACCAAAAGGCTCTGCAGGCCCAGGGCAGTGGAAGGAGATGCAAGAAAACCTTTCTCATGGCCCAGTTCTTTTAAAGTCACATATTCAGTGATATTTGCAGTCTGTGTTCCTATTACATCTGCGGGTAGAGAAATATCAAGTAAAGAGA
Source organism: Melanocharis versteri (assembly GCA_013397845.1). Classification (NCBI taxonomy): domain Eukaryota; kingdom Metazoa; phylum Chordata; class Aves; order Passeriformes; family Melanocharitidae; genus Melanocharis; species Melanocharis versteri. The sequence goes on from VZTG01004626.1 coordinate 581,640, forward strand.
GTATCTTTCAGAAGTCCCTATAGCTTTGTGATACTGAAAATACAAGGTGTTAAAGTATACATCTGATAACAAAGAGGTCATAACAGTTCATTGTTACATTCTAGCTTTGGCTAGAGATTTTGCTCTGAGGAAGTTTGGGAAAGTGTTAAGGGGGGATTTAGAATAGCAGTGCATAAAAACATGCAGAATCCCTATCCCTAACAACTCTGCATACTTATTTTCCCCTTTTGTCTTCTCTAAAGGCCAAAATAGTATTTTGGAGCATGTCAGCTCCCACCATAGATCAGTTTGTCTTTCCACTGGCACTAGACTCTCATTCCATCCTTAGAGAACAAAGAGACATGCTGAAGAACAAAAATGAGAAAAGCTGTATCCAAGGCTTATTTATAACTTTGTCCAGAAGTTTGTCTAAACATATCTACAGTATCTAGGTGACTTGCTCAGCTACACACTGTTGCAGTGGGAACTTCTGTTATTTCAGTCTAAGATATGGAAAGGAAGAGAAGGAAGAAAGAGGGCAGATATCAAAGTAATAAGTCATGTATATGCTTAAAAAAGCATTTCTTTATCTTGATTTGTGCCATACAGCTCATTATGGAGTCTGGCCATGAAACTTTTCTAGGAGAAAAATTAATAAATAGTGCAGTTTACCCTTGCAGTCATAATAGTTGTGATTTTCTGTCTTACTGTGTCCTTTGCACTGGCTGAGTTTCACTATCGATACCGAGCACTGAAAATTGCATGATTAATTTACTGACAGCTTGACCAGTAAGCACAGCCCACCAAAGCATGCTATTACCCCTGATTTTCCCAGGAAAGGCTCTAGTCCAGCTCTACAGTTCTGACAAGAACTGGATTCTTTTTTGAGTTCGCTTCTGTGTGCTGTGAGGGTGATAGCAGCTTGAGCCTCTGCTGCGTCCCTCTTTCCCTGTTATGCTGTGCTTATGGATACGTGCTCTCACTTGAAGCATTAGCTGTGTTCTTCCTCATTCCCTTTGATCCTTGGTCAGAGAGACAACCCTGCAAACATTCTTCCCCCTTCTCCATGCCCCTCACTTCCCCAAGCGCTGCAGCCAGTCTGGGTGTGCACATGATGGTGTGTCTATCCATATTCCTCCCTCCCCCACCCTGACAAATCAGCAACCTCGGGGTCTGAGCTGAGGATGAGGTAGTTGGCTGTTTTTCTGCATTCCCTCAGGAAATATAGTCCAGATGGGAGCTGGATCGTGTAACTATACTGAATGTATGTGTGTATAATTTATGTGTATATATATATGTGTGTATGTGTGTATATACACAGTGAGCATTTGTCATCTGAATTATAACATTAAAACATGGTAAAATATGCACTGTGTGATGCAAAAAAGCCATAATCTATTGTTATGTATCTTTGATGCCAATTTTTCCCTGGCTTCTCCTTTTCCATGTTACTGTGTAGGTTTATGTCTGGTGTGTCTTGCTGAGTAAATCACTCTGTTTCCCATAATTCTCACACCTCTCCTGAGCAGTTCTTCCCCTCACCTCCATTCCCCCCTCAGCTTTAGGTCTCTTCTGCTTTGTGCTGTAGCCTCAGTTCTTTTTTTGGCCCCTTTCACTTTTTGCTTCTTTTCCTTTGTCTTTTGCTCCATCCTCACAAGTCCTCTTCAGCATGTTTATCTTTCCGAGATGTAGTTTCTGAGTTTCTCACAGTATTCCATAGCCTTGGCCTGTAGTCCCACCACTTTGCTGTGATCTCCAAGATCTATTGTTGAAAATGAGGATACTGTTTCCTGACAGTGTGCTGTACAGACTGGGTGCAAGGAGTAAATTGCAGCATTAAAAGTTTTGCTCAGCAGCTGAAATCCTACTCAAGCTATTTATCTTCAAACACTTTGTCATTACTAAATCTTGGCACAACTACAGATCTGCTCCTCAAAAGCAGATCTTGGTAGTTCAAAATTTTTTTCAGTTTTGTGTTGTGGTAGGAGCAGAATAAAGGTAAAGTAATAAACATTGCAGGTGGAGGCAGTTATTTTTGAAAATGGTCAAAGGCAGCAGCAGTAAAGTTCTTTGTGGCTGTATACAGACCAATTCTCTTCATTACTCCTCATGGAGTCAAACCTTCCCTTCATCAGCTTTCTTTGGGCATTTCCTTTCCAGTGCATGTATCATATTTGTTCTACTTCAAAGAGAAATCAATCCAAGGAGATGAAGGACACAGCAACAGGAGCTCAAAGCTTTGGCCCAGTCCCAGAGATATGACATCATTGGCGTAAGCGAAAACTGGTGCAATGAGTCCTGGGACTGGTGTGCCATGGAGGATGGTTACAGGCTCTCCAGGAGGGATAGGCAGGGCAGGAGAGGCAGGGAGGTTGGCGCTGCATGTAATGGAGGGTCTGGAATGTGTGGTGCTTACAGCTGGCAGTGGAATGGTCAAAAGCCTCTGGGTAAGGATTAAGGGACAAACAAATAATGCAGATGTCATCATGGGAGTCTACTATAGACCTCCTAGTCAGGATGGGGACGCTGATGAGTTATCCCTTGAGGAGCTAAGGGACACCCCTAAGTTAACCATTCTTGGCCTTACGGGGGACTTCAACTTGGCAAATGTTAACTGGGAATACCATACAGCTGATACAAACAGGTCCAGAAGGTTCCTTAAACTCCTGGATGATCACTACATGGTGCAAATGCTAAGAAAGCCAACTCAGAAAGATGCCCTTCTTGATCTGCTGCTCGTTGACAGAAAGGACCTCATGACTGAAGTGGAAATTGGTGGTTGTCTTGGCCACAACAACCACAAAGCAATTGAATTTAAAACTTCAGGCTGCTCAGGGAACTAATGAGTAAGGTCCCCTGGGAAAATGTTTTTGATGGTGCTGGGGTACATCAATGCTGGTCACTTTTTAAGCGCCACCTCCTAAGGAGCAGGCAATTCCAAAATGTCAGAAAAGCAGGTGAGGCAGAAGGCCAACTTGGCTAGTCAGGGATCTTCTTCTAGAGGTAAGGCAAAAAAAAGTAAATGTTTGACCAGCAGAAGCAAGGTTAGGTGACATGGGAGGACTACAGAGATGCTGCTCTCCGCCATGGGGAGAAAATTCGTGAGGCCAAAGCTCAATTAGAGCTGAAGCCAGCCCACTGTGTAGCACAATAAAAAGGACTTTTAAAAATGTGCTAGTAGGAAAAGGCAGACCAGAAATAACAGTGACCTGTTAAATTATTAGGATGTTCACCATACAAACAGGGCAGAGGTGCTTGATGCTCTCTTCACTTCAGTCTTCAGCACCAGTCATGTACTATGGGGGTCCCAGTGCCTTGAGCTGAAGGATGAAGATTCTAAGAATGATGAACTCAGAGTCAACTCTGAACTTGTGAGGGATTCACTGCTCCAGCTGGATCCCTGTAAGTCTATGGGGCCTGATGGGATTCATCCAAGAATCCTCAAAGAGCTGGCTGATGTCATTACAAAACTCCTCTCAATGATTTTTGAACTGTTTTGGGAATCTGGAGAGGTCCCACTTGACCGGATGTTGGCTAATGTTATCCCAGTTTTCAGGAAGAGCAGGAAGGAACTTGGTCTGTTCAGCCTGGAGAAGAGGAGACTGAGGGGAGACTTCATTGCAGTTACAACTTCCTCGTGAGGGGAAGAGGAGGAGCAGGCACTGATCTCTCCTCTGTGGTGACCAGTGACAGGACCCAAGGGAATGGCCTGAAGCTGTGTCAGGGATGTTTAGGTTGGATATTAGGAAAAGGTTCTTCACCCAGAGGGTGGTTGGGCACAGGCTCCCTTGGGAAGTGGTCACAGCCCCAGCCTGACCGAGTTCAAGGCGTGATTGGACAATGTTCTCAAGCACATGATGTGATTCCCGGGGTGTCTGGTGTAGGGCCAGGTGTTGGGCTCAGTGTTCCTTGTGGATCTCTTCCAACTCAAGATATTCTCTCATTCTGTAAAAATATTTCTAACCCTCTCTTCAATTCCTGTATTCTGTGGGCTCATGAACAGTAAATACCATGCTAATGTTTCAACATCTTCCTTGGTTTTGCACCCTGAAACTCTGTGGAAGTGACAACATTAGTTAAACCAGTTTGAACCAATGAATATTCTTTCCGGTTAAATTTGGATAGGTTTGAAAACATTGGAGTGGGAATTGTTTATTTGTTTGGAATGGAGTTTTCTGTGGTTTGGTTGTTGTTTTTGGTTTTGTTTTTTTGATCAGCATACGGTCTCACAGTCTTGCTTGTATTATGGGAATACCTACTTGTGAATTTACTGTATTTTACTTGGACATCTGAAACAACAGAAGGCAGCTTTATGTCATTAATACCTACTAATTCACCTTTAAATATTTTAAGCATTTGTTTGCAACAATATGGTGAATGTTTCCCTTGAATAAATTATATCTGAATTTTCCAGTAAGCTGTAGACACTTTGTAGTGACCAGCATTTTCAAGCTGTGGCTGGGGTGGTGTTAGCTGAACAAGCTTTGGGAATAACCTTTTTTTATTAATGGAGTAGATTTGGTAGACTTTATATCTCGTCAGAGCATTGTGTTATTAAGCAGAAGAGAAGTGCTGGTGGAACTGCATAGCTAATTAGGTACTTAAGAGAATTATAAGCACTTGTCAGTAATTTCTGAGGTAAAACTTCGCTGGAGTAAGTCTGTTGAATATTCTTCTTAAAAATCTCAGTTCTTTCCTTCTTTACCTAAAGAAAACTCAAGGGTGGGTGTATCTGTTGTATTCAGGTTAGCTTTTGGTTACAAAAGACTTGCAGGGAGTGGAGTTAATGTGACAGAAACATACGATTGAGGGAGATTTGTTCACAGTTAAGTCTGTAGAAGCTAGAAACTGATCTTCACTGTTCCTAGAAAAAGCTCAACAAGTTACATGTGAAGGAACAGAAATAAGTATACTTCAAAATTCTAGCTAAGCACATACATTATATGTTTACATGAGCGTTTGTGAAAGCACGAATAATCCCATGAGAGGGATTTGCTGACTATTTAGTGAATATTTGCTTTTAAAAAGCATAAAATGTGCCACTTAAGGGTGTGGAATTATCCAGCCTGGAGAAATGGGATCTCTTTCTAAGTATAAAAAATATATATTGTTAGCTACACATATATTCTTTTGAAGGCAACTTTAAAAATTAACAATTTTCCTTAAAGCAGGCCTTTTCTTAAAGTAGATATCTTCAGTAATACTACCTTAGTTAAAAACAGGAAAAAATCAGACTGTACAGAATTGGTGAAGGAACATGAATATCGATTTACTGCCTTCTGGGAAAGGATGGAAAATGGAAAAGAAAGCATTATTTGAATGCAAGGTTGTCTAAATTACCTTGTAAAATTTAATTCAATAAGCTGCCTTAATCATTCTACACAAAATTTAACTGCTATCTCAGTGACCTTTAGAACATTAAATCCAAATCTCAAAGGAGATTCTGTGGGAATCATGAGAATAGCAATATCAGAAAGAGATTTGCACGTTTTTCCCTTTTGAATCAGAGCTGCTGGTCTGTTCTTGCAACTGTTTTCTGTGACTTGCCTGTTGCATTCTGTCTCAAATGGAATTGAAACAAATATTTTAGTAATCATCATGTTCCTTTAGGTCAACTGGCAATGATGGTGACCACCCTGAGGAAAAAATACACTTCTCCATCTTTTTATCTTACAGCCTTCGACACTCTCCCAGCACAAATGCCAGCTTTCATTTTAGAGTAAACTGCATTGCTGTCCTATGCAGATGGGACTTATACTTTTCCTGTTTCTGTAAGTTATGCCTGTCACAATTGTAAAAAATGGAGGTTATTTACAGTATGATTGATGTGAAAATCGTGATACGTAGGAGGAAGTACCTTGATTAAGAACTCCAGCATCAAACTGAGAAGAAAGGTCACAGTGTTTCCTTGCTTCTGAGAGAGAGAGAGAGAGAGACTTCATCTCTCTTGGCTACCTATTCAGTCATACCTGGAGGCATTCCCAGATGACATATCGGGAAAACATATCTAAAGATAAGCATTGCTGTAACTGGAAAAGTTCCAGAAAATATCAGTGTTTGCATTCATTCTTAACCTCCAATCTTCTTACGCTATCGCTCCTGTCCACTAAACCATTTTTGTTTAAATTTTCTTGAAAATTTTCTTTTCCCACAGCTTGGATACTACTTGTGGCTGTTATACCAACACATGAGGGGTTTTAGCTGTGATATTAGACCAATTCTTGTTGGTTGCGCTAAGAAATAGCTCATATTGAGGGCTTCGTTTTTGCACCTTTTGATTAGGCACGTGCACATGATTATCGTAAAATACATATCCATATCAGCTTTTCTGAAATATGATAAGTGTGTGTTTGTTCCACTTAGAAATCCAGGTTGTGCCCCAGATCTAATAAATTAAAACTGTGCAAAAGTAGAGATCAAGGATGTAACATGGAGACACACAGACATTAGCCAAAATAACAGTATCCTGAAAATCATTGCATCTGGAAGCATTAATTTTCAAGGTATTTTTATCCAGTTCTTTTTCAAAATGGTATTTGAAGATACTTAAGAATATTGAAGATGACAGTGAACTTAACTAAGAGAATTAGTACACATATTTCCCTGTCGAAAAGACAGAGCAGCTGTTCACAGTATGGCTTTGATGCTTGTTTTGGTCTGCAGGTTTTTCTTTTCAGAGGACTTAATTTTATAAGTTCTTTATTTTAAACAGATCTGAATGCCATAAAAACATCAGTGAATGTGAAAGCGAGGTACAATGCTTGATAGTTGCAGAGACCTTAACCAGTATCACCACATCAACTGGAATTGGTTCATATTTTGGATATAATACCTTTTCCCAGTCCAGTGTAGCTTTTTCTTCACATGCTTTTCGCAGTTACCTGTTCTTCTAAAGATTTCAGAACTATGAGGATTGTGCCAGCCTTTTCTACATTCAGGAGCAGTTGGTGCTTTAGTTATTTCTTATTGACCATCAGTTCTAGCACACTGCTGGTAACAATCAGAAGTTTAGATAAGATAACAGATTACAAAATAGGCATTTGAGTTTTAATTTGATATTGAAATATATGCACATCTTTTGAAAGGCAAATGGTGCTTTTGTAGCTATGGTAACCAGTGCAGCATGAGGCAGAGAGATAACTTGCTCAGGAGGGGAAGGACCTGGACAGGGGAATGAAAAAGTAGTAATTCTTCTTTTAATGAGTAAAAATGCATTTTTAAACATAATCTGTAGAGAAAAAAAAATTGGTGATAGTCATGCAGTTTTTAGGTGAGTTGTACTCTTTGTTATCTAATCATCAAGAGGGATCAAACGTTCAGAAATATATATTATTCATGTCAATCTTAACCCTATCTGATGCTGAGACATGATTTATTTTTTTCAACTACTGTTTCAGAACACTGGGTGGTAGAAATAATTGAATTTTTGTTACATTTGTTCCATTTTCTGGAAGTCATCCTTAGTCAGGTCTGTTCCTCAGGCATTCCCTTAATTCAGATGCATGTAACATCGCATTACTGGACAGAGCTGAAGCTCCTGGTCTCCACAGCATGTATGACAAGATCAGACTAATCCAATTTTGTTGTGCAGCTGCAGTTTCAAAGTTTGTGACCTGTTACAGTGCTTGTAGTAACTTTGCTTTTACAATGAGTGAAAAATGTGTGAAGTGAGCAGGAATTAGCTGTATTTTTGGAAGGCTTTAGTTTTAAAGGAAAAAAATCAAGTTACTGTTCATTACCTCAGTACCAGAGAATTAATTTGTATTTCTGTGAAACCAAGCCATATTGGCTGCAAACAGGAATTTGTTCTTGGAAGGATAACAACAGCCAGCCTGTTGCCCTTGTTTACACTGTAAAAGGTACATAGGAAAAGAGGGAATTGCATCCAGCATGCGCTCCGTGTAATTAAAACATGAAAAGTACTGCTGGTTTGGCCTTCTTTCTAAGTAAATGTCAGGGCAAATATTCAAAACTAAGGAGAGCCAAGCCAAGGCTGCAAAAACCTTTGCTGTCAAAAGTCTCTGTGTGAATTAAGATGACAGTTTTAGCAATTTTACTGCGCCCTTTCTGACCGAAAGAATTCGGACAATTGTGCTTTTATCTACGCCTGGATTCAGGCCCCCACTGACTTAGGTGATGTGTATTTCAGAGGTGCTTAAAATCCATATGAGTTGCAGCCTACTTCTCAAGGCTGTTAGTTTCTCTGCACATTTGTGGTGGTGGTTGTGTGCTTGAGATTGACGCTGTCGAAAGCCTGAAATATGCTTTCTCCTGCTAGCTTAATGCAGTAAGTCTGAAATTTGCAGTGGGCAAAGAATGAACATACGATGCATAAATGAATTGGCAGATTTTTTTGTTCGATATTATCCCTGAGAGAAGACAGAAAGAAAGCTCATGCGTCACTGAGGGCACAAATCTTTGGAGCTAAATGCATCCAGATAAGGGCATGTAAGGATGGTGGAAAATATTTGCAAAAGCAGCTGAAGAAAGTTTGCTGCCAGGCTGTCTTGCCATGTAAGCCATTACTCAGGCTGAAAGGATCTGTGCTTTGGAAGATAGATTTGCTAAAGTCCTTCTATTTGTTATCATTGCTTTGTAGACATTCTGAAATTCATCCCCAGAATGTATGTCTTAAGAGTTAACTTGCTGTGGGGGTATGTATATATGCATGTGTATGTATTTCGACAGTTTTTAAAGTGTATATATTTAGAGAAAGAGATTCTGAAGAGGGGGTGGAAACAGAGCATCTGCAGGAAGAGCTATGTTTCCTTATGCACTGCTTTGGGTTTTTGTCCCAATTTAAAATAGTACTGAAAGAGGAAGAGAAAAGCTTTCTAAAGGTATTTGAAGAAATTTTGAACTGGTGCTCATTTTTATAGTTAAATTGTTGAGCCAACTTCTTCCTTGCTTAAATACTCAATAAAGGGAAGATAATCTACTTTTTGGGCAAGTTGTCTTGACTAGGTCTTGTTAGACACTTCCACACTGACTGTGCAAAGCTCGGGATCATCTTGCACAAAACCAGAGACCTGGAAGGTTGTTAAGGAATCTGCCTCTCCTGTTAGAAGTTCCCCAGGGATCCCCAGGCCATTGCTGTCATATTCGCATACCTTGTTCTTAAATAAAATTCCTATGTAGCTTTGCTACATAACTTGCTCCAGGGTTTAAATGTCACTGTTGTAGGGTGGAGAAAGGAGAGTTCTACATTGTTTGTGTCTAAGCTAGGCCTGTTCTTCTTCAGGTTATTGTGATTTATCATCCTCAGTGGACATGGAGAATCATTAAATACCAGTTATTTTCTAATGTCAGCTATTGTCTGATTTCTGACATTTTGTTTGATTTGCCTATCTTCATTCTCTTAAATTCCCAACTAAATAAACAAGAGTTTTTGCCTCTCTGTGTGTGACATAGTTTGTCACAAAAGCTGCTTTTGAAACCATGTGGCAGTTTTCTTGTTCTAAAACTTTTCAGTTTGCTGTATTTTTCTTGATGTGCAGTGGTAAAACTGGATTCAGTGTCTAATTGCAAGCAATAAAGGAAAACAGCTATGTTTCATGTCTTATGCTGACATGTCCTGGAATTATGTTTCTTTCCCTTTGGAAATAATAGTGTTATTTTCCAAGTTTTAATCTCATAGATTCTCAAGAGATGCTTAACATGTTAATACTAATTTTCCATTAGCATTGCTATCATGCTTTGAGCATTTTCCCAAGTTTCATGATTAGAACACCTCTAGACAAATGATGAAGATTATTGTAAGTGACAGTTGTTACCTGCAAATGAATTGAAGCCTCTGCAAGTTCAGTGTCATTGGCCAATTTGAGAAATGTGTTTCTCTATTTCACTTTTCCAGTTGTTAAGGCCGAAACCCGAAGTACTGAACTTAGTATGCAGAGCCCTTTGAAAGACCTCATTGGGCTGTATTATTTCAGATTGACAGAAAAAGAAATCACTGGTTCTCGCTGAACGGCTTTTTCAGACTGAATAGCTTTACGAAGCCATATCATAGAAATTCCAGCCAGACTCTGTTTCCCTGGTTTACTAGGGAACTTACTGCGGCTCCTGAAGGCTAACTCAGAAGTCATAAACTGAAGTGTATCAAAGCTACTTCTGGTTGCCTATCTGCATGCCCTTCAGCCTGACAGAAAGATAAACATGAGGTTTGATATGATTCAATCTTCATTTTCTTATTATACTACATTGTTTAGAAATGGACCGTGATATTGTTTTCCTGTGTTTAGTATGGATGTTGAACTTACTAACTTGTAATTATCTTGGTACTTATTCCCCTGTGAAAAATGTGTGTATTCGCTTAGGGGTTTTTGTTTTCAGAGACAGTCAATAATGCTTCAGAAAATCCTTTACTTGAAATCCGCTCCCAAGCACGTAGCTCATCCTTCTTTTCATACACTGTTGTGACTTACTTGGGTGAACTGTACATTCCACCTTTACGGCCTATTGAGTCCCAAGCATAAGCAGGCCTTTTTCTGGTAAAGCTCTGTTTATCAGTCAAGTTTGAAATTTGTGAGAATGAGAAATGAAAGCTGTTTCTCAATGTTTCACTTGGAATTTTCAAGGGAGGATGCATGCCTCCATTAAAAGCTGACACAGGGTAAAGCCAAAGGTGAAGCCAAACTTGTAATTTACTGCTTTGAAGTTGGCTGATTTTGGTTGAGTTTGGTTTGGGTTTTTTTTTTTGTTGTTTTGGTTTGTGTGGCAGTTTTTGTTGTTGTTGTTGTTTGTTTGGGGGTTTTAATTTTTTAGGGGGGAGGGGAGAGGAGTCTAAAGGATGACAAAATTTGGTTTCGTGGCAATACTGGCCTAGATAATTAAGGGCTGGGAGAGGAAGGGAAAGACTGTGAGGGGAGAAACAGATGGCGCCTGTCCGCTAGCCTTCCAGCAGATGGTTGAGCCTTCCTCAGGGACATTTCCTCCTGATCCCCTCTTCCCACATTCTCCTGTCCATTTTCCTTCCATGTCTTCCTTTACATTTACTGTTCCAAATTTCTGGAGTTATTGAAGCATCTCTTTCTTGAAGAGACTTTATCCCTTCCTCTTAGCATTCTCTTATCTCCCTGTAGATGGGATAGTGCCTGTCTCTTCCCCAAAACAGAGTGGAAGAGACTCGCTTTCTTATTTGTGACTGAGAAGACCCCCAGCTGAAAGCTGAGGGCATTATTCTACTTCGTGATCACCAGCTAACAGATGAATATTTCTAGGGCAAGGGATGTCGTTCTCTGTCTTTTTGTGAAATTAGGCAAATGTCTCTTCTTCTGCTGTGATTTAATGTAAAATTGCAGTTCTTTCTACAAGAACTTCACTGTTTTCACATTTTGCATTTACTTACAGCAATGGAATATTAAATGTTTTAGGAACGTTTCCAACTATTGTCTTCTCCATCTATTCACTTAATTCCTTTTTGGCTTTTGACAGTGTATGTGTATTTTTTCATTTTTTCTAATGCTAGAAATTACCATTGAAAGTACTTGCTGAAGAACGAAGTTTCTCTAACCATAGAAACATAGAATTGAACAATATCCAAGAAAATTTGTTATCTTTGTATAATTCTTGTTTAGAATTTTGGTACTGGTAATTAAATTATTAAGTTGTGTATTGGAAATGAATTTACCAATTACATGCTAGTCTGATTTTTTTTCTCTCTGTCATCTGAGTTTGTCTATTTATCTGACTCAATTCCATGTTTTCCATGTCATTCCCATGTAGTGGACTGAGCCCTATTTACTCAACAAATGTATAAAAACCCTGTAAACTGATGTTGAACCAGTATCAGTGTTTTAAACGATCACAAGTGACTTCACTGGAGAAATGGGGTGTGCTGCAAGTTTCAAATATGGTAGCGATGCTGATTTCTTCACAACTGTGTTAAGAACAGCTGATCTCCAGTAGCAACCACCCATGTTGGGCATTTCCAGCAATAAAGCCATCATAACACTACTGAAAAGTGTTAAATATTAGAGCAGTCTGGAAAAATAAAATTTCCTGTACCGTTTAAGAAAATAGGAGTAAAAATTGCTGAAAGTGCAATCCTAACTTGTAGGCTGATAAGAGGAATAAATTAGCCCTGTGAATGTGAGCTGCTAAATGGTTGCTATTCCACTGGGAAATCTTACTACTGAAAACTGCTTTACAAGGATGATTTTTCTTTTTGCCAGTGTAAGCCAGACTCTGTGAATGGCTCTTCTCTGAGCAACAACATTTACATGTTGCCTTATGGGTATGAGTTCACAGAGATATGAAGAATAAACATGAAGTTATGCAGTGTGTATTGCAAAGTTGTTACAAGAAATTAGTTAATAAATAACATAAGAAATTAATAATTAACTGCCTTGTCTTACATCTTCCTGATCTTTATTCATCTGGTACTTCATAGCAACCTAGTTCATATTCCATCCCCACTTATCTAGTCATGCTTTCTCTTTCAGGTTTCCTCTCATTTTGCTTTATTGCCGCTGCTCATCTGTGAGTGTATGGTGTTTGCAGCCATTACCAAGCAATCCTGAGGGCTATTTTAACTAAAGCACAAATAAAGCATAGTTTCAACTTTGTCCTTAAACTACCCATTTAAGCAGTGGTAAGAGTTAGTAGGGACACCGTAGTAAGAAAGGTGTCAGACCTCTAGTTTCAAAGACACAATGTTGTCTTCTTCGTTAAGAGCAGTGATTCCAGATACATTCCTAAATACAAATTAGTTCAGGAAAGCTCATAATGTTTTTTGTACTATTTTGCAGGGGATTTCCCAAGAAAACAGGTAGAACTGCTAGGATAGCTTCAGATGAAGAGATTCAAGGGTCAAAAGATGCTGTAATTCAGGATCTGGAGAGAAAACTTCGCTTCAAAGAAGACCTTTTGAACAATGGGCAACCGGTATAAAAACATAAAATATCTTGGGGAATGGGAGTGGGCACCACTGGTAGTTTCTGGGTTATGCTGCTATAAAAGAATTGTTGTAGATTGCTTTTTATGTATTTATAATTTTTAATGGAATTTTCAAAACTGCATTTCCAAAACCATTGATAAACATTTTGTTCTATCATTCCCTCTTCTGTTTGACAACTTTACTTGGACTTAGCAAAGCGATGGAGGTCTCAAAAATGGTGAATTTGCGTAAGAAGCCTGCACAGTCTGTACCTCCAGGACTTTTTGAGCCTCAAGGGCCATTTCCTTTTGACTGTTCATCACAGAGTGGATGAACATGCACAGCTCTTTTTCAGTCCAGGCTCATTCTACCTTGTGCCCAGCCCCTGGATGATGGGGGAAGCAGTAGGTGGTAGCTGGACGTCAGAGGATGACAAGGCAGTTCATCATGTAAAACAACCCGGTAGGAGTCAGGCATCGTTAGATTCTGCAGCTGGAGGGCTTCATTTGACCAATAGAATTTTGACCAGTAGAATAGAAATAACCTACAGTACAACTTACAGACTCAAGAGTTAATGACCTGCTTGAGGAGTCAAAAAATGAGGTAAAATGAGCATATCAAGCAATGGAAATGCACAGCCACAAAGATATCCGTTCATTTTTGTGCACTTAAGATATACATAAAAGATAAAATACCAAATTCTTCCTGCTCAGAGTTGATGAGAAGCAACTTTCCTAAGAATTTTTTACAGTTATTAAGACACTATCTTTGGAGCAGGAATTTCTTTTAAGAGGAAAGTAAATTTAAAAATGTAAACTGTCACCCCTCTTTTGTCGATAAAATGTTTGATAAAGCATCTGAATACATTGGGATGCCTTTGTGCCACTTTGAAAGGAAGTGGAATTTTATGTTTCTCAGGCCAATGCCCAGAAGTTTACTAAGTTTGCTACCAGGCTGAGCTGTGAGCTGTGGTGGTGTAGTTCAAGAAAGCCCATCGAGTCAGACTATCTATCAACAGTTGCTCAATTTGAGTTCTTAATAAGGTCAATGGAGTGAAGTAGGGAGAATGTTCAGAGTGACTGCTGTTTCTGTTACCTTTCTCCATTAACTGCACAGTGCTTGGCAGTTTTCTGTAGCAGTTAAGCAAAATCACTGTCATAGTGTATTAGTTCCTGTTTTTTACAAGGAGGTGGGCTGAGAATGACTGTCAATGCCTATTTTGGAAAGTGAGGGAGATGTTTGGCCTGGGCAAATGAATGGAATGTCCTGAGAATGCCCACATGGCCCAAGGTAAAAAAAAAAAAGAAAAGAAAGAGACCACAACTGTGATCAGGTTATGTGGGAGCTTGAACTAAATAAACGCTGTTTTGGTGCTTGCCTTGAGGCTTTTGCCTTGCAGATTCCTGTCTTGGGTAAACTCTCTATGTGTAATCATGGCTGTGGGCACTTGGAGTGACTGCAGAAGAAATACAAGTGAAGAAAAGTTCATGATTTTCTTAGATGCTTGTAACTGAGACAACACTGCTACCTAGTTGTCATGAGTTTCAGCCTGCTGATTTAGCTGCAGTATGCCATTAAAAAAAAATTAAATGGGCTTTCTTAAAAATGCAAGCATGAAGTAGATGTAATGTTTACAATATCCATTCTTATTCATTTTTCATTTTTCTCTTTAATGGGGTATTTTACCATGAAATGAGTTTGTCTTCCATAAACTTGCATTTTTTTGCAATGTTGATTTGTAAGAAAGTGTCTGAAATGCATTCTTAAACGCAGAAAGAAAACTAATAATGAAGTAATTTATTTGTATGTTCAGGTTTTCCTTCAACTCATTTTCTCTTCTGAGTGTAAATTGCCTTTTATAAGCTGTCTCCTCAATTTCTGAAAGAGTAAGAAGAAATAGAAATTTAAAAATCTTAAAGAATACATTTTTCTGTATTTTGGACAAAATATTCAAGTAGAGTAGAATCTCATTATCATTTTTGGCAGTGTTTTTTGCCTTCTGGTTCTAATGTGAAAACTGAGCAGAATGACTAGGAGTAAGATTTGGGATGATTTGATATGCCCTCTTCTGATGGCCATGCTGATTTAAGCAGTTCCTATTGCTCATTCCTGCCCAAGTTCCTGGCACGAAGATGGAAACAAATGGCAGAGTCAGGGCAAGGGTTGCTTAAGCCAAAAGAGCCACTTGTAATACTAAAAAAATGCATTACAAACTGTGGTAGAAAAATTCTCTTAGAAACGTATTGCTGCTCTGTTTTATTAACATTACTTTAAGCATTGGTGACTGTGTACTGCTTTGTAGTTGGAGAAATTATAACTTTTCTCTTTTCCCTCCCCCCTCACCTCCTTTTTCTTTTTTGTTCAGAGATTAACATATGAGGAAAAAATGGCTCGTCGATTGCTGGGAGCAGACAGTGCTGCAACTGTCTTCAATATACAGGAACCAGAAGAAGATCCTGCTATACAGGTGCCACATAACTCTACAGTTTCATAGGAAAAAATGCCTTTCAGTTTTTCTCTTTTACAGACCATGATTGTCATTAAAATAAAGTCCTACATAAGACGATAAATATACACAAGATAGGATGGTTATTGATTACAGAAGTCATATGTTATATATTAGTGAAGTAAACTGGAGGATCACATGCCTATTGCTCAGTTTTTCCATAAGGTTGAGACTTCTCAAATGTCTGCTCTCTGCTTTAAACTCTTCCGTTTATCCTATTCTATCCTGACCTTTAAGTCTCTGAAGGCAAAAATACATCTACTATCTTGAAACCATCTTCTCTTTATTTGTGTAATAGGCACTTTTTGGGTGCATACCAAAACCACAACAGAAAGTCTGCTTGAAAGGCCAGGTACACGCTCTCCATTGTTCACATGCCAGAGTTGCTATTCAGAAATGTGTAGCATTCATTTGCTTATGGTGCCACACAAAGTACATTCTCCTGATAAAAACTCTGAGAAACTGTCATGGATATCTCTTGGTCTTCTTTCTGCTTCTTGATCTTTTTTTCTACCCTTGCAGGAAGCTCGCTCTGTTGGTGCTTCTGTAGTGAGTCCTGTGGATATTCAAAAGGTTAACATTTTCACCTTTTTCTGTCTGTTTTTTTGGTCTATTTTTTTTCTTTCCCCTTTCCATTCTGCTGTTCTTGGTTAATAACAAGAGGTCATCTAGCATTAATAACTGTGGAGAATTGGGCTGCACTCCCTTTATGAGGGTGTTCAAGTTGTTCTCAGAGCCTGTGTGAGTGCAGACAGTTTAACAGCAATCATCATGTGCTCCACTATCTTTGCACTGTAACATTAACATCCACTGGTACGATACTAACTGTGTCATGTACTTCATAGTTTGCTTTTATGGTACACTTCAGGAAACAAAGAAAGTTTAAAGCTATCTGCAGTTTACAAGGTATTTCTCTGCTCTTCCATTTTTTGCGATTATTGAGGGTTATGATTGGTTCTGTAACCAATGGTAGAAAGATGTTATGTCATTCTCAGGCCAGAGGCAGTGACAGAGAGTTGGGATGTGAAAGGATGCTTTGCATGAGTTGCATGTTCTGTCTTAAATACAGTAAGGATCAGAGACAATGGCCAAAGGTAACTTGAAAGAGTGTCTGAATTTCTGCTGACTGAGAAGAGCATTGACTAATTTTTTTTTCCTGCTTCTGAGCTATTTTACATTCTGACATTATCACTGTTATCAGTAAGATTCCAAGCAGGAATTCTGTCCTGCAAAGTAGACAGTTCAAGAAAGCAAATAACTGTGTGTATCAGTAAATCATAACAAATTCAAACAAGTCCTAGTGTTTTACACTTGATGAACCTTTCTGCTCTTCTTGCTATATCTTCAATACTGTTACAATAAATTTTGTTTGTAAGGACGGGTCCCACACAAAGGGGACCATAGCAACAGGAGCAAAGGGAAACAACTATCATGGACTGCCACTGTTGCTATTTTCTCTTATTTTTTTCCTCATTTTTACAGGCAACTGTAAACAAAATAATTTTATCCTTCTGGTTCAGCCTCTGGTACAGTTCTATGCAAATAGCAGATGTGAACCATATGGTCTTCTAGCCATCTGGAAACAAAACCCACCCTAAATCTGTCTGTACCCTCAAGGAAATATTAGTGTGATTCTTTTGTCTTTATGAACTGCCTCAGCATACTTTTATTCTTACAGGATTTTTTTAAAAATGGAAAGAAAGCAACCAATGACTTTCTTTCCCCTTGTAAATTAGACCTTAAGACAACATGAAATAGAGTTTTTGCTTCATACCAGATGTCTCAGTTGTTTCATAGGGAAGTTATTGGAGACATGGATTATAGTGTTTTTCTTCAACAAGATACAGTTTCCTTTTATATGTAAAAACTTAATGGATTGTTAAAGATCGGTAAAATAAAAAAATCCAAACATTAAGAACATATCTTCTTGAGCAGTGTGATGAAGCTGGACACTAATATCTACCTCTCATTTGACAGGAATATAAAGTCTCCAGCTTTGAGCAAAGGTTGATTAGTGAAATTGAATACAGGCTGGAGAGATCTCCCGTGGAAGAATCAGATGACGAAGTGCAACATGGAGATGAACCTATTGATAACAGTATGTCACCATATTTTGAGATAAAGCTGAAGCACTACAAAATCTTTGAGGGAATGCCAGTCACATTTACATGCAAAGTGGCAGGAAATCCAAAGCCAAAGGTAAGAAAAGATGGTAAATGTTTCTAGAATTTCTCTGTGTTGGTATTTTACCATCAGGCTCTGGACTCTGTGGGCTGTATCTTATAGGTACAGGAAATATTCAGGCTTGACAGGAAAGACTCCTATCTGGCATAAGCTGCCAAATCTCTTTCAGCATAACTGGAGTCAAAATCTAGTAAAAAACGCTACTATGAAGCTTCTGCTCTCAGTTACTCCCTCCTGAGACTTCTCAATTATTTTACCTGGAAGTAATGCTTCTGTCATTTTCAGAGTTACCTCCAGGGTGCATTTGTAGCACAGAATGCAGTGCAATGCTACAAAGCCCCACGTGAGCTGGCACAGGAGTCCCAAAAGCCACCTCATCTTGCTAGCATGGGTAATTAGTTCAGGCATGGCAACATGCTAATGCAAAAATATGTGGGTTCTAGTTCAGAAGCCAGCATGGTATCTCTCATTCTTCAGCATCTACACACACTAACAGGACTAGATTTTACTGGAATGTAGAAGGCGGTGTAATAAAATACCGTAAGCTCCCATATATCCCAACAGCAAGATGAGACATGACGGTGAGGTTTTAATGAACTTCTGAGGGAGGGTTGGGCTTGGGAAGCATTTCCTTGTAGCAAATGTAAAAGTAGCAGTTGCGTGATGTCAGTAGTCTGGAAGAATGCCCTCCTTGGGTAGGTTGCATACAACCATTTCAAAAATTGCTTGGCAATCAACTGGCTGATTATGCAGCAGGCAAACAGCAGCAGCTTCTCCAACTCCCCTGCCAAAGCCAGTATCTTCCTCGTCAGGTGCTCGCAGCTCTCACAGTGACCTCTCGTGGACAGGGATTCTCATCTTCTTAGACAAGATCAAAGATGCCCTATCTGTTACATAGGATCTTCACGGAAGTACTCACATCCAAATCTCTCCTCCAGTGTAAGTTTTAGGGGCACTTAGGATTTCAGAGATAAATGCAAGTGACTTTACGTGCCCAATGATATACGCGTATGATACTGTACAAGCTGTTAATTAAAAAAAAAAAGGACTTTATGAGGTAGCAGAGAAAGAACAGCAAAGAACTAGGGCTACATCTACATCAGCAAGGAGTGCAGACCAGAAGAAGCAAATCTCTAGAAGAGATATCCATCCCTGCACACATGTCAGAAGGTTTTACTCCAGGCTAGCTCTAATCTCATCCCACAGACTGAAGCAGATGCAGCACATTAGATGAGTTCTTGGAGCACATTTTCTGGCTTAGTTTCATCTGAAAGGAATCCAGTTCTGTGCTCCAAGAGCACAACATGATGTGAACCACTGCAAAGTAAGTGGGGTTGATCAGTATACTTATATCAAAAAAGCACTCCTGCTTCAAGCTGAAGACACACACTGAGAAGATAAGCCTTGATAAGTCTGACTGAAACCAAACTTTTCATGTCTAGCATTACTTCTGAGATGACCGTAGGTATGAGTCTGTTATGCTGAACGAGGGTGGAACCAAATGGGTCTGTTGCTGACAGAAGTGCAGTGTGTGCAGAGATACTCCTTCTGCCTGAGGCTTATGACTAAGTTGCTAGATGACCTATTATGAGTCAGCCTTAGTCAACTTCACCATTCCCTAATTTCCACAGTTTCCAATTAAGGTGTAGTTTCTCTGTCTGATTTAAGACAGATGAAAGAGGATGTCTTCTTTCCCTCACTGGGGCAATAAGGATTGCACAGCCAAGAAACGGCATTCTTAGCACTTCCCCTAAAGCGTGCCCTTACAGAGGAGCATCTGATGTGAATGCCCTGTGATTCACAGCCGATGTTCTGTTTCCCTGCAGTGTCAAAGCGTGCACATTAAGAAGTGATTTGCTCTTGCACCTGGAACTGTGGCCCTTTGTTCCGTTCACTCGCAGATACTTTGTGTAATTTGTTAAGTTGCTTGGGATGGAACCAATATCAGTCCTGTTGTATGGCTACTTGTTAGCTGGGCTTTGCAAATGTCCGAGGCTGTGTTTCCCCTTCATCTGCCAGAGCATGCCAAGACAGCAATTTTGAAAAGCTCAATGGCTGAGGGCTGCCCTTCTGCTGTCATTTGTTGAAGCTGGAAGTGTTACTCGTGAACAAATTTTTTACTTTGGCAAATGAAAGCTGGAAATAATTTACTAACTTGAAGCTCCTCCCTTCTAAGTATTCTGTCAGGTCTGCCAAGGAATGGCTTTGGGAAGGACTGTAGTGTTTCTAAAATCTGGCATTCATTACAAGGGATTTTTCTAAGCGGGGTTATTGGCTTGATTATTTTTCCCCTGAACATGCCATGTAAATTGAATACTGATGTGCAAATTCTGTCTTCATATATATGACTTTTTAAATCCGAGTCTACTTTTTGTTATAAGCTTTGGTGTAATGTAAAACTATTTTCTCATCAAAATGAGAAACCTGTGGTGCTACAGGAGGGACTATGGAATACTCCTTTTTAAGGGATTATTTCTCCTCAGAATTAGGACAATGCCATACAAGAGGTTAATTGGGACACAAATGTTACATAAATCTCATACTGCTCACTCTTCACATGGCTGAATATAATTCTTGGTGCTGCCCAAGATCAAACCCCGCTTTGTACTGTGTGTCCCATTGTATTCCTAGCCATTACACACTGGTTTCTGAAAATCTGGTGCAAATAAAAGCAATCCAGATACAGTGTTCAGTGCTTGTGTAGCTTAATGGTACCTTTATTAAAAGTTATCCTAGAAAGAAAACACTGCATGGGCCATTGTCTCCTGCAGTGGTAGTGTTCTACTTATTAACTCCATGTCAGATCAAGGTAATATTAAGAATTTACTGCTCATATGGGATGCCAGTGTTTTTAAACTTTGTTGAAATAAGTTTTGGACAACATATACATGATGTTTGGATAGCTGGTTCAGTTAATATTTGTGTGTATTTCCATGCATGTCTCCTGATACTTCTGATAAGTGTGCTGTTATTAAATAGTTACTACTTAATGCAGTAGATTTCCAAGCAACATTATGACACATGTAAAGCATGCAAGTTAAAACTCATTTTTTGCAGCTATGTTGTTTTAGCACCCATTAGCATGTGTATATAAGTGATCAAATATCTCTTGCATCTCCAGTAAGTGCTCTGTCAGCAGACAAGGAGACATGACTAAATCTTTTGTTAGGACCACAGAGTCTCTGCAAGGCTGCTGACAGACAAAATGGGAAACAAGTATAACCAGCTATTGAGGAAATGAAATCATTTCAACTTACGCATAATGCTTGTTAATATAAAAATCATACACAGTAATAAATTTTTAAGGGAAATTTCCACTCATTTTCTCCAAAAAAATCTCCATTGTCTTTTGTGAAATTCAAAACTATACCCTTAACTTTCCCCCAAGTGAGTGAATTTGAAGCTTTGAAATGTTGGCACATATGAAGAACCAAGCAGATTAAACTCTATCAGGAATGGAATTGTGCTTCGCTTTGTCACTTCATTTTTTACTAGAGAGCCAGCACCCTTTCCTCACTCTTAAGACCTAAATTCCCACTTCAAGAATGAGGCTGAGAAAAGGTGTGTGTTTTCCTCATGCTAAATAGTCCCAGCAGGACCAGGGCAAATACAGTTGTACATTGCATGAGTTTGCTTTGTAAAGATGGTTTAGGTATCTGCACAAGTGTCTCAAATGCTGAACACAACTGATGTTATGGTGTAGTATACATTTCAGAAAATAATAATGTAAATAATGTTCTACTTAAATATGGATTTGGGCAGCTGAGTACAAGCCTTCCCAGTATAACATTTTTCAGATATTCCTCTGTGTGTGTTCATGCATACACAACATTTACATTTGATTCCAGCAGATATCAGTTTGGGATTTTACATTATTATTATTATAATACTTCAAAAAAATCCTGAAAGCTAGGTCAATTTTTTTTCCCTTCAAGTCTGAGGCACTAAAAATACTTTTCTTTTTGTGTGTGTGTGTGTGTGTGTAATTCATGGATTACTGTAAGATACTATCCTGCATACATCATTTTTTTTGGCTCACTGAAAGTATATCTTGGGTCAGCCAGAGAATCAAATTATGTATCAGAAGTGCTGGAAAAGCCCTCTGTTTGATAGCCAATGTAACCGTTCTGTGCAGCTTGGAACTGTGCTGGTGTTGGCATGCAGTTATTAACGGATGTCTATGTGCTGCTTTGCTTTGAAGTATTTCCTGTTACTTCGCAGAGCTGTCCACTTGTGTAGCTGGCCTGTCACACCAGGGTGACATAGTTAGTTTCAATCATGTCATTACACTGAGGTGGCCCCTCCACACACTGAGCTGCTCACTGCCAGCAGGAGCAGCTCTATCCCCTCTGGCATTTTGGTCCAGTCCAGTCAGCGTAATGGATATGAGACAAAACAAGTGTTTCAACAGTGAGATCATTGCTTCTATTTTATTCATCATTGAATTAATTAAGCCTATCATTATCTTGGGTGTTTAATTCATGTTTTTGTTTTCAGAAAAGAGACCAAAAGCATTCTCAGGTTCTTTCTGCAACTTCTTCAGATTTAAGCAAAATAAATGTAAAATTAGTAACCTCTGAAATCAGTAATCTTTTCTTTGTAGTGACATTTAGTTTCAGTTCTTGAAATGTTCAGCCCCTGTGCACCTGTACATTTTGTTGGAAAATGTTCAGGCTGTTGTTTCTCTTTGGTCCACTGATAATCTTGTAACTGTTAGTGAAAGTGGCTCATGGAATGAGGAGTTGATCAAAGCAGTTTTCTTTTACTACTTACCACAGAGTTTTCCAGCAGTTAAATTCGTTAGTGCTATTAATTGAGAAATTATGGTAATGAGCAGCCACCTCTTACCAGCTGTGCTTTGTTTTTTTCCTGCAGATTTATTGGTTTAAAGATGGGAAGCAAATTTCTAAACGAAGTGATCACTACCGAATTCAAAGAGAACCTGATGGAACTTGCTCCCTGCATACTGCAGCCTCCACCCTGGATGATGATGGGAATTACACTATTATGGCTGCTAACCCACAGGTAAATGAAGGTTTGGCTCCAGAGCAAACATCCTTCTGGACATAAATCTTCTGAAAACTATCTCATCTCACATATGCATGATTTAATTAAATGATGAAGTCACCATAAAGTATGCAAGTTAGATTTCTGTTTTCATCTTGCATCAGTAGGGTGGGACCTTTCTATCTCCAAGAGATTAGCAACTCAACAGCAGTTTTTTTCCTATGGTTTGAGGTTTCAGGGGGGAGGGGTGTAAGTTTTTAATTACTCTTCCACTAGTTGTTTCAGCTGATAACATCTCAGTATTCTAACTGAGCATGGATAGCACATATATATAAAGGGAGGAAAAAATCCAGTTTATCAGCAGAAGTAATCCAGTCCAGTGATTTAACTTTCTTTTGTTGACCCTAGTCACTGTCTGAGGCCAATTTTTTTAAATGGGTGGGAGTATATCACACCTCAACATGCTTACATTCGGCAGATTGCAAGTCTGTAAGGCAAAAAAAATCTAGCACTATTATGTAGCAGAATGGTGTCCTGTGTTCATTTTAAACAGTGCTTTTCTGAAACACAGTGTGTTACTGGTTTAGCAATGCCATTTTTTCTTTGCAGATTTAATACAAGAGCTGAGGTACACAGCAGAAACCCACTAGTTCTTTAGACACAGCCAAACTTACAAGTCACTCATCCCATTAAAGTAGTTTTCTCAATCCACTTTTCCTACACCACAGCAAATTGAGGGGAAAGAGTTGCACGTGGGAAACCAAAGCAGTAACATAACTTTTGGGATGTAATGAATTATGTTCTTCTGTAGTGCCAAATATCTTGCCAAGACTAGGCCTGCAAGCAGAATCACACTAGAATAACAAGCTATCACTGAGACAGAGTTTAATCTAAGCAGGAGTGTTGTGCTCTGTTATGCACGTTGCTAGGTTACTCAGCATGACGCTGCCATTTTTGTCTCACTCTTCAGCTTCTCAGTCCAGCTCATACTGCACAGGGCTTGTGAATATAAGGGATTGTACACATGGACAACACACAGAGAGCAGCTTTTGGGTAGATTCCACGAACTGCAGTGCTTAAATATCGGTGGTTTAATTATTATTTCTACATTTATAAGTAAAAGGAATTGTAATGAAATAGCATAAGGCCATGGAATTGTTCAAGCTGGGAGCTTTTACACATAGATGACATTGTTGCAATACTTGGTACCTTGTAAATTGTGAAATTTCACAACAGGTTTAAAAATACATGCATGCTCAAGGTAAGAAATGGTTCCTGTTATCTTCCTCTAAGTGTTGTCTGAGTGCATGCACAGAGTTTCACTGTGTTTCAAAGTGTTACTGTGTGATCCAAAGCCTTGGAGAACTTGCTGAACAAACTGCCTTTGTGTTTGGGCACTGTACTCTGTCCCTGAATATTTACGGCCTACTTCGGAGCGTTTGTTGTTCCGGATAATGCTCATTCAATGACACAACAGTGACCCAGGTTACCAGTTCTGGTCATTGATGGCACTACTTTGTTAGTGGGGTTTTGGATGTACTAAAATGAGCTGGGTTTGTGTGGTTCCCAGCTTGGGGCTTGAAAAAGCAGCTTTGTTAAATGATAAAATTCTGTGCTTGTGCTTTTTTCCCCTCTTTGGAGAAGAACCAGAAGCATCCTCCTCTGGCTCCCCTAAACAAAACATCTGTGTTTCACCAAACCCATTCTGTTCTTTTTTTTACAGTGTAATTCCCTAGCAAACATACTTATCTCTTCCACTATTTGCTTGCTTTTACCATGCATTTTACAGTACAATGGAGGCAAAGAAGGGCTGTGAGTTAATGTACTAGCCTTTCACACTCAAAGATCTGGATTCCAATTCTCTAAGTCATCCTGAGTGGAAATAATTTTGGCAAAGCCTTCTCAATTCTAATGGAAAGTTGTCCACGTCTCAAAGCTATCACAAACTTAGGCAAATTTGGCAACCTTTCCTTGAGAAAGCGAAGTACATAAATATAAGGGAGCTCACAGCAGAACTGATGGACTTGTAGATATTTGCTAGGCTGTTGCTGTGTTTTGGTCATTGCTATTGGAATCACCAAACTGTAAAGCAGAAGACATGTTCTCAGCTGATAGAAATTGCTTTTATTAAAGCAAAGGATTCAGTTCATTAAAGCTTGCCAGTTCATGCCATCTCATGACCTGGGCTGACATAATAGGATTTATGTGTGTAAAATGTCTTGTTGACAGACCCTGGAGATGGTCCATGGTAGTTAACACGGCAGGCCCCATTGCCCACAGTGTGAAGTGCAGTGAGCTGGAATTAAAATTCTGACACACCACTGGGGTTTGTTGTAAAATTTGC
The DNA here is from genome assembly GCA_013397845.1 of Melanocharis versteri. NCBI lineage: Eukaryota > Metazoa > Chordata > Aves > Passeriformes > Melanocharitidae > Melanocharis > Melanocharis versteri. The sequence continues at coordinate 606,537 of VZTG01004626.1, forward strand.
CATAGAAGTTGATCCAGAGCAAATGGACCCTGGGCCTAGACAAACACAAAACCTTGCCTGGTTTAGGCCTTTAGTTAGAGGTCATATCCCTTAACTGAGCTCTTTCCATGAACTGTATGGGCTCGCATCGAGTTCTTATTTTCACCTTCTTTCTTTTTATTCTATTCTCTCTGGTTTTTTTGCACTACACACCCACAGTCCTCAGGCTGGAGTTCCCTTAGTTTCTAGGACATCTTCTCATGAATTACTTCCCACTCATTGCTTCCTTCCTCTTCATCCTGTGACTTTTCCAAAATCTTTGGCTTCCTGCTTAATCTTCCCTATCCTAATTCCTTATTGCCCTTTGTGTTTCCATTTGTGACACCATCATGTATTAAGATATGCAGAAATGATCCCAAACGATGTGTATTCATCACCTGCCAGAAAAATATTAATATGTAGTGGTGCCCAAAATAGAAATTCATTTGTTCCAGATGTCTTTAATGGCCTTATAAGGGGAAAAATAAAGCTTTTACATAAGGAATTGCTGTGGGCCTTGCACAATGGCTTATTTTAATGCAGGGGTTTTTCTTGTGGACTAAATGTGTCATGGGAATAGAAGTGGGACACAGACTTCATTTCTGAGTGAACACAAAAGTTGTTGCTATTTGAAGGCTGCTCATGAGCCCAGTGAAATTGTTTTTTGATGGGCTTTGGACAGTTCTTAAAGAACTGCTATTTGCAACCCTGCAAGTACTGCGATAAAAACCTTTGTCACTTTTATGCTGACAGACTTGAGTGTGGAGCTCACAGCTTAGAGCTGAAATACACTGCAAAGCTGATGTGGATGTTGCCTTACTGCTACCAGCCAAGGGGCAGAGCTGTTATTTATTAGGACCACCAGATGCTTTTACCCCTTACAGGGTGAATTCCACTGAGCCCTGAAAGTTGCAGTTCTGGCTCCAGGCAGTCCCATCCCTAATCTGTTAGGACTAGTGCTTGTGGTGGGCAACCTGTCTTCTAAAACACTTCTAAAAGAAAAAATGGGACCAAATACACCAGAGCCATGTTTTATTTATCATTCATTGAAAACAACCTGAATTATCACCAATGTCCATCAGCACAGCTGTGCCTTTCAGTGCAATTCCTCAAACCACATTCACTCTGCAGAGAGGACCTGTTAAGTACTTGTCAAATTCTTTTAGTTTTTACGTTAATGAGGGGTTTTTTTGAGTTGTGAGCGCACCAGATCAAGTAGATAAATCCACTCTGGAGGCAGCAACTCTGTTTTTAACTGCCAACACTCACCATGGGCCATTTTCAGGACCTTGAACTGGTCATTCTGCCCACTTGCCATACACAGAGAAACCTCCTGTCCACATCAATAACGGTCAATAAGGACTTGATTGCCAGTGGTACTAACAGTCTTTTGTTGAAACACCATGAATGTATTATAGTCAGAGTCATTCCAGTCTGTTCCCTGTTAAATTGGAAGCTGATAAAACGGGTAGTCAAAAAAAAGAGCAGATCAGGTTGAACGTTTATTATTACGTATTTTAAGTCTTTTAATGTTCCTCCTCTCTATCATCCCAACAGGGCAGAGTAAGTTGCACAGGCAGGCTGATGGTTCAAGCTGTAAATCAAAGAGGCCGCAGTCCTTGGTCACCTTCAGGTCAGCCTCACATAAGAAGGTATTTGATGCTTTTCTTTTTTCCTTTTAATAATATGGACTTTGCAAAATAACTGTGGTAAGGTAAAGAATGTGAGGTAAGCAGATAAGTTAAAAGCATGGCACTCAGGAAGAAATGTGACCTCTGCTGTAAAATTGCTGCAGAGCTTGCACACTCAGAAGTATAAGTAACCTCTCAAATGACATGACTTTTAAATATCTTTAATTTTCCCTGTCTCCTGCTTTCTCTCTGGTGTTCACTAGTTACTCTGTATCTCAAATTACACTATCAGCTGTTGGGAAGGCTCTTGTCACTTAGGCTTTTTAAAAATATTTCACATTATTAGGATTCTACCAGAAACCTCCATCTTCTGCTGCTTCTAGTAAGTACTCATTTAAAGAAACAGCAGAAATATCTGCATGCCAAAGAGGTTTATCAGATTTACATTAGAAATATTTTAGTATTTCAGTATTTAATATTTCAGTTCAGGTTCTTATAAGGAATTATGAGTCAGTAATAAAGTATTAAACTTATCTTTGTTGAGTTTACAGTTATTCCTATACAAAGCTTTGGGTTAGGTTTTTGGACCATAGAAGGGAATTTTCCCTTCAAATATTTTTTTTTCTTTACCCAAAGCATTTATGAGGCTGTTTAGCACAGCTTAGCTGCTTAGATGATACCAAAAGAATTCATTTTGGTTACCAGAACTGCTTTTAAGGGAGTGTGAGGGCTCTGGTTTCTGGATTCTGCTGTAATGAGGCACATGCTTTGCTTAATGGTTACAACAATCATAGAATCTCAATATTGCCCAACTAATATACAGACTACATGCAATTACACGGTCGATGTACAACCAGGAAAGGATCTCTGTAACAGTTAGTAGTGGTACTAGTATGCACTGCAGAACTGCTGCATGCAGAACAGGCTCTCTTCCCCTCTCTGGTAGCTATAAAGTGTTAGGAAGTAAGGTTGGTTGTTTCAAAGACCTTGTCAGTCTTATTCCTGCATGGAACAAACTGCAGCCCTGAAAGCATTTCCCAGCATTTCTCCGAGATGGCCACCAGCTCCCTCTGCAATGTGTCACCCTTAGGCCTGTGAAGCCCAAAGCTCAGAGTGCCTCTGGAGGGGAATATCCTGCCAGGGCTGCACTGTGAGAACAGCACAGGAAAGGCTGGGACCATCTGGTGTCGCCTGTCCAGTCATTAATGCACTTGGCACCTACAGATAATTGGAAAAAACGGAAAGTCCGTGTTAACCCCTGAAGGGAAAAGCTGCCATGAAGAATCAGGTTTCAACTGAATAATAATAATAATTCAGTGGCAAAGGGGAAAGACCTTTAAAAGCAAAGATGGCAGGAAGGTAGGTAGGTAGGTAGGTGAAAAGCAGCAAGCAGCTGCCATTCCTGCAGCTTCCTGAAGGACAAAATGTGTGTGTCTCTCTTTCTGTGATGGACAGAACCCTCAGGTAATAATGGAGGAGGCTCTTTTCAATCTCTCCAAATGCATTCAAAGTCCAAGGTCTCTTTTGGCTGGTATTTTATTTTCTAATGGAGACAGGCACTCAGGCAGCTGCTATTGCTTTGGGTTGGGTGTCCAGTGAGTAATGAATTATAAATAAGGGATTTCCATAGAGCAGTTTAATTAAAATTAGGGCAATTATTGGGGATTCTTATTTCCTGTAAAATTACCATTGAAGGGCTTATCCCATTATCTTTGCTCTGGAAGAACAGTTTCTGTAAGCATACAGCACAGAATCTCTTGTTTAGTGACAGTGCTCATTACTCCCACTGGAGGGTTCACTCAAGACTGATGAAATGGGAGCACATTAAACCTTCCTAAGACAGACTCCTGCCATTGGCTTTTCTAATGTAATATCCCAAATTACTGTGTTCCCCCATATACTGTGGTATTTGTCATGTCTATTACCATTGACTTTTGATAAGTAATATTCTTATGGCATTACAATATTATTTCTATAAGCTTTTCTGCATGAGAGCAACAAAACGACTTGTTTGCGTGTTTTATTACAAGTGTAATTATTAGCTTAATGAACTTTATGACTTGTTACACTCTTGACAGGCTTTTTCCTGAAGTATATTTAATCTCTTACAGAATGTGTTCTGGCAGAACTCTGGGGTTTTATTTCACTCTTAATGTATTTTTCTGAAATTTGCTTAGCTGACAAACATCACTTTCTTAGCATCACTTGATGTGGGTGGCCACTTTTGAATTTTCTGATGTGTACAAAGCTTGGACTCAATCCCTTAGATGACAAGGTGCTCGACAAACATTGTGTCACCCAAGCATGGCAGCCAGAGTCCCAAATAAATCTTAAAATGCATGAGAAAATAATCTTAAAATGCATGTGATTTATAGAAGATTAAAGAACTAAACATTCCTATCACTGCTCTCAATTAGGGGATTAATTTGAACTTAATCTCCTTTATTCCAAATTAGTGATCATTACCATATGGTCAGTCATAAAGCCTTCTTCAGCTTCTTGCTCACTGCAATTCCCAGTGCATTGTACCGTACCAAGCCGTGGAGTCTCCCCTGGACACATTTAGTACATGATGTCAGTTCTGCTGAAACTAATCTGTGCAATGTGATGTCCGCATCGCAGCTCTGAAGAGCCCACAGTGAATCCAAGAGTATTCCAGTCTGTTGCAATTTGTCATTCCTAGACATCTGAAGCACTTGGCTCTACTCATTTCATTATTTGTTTAAAACCACAAAATGTTTTAGAATTGAAATGACCCTAGTTTCACCTCTCAACACAAAGGCTTAAAAAAGAGTCTGTGATTTTAGGGTAAACTTACAAAGAGGTAAAAAGAAATGCAACGTCTGTGGTCACAAATTCTTAACTTCTTTGTTTTCCATTTTATTTAGCATAAATTCCCCCCACACACCCCTCCCAGTTTTGACCAGTGCTGCCTTTTCCTGCAGCTGCAGCAATGAGATGGTGGCTTTCACTCTCCTGTGGTGCTAGTTCACCTGTTTGGCTCAGCCTCACAAGACCTTACAAAGCACCAGTTACATGTACTTTGTTGGCATCTTGTCAACAGGATGCTTATCAATAATGTGGAGGCAGATTTTGCACAAGTTGCTTGCACTGTGCAGCACTCACTTGACTAGAGACCATCATTTCTAGCTGGTCTTGCAGAACTCATTACCAAACAATATCAGTACGGTGTTTCCATCTTCCATCCCATCTACCTGCACGAGGCATCTATGTCTGCAAAACTGTTTAGGAGCTCACCAACTAAAGCTCAGAGTTGCTTATGAGCTGCAATGTTGGACCTACTGAAGTAGCTTTAGACATGTTCAAGTGGCAAAAACTATGAGGTCCTTCAGACACAGATTTAGGCACCTGAAGAGTTAAATAAGCTCTCAGTGTGTGCAGGGATGTCAGTCTATGTTTCCCACTTCAGTATACATAAGCAATATGGACGGGATATCTGCACAACCCCCCCAGCCCCTCCATTTGCCTTTAGTTATAGCTGTGGGAAAACTGTGATGATCATTAAAAAGTCAACATTTAACTATTAATAAGAGAGAAAACCGTAGCATAGGTGATACCTGGCCAATTCAAACAGAGCAATAGCAGAGAAAAGGGCAACAACAGAACAGGACAAAATAAATCAAATTCAAGCAACTCTAATTAACAGCAGCCTCAGTGGAGCAGAGCGTGCAGCTGGAGTGTTTATCTTCCACACAGTAGTACAGCATCTTGTTTTCCAAATGTAACCATTGAGGGTTTTAAGCTCTTTTTTTTGTGAATTATTTTAACCTAGAGAAATGCCCTTGGCAGTAGAAAACACAATAGGGCACCTATACTGCAGCATGGACACTGCAAACAGCTGCGAAAAGAGAAACACTGGCAAAAGTTAACAGAATATGGGATTCAGAAAAGAGAATTACACTGTAATGTGTCATTGATAAAAGTGGTCTTTGGAGGATATTTGAGTAGCTCCTCTTCCTTTACACAGGATGTTACTGTAGGCAACAGCTAGCTCCAGAATGGAACCCACTGGAGCTGATCAGGCAAGGACAAAAATGGATATAAAATTTTGTTTCAAGATTCTTTGATCACTAAATCACACAAATGGAATAATCTAATTTCAATGGGAACAAAAAATCTAGTTAAATGAGGAACTATTTAGAAAAAGATTTGATGGATTAAATTAACAGGCAAGAATAGTCAATGCTGAAAATTGATTAAATGATATCATGGAAGCTTAAGGTGATTGATATTGTGTATGGGGACAGGAGTTATTTTTCTTTCCTTTTTATTATTTATCAAACTATTCATGGTACGTTTATTAAAAAAAACTAGCAACCAAAGTTATTCATCCTATTGCTCACAACTGAAATTCTCATTGTTTCAGCTCCACAGTTTGGTGGCGTTGAAAATATTCAAGAGTGTCTCATACAAATAATTTGTTAAATGAGGAATAAATATATCCACAGCAATTCAATACACAAAATTTTCTGTTCAGTCTTCACTAGTGCAGGACAAGAGAAGTCTGACATGAAAAGTCTCTTGTCAATTGAGATGAGTTAGCTTTTAGCTGCTGTTATTTTCTGAAAGGGAACCATGATTAATGAAGAGTCCATGTACTTTCTGGTGTAATCAGCAGCAGTGAGGGGATTAAATACACAGGACACTAGAAATGGGGAACTGAAGCGACATGCCAAGGCCTGCCAACTTGCTTTATTTGTATTTCAGTGATTTAAAGATTAAACAAAAATACTACCATTTATAAAATTAATTAATATTACAAGCAATTATTCTGTAGCTATATTGTTTTATAGGTCCTAGTTTGTCACAACATGTGAATTAAATGAAAGTAATTAAATAACTGCAGTGTCATAATTGACTCAGTCTGGGCCAAATGCTACCAGCGTACGTGTATATGGGGTGATTATGGTGTAAATCAAAGAAGTGGTTTAAAATTCAAAGCAGTCTTATAAGTGATTATGGTTCTTCTGATTTAGCAGAGAAAAAAAAATAATTTACCTTTATTTCATGTTATTTTAAGACCACGATCTCGATCAAGGGACAGTGGTGATGAAAATGAACCAATTCAGGAACGATTCTTCCGGCCTCATTTTCTGCAGGCTCCTGGAGACCTGATTGTTCAAGAAGGAAAACTATGCAGGATGGACTGCAAGGCAAGTGTCATGCAAAGGGTAGCAGCAGCCTTTTGATAACATCAGCTGACTTAAAAACCACATTGGTTTCTTTTCAAAGCCATTTTGCCTATTGGCAGTTTCGGTGCCTGTTAGTAGGGTAATTAATCTCATTGCTTATGAGTGAGTAAGTGGACAATAAAGATTTGCCTCCCCTCCAAAGAAAGTGCTTCGGGCAAATCTTAGAGTTCACAGTAAACTGATTTATAGAATTCAGCTATGCTGGGGTGTGGAGGGAAGCAGCACACACTATAAAGACAACGTGCTTCTACATTTCAAGTCCTTTTACTACTTGAGTTTTGAACCTCTGTTAAAAGTTTCAAACAGTATAAACATGATTTATGACTCTGCTGAGCAGAAATAACTCAGGCTTGGATGACTTCTGTTTACTTTATGCTGACCTATTTGGGAGAACCTGTTTGCTCTAAAGCAGTCCCCACAGCAAGTGGCACGGCTTTCAAAAGTACAAGACTTGTTCACACAGACCAAGCATTAACTAGTGCAGGTGGTGCTGTCACTAGGGCACACTTCAGTGGAATGGAACTTCGGAGGCTAGATGTCAGTCAGCTAACATCTTTGTGTCTGCAAGTTTTCCAACAGGGAGTTAATCTAGAAAGGACTATCTTCTCATTCCACCTGAAGAGCAAACAATAAAAAAGACAAAAGGTGTCACCCTGCCTTTTGTTTTGCAATGTATTATTATTTAGCTTCTAGCCTATCTAAACACTGATCTTTTTTAGTCGCGCCCATAAGACATCATGGAATTCAGGGAGTTGGCCAGAAAGTAAGTAAATGACTACAACTGACTCAATGTGTAAATCAGGACAGAATTAAATCTTTAAATCTTTTGGTACACTTGCAGTATCAAACCAAACCGAACTTCCCTGAAGTAACAAGTCAGGACTCCTCCAGTGTTTTGTGTGGCTAAAACAATTTCCCACTATTCTCTTTACACTCAAGGTTAGTGGATTACCAACTCCAGACTTAAGCTGGCAACTTAATGGCAGACCAATTCGCCCTGACAGCTCTCACAAAATGTTGGTGCGTGAGAATGGGGTGCACTCCTTGATCATAGAACCGGTCACATCCAGAGATGCTGGAATCTACACGTGCATTGCCAGCAATCGAGCTGGTGAAAATTCATTCAGCCTGGAGCTCACTGTTGCAGGTAACGTCTTCATGCCAAGCTTTCAGACTGAGTACTGCCAAGATAGCATGGAAAAAGAAAACATGAGTGGTGTCAAATGACACGTTGAGGGGTGCGGATAAGAAAAGGAAACCTGGCAATAACAGAAGTACGGTATTTTTATAGGTGACCTATTAGTGTTATGTTGTGGCATAAGTTGACTGGCATGTAATGTCTGTGCACACAGTTAAGAAAAGGGGGCTGCTGGCCTTGAGGCCACAAACCAGACTATTTCCCTGGATGTTTCTTTGTAATGACCACCTGTGCAGACCCACGCCTACCCCTGGGCAGCCAGCGGGAATGCCTTGTGCATTTCACGGCACATCGGACTAATGCCACTGCAGACTTCTGGTAGAGCAGTTCCTTCTTCAAAGTCCATGCTTTTGTGGAATATGAGGGAGCACCTTTTTCTAAGCATAGTGCAGCCAGTTTATCTAGTTGTCATGCTCTTCACTTAAATTATTTTAGGAAAGAATCAGCTTTTTAGCACTCACTTTTCCCCCTGTTAAAATAATGATGGGACTGGTTTTTTTCAGAGGAACCAGGACTGAACTTTGTGATTAATGAACTCAACACTTACGTTTCCTGCCACTTAGGTCTTCCATGATTGTTTTTAGCACACTGCTGAAAGAAAGGCTATGTTTTCATAGACAAATGTCAACATAACTGCAATCTTTATTTTCACAGCTAAGGAAGTACAAAAAGCACCTGTGTTTATAGAGAAGCTACAAAACACAGGTGTGACTGAGGGATTCCCAGTGCGACTGGAGTGTCGAATCTCAGGGGAGCCATTTCCTCAGATATTTTGGAAGAAAGAGAACGAGTCACTCACATACAACACTGACCGAGTGAGGTTAGACTGACTTAGAATAATCTCCCCATGTGTAACTCCAATGATGATTTATCCTGTAAAACAAATAAAAACTTAAAAGATCACATGAACACTTTGTGTAAAGGGCATCTCATAAATATTAACTAGTGATTGTAATGATTTATGACAGTTACTCAAACTTGCAGCCAGCTGGCGGCTGAACCAGAAATAAAATGTTACTTGTTTTCCATCACTAGACTTACACAACTACCTTTGCACTCTAAGCAAGAGGAGAACTAGTTTTACTCTTCCAGAACCAAGACACCAGAAATTTGCTAGTGAAAATCAAGGTTCCAAAGGAATGCTCTGTGCTTTTCAGCAGAAACTCTGATTCATAATTCTGCTGTACAGTTAAGCAACTAAGATTCAATATTTTATATTTTAAGATCTTCCTCGAGTTTCTTTATCCTTTCCACAAAAAGTCTGGGTAAGATCTGGTGTTCCTGCTACTCCACATGTCTTAATCCATGATTGTGAAAGAAAAGTTACTTCATGTGTTTTTTCTTCCTAGTTTTCAATACAGGATATTAAACTGCCAAATTGTCAAGCATACTCAAGGCTTTACTTTCTATTTGCTGATTTCAGAAGAAGTTCCATTTTAATTAAAATTTTCTTTAAAATTGGGCTATAAACAATCTGTAACTAAGATTGGGTTGGTTTATAATGCCATTTTAAAATAGTCTACACTGATTTGTGATTTAAATAGTAATTTTCTACTTTTCTTTTGATTAGCATGCACCAGGATAACTACGGCTACATTTGCCTGCTTATTCAGGGAACTACAAAGGAGGACGCTGGCTGGTATACTGTTTCAGCTAAGAATGAGGCTGGGATTGTGTCTTGCACTGCCAGGTTGGATGTTTATAGTAAGTGGCTTCAATTTTCATGACCATATTAACTCCCCCAAAAGCAACAGTTCTGTAAGTTCTGGGTTGTTCACAGAATGGTTTACATTGGTCTCTCTTTCTTTTGTTTATAGTTTCTCCTCAATAGTAAACATCCACTTCAAGACAACAAATGCTCTGTCAAAGTATATTTCACCATCTTTCAGACATCTAAAGCAAAACAAGCTTGCATGCTTTCTGTTTTTGCTTAGTATTTTAAATATAGCTAATTAACAACAGATAACAGCATGATCATTATTTTTGTGGATCATTATTACTATTGTTTTGCTGGCACTTCCCTAACCTTTTGTATTCTTTTGTACTTTAGTCTGTAATACACCTGTGACAGCTACCAAAAGTGTAGTAGATGTTTTTATGTCTTTCTGCTTAATTACTCAGTTTGTTACAAAGCAGCCCCTTACACAGTAAATGTTTTTTTAAAAAAGTATCTCTTACCAGTCTTCTCATAGCAAGAGAGGGGGAAGGGAGAGACTGATAAAGGATGGTTTCTGGCGTGGTGGTGGAAGTGGGAATTGTGAATTAGAGAGTTGGCTCAGCATTCTTCAGCATACAAGGGGTGGCAATGGCAACCAGATCATTTCCTTTTACATGCAACAACTAATCCTAGAACAGGCCTGTTATTGTAATATGAGTGCACAGAAACAACCTCCTTGTTGTCACCCTTCTCAGTGGCACAAGGAAATGTAGAAAACAATGCCAAAAAGTAACACAGACTGTTGTATTTACTTAACACATTTGAATGTGAAACTAGATGCTGAGAAAAAAAATAAAAACAACAATGCCAAGAAATTAAAGAAATTTGCCTTTGATATAATGTTTTTCTGCTTCTCAGAAATTAGTATCTCCTTCACAAAGGGTTGACTGAGCATCTGGCACACTTTGGTGCACAGCTCAGGAGGGCTAACACTTTTTCTTTCCTTTTTAATCTACAGCTCAGTGGCAACAACCCCCTCAGCAGACCAAGCCAAAGAAGGTGCGGCCCTCAGCCAGCCGATACGCTGCTCTCTGTGACCAAGGACTAGACATCAAAGCAGCTTTCCAGCCGGAAGCAAATCCAGTCCACCTGACAATGCAGCCTGGCCTGGTAGAGAGCGATGATCTGTAGATTCAACTGCCACTTCCATCATTTTCTTTCAAAGCAGAAACACTGAAAGCCGTTGCCTTGACCAATGATACTCCTATGTCACTTTATGCAAGGGCAGACACCTTCATGTACAAAAGATAAACAACAAACACAATAACCATATATTCCTTCTTCATTATACCAAATTAGAAGAATAGATAGATTATTAATAGAAATGTACACATTGCACAACAAATCACACTCACCAGTTCCTTAACCTATGTTGCTTCATAAACCTTTTCATAGAAGCCAAAATGCATCAGAGAGAAAGATTTTTCACTACATACCTTTGTAAGCAGTAAGTAGATGCTACACAATCTTAATGGTGCAAGACGTTTCCTTCAAGGGTTATCAACAGTTCTAAAATGGCTACACATTCTGACAGCTACGACGAACAAGTGCAATATTATAAGAATAAAACAGGAAGGGACAAGGGAAAGAAATGTAAGCAAATGCTGTATCTCTGCAAACTGCTTTCTATTCAACAGTGAAAAAAAAAAATCTTTCTTTCAATGCTGTTAGTATGGACTTCAACACCCTAACTTTCAATTCATTTGTGTTTTTCCTTTTTGCCATCTAGGAGGAGGCTTATTTACAAACATACAGCAATCGCAGTCTAAGCAGAAGTAATTTAACTTGTGCAGGACAACAAAGAAGAGCTGACACATAGTAACAATCTACTCCAGATTACACAGTGGTAACTAGATGGGAAAAAAATGCTGATAGCATGAACCACTGCAGTGAGTTACTGCAAGGGGTGGGAGGGGGAATGGGCAAGAGGTTGAAGCTCTCTGGATTTTCCGACAGCAGTCTGTAACCTTGTAATACTCCCATTCAAGATTCTGAAATTCTAAGGTGAGCTGAAAACTAGGGAGTGTATGTATGGGATGTCTGACTGTTTAAAGCTTGTGTTTTATGTATGAGGATTTTAGAAATGTAGAGTAAGTGAAAAATGGGTTGAAACTGCAATACGGATTTAAGTGACAAGTATACACCACAGGTGATAGGTTTGCAAATCTGAGGAAGTAGAAAATGAAGATAACATCCAATTTGCTCCTTTCCGTTTTTTCTTCTTAACATAACATGTCGCTGGTAGATTTTATTTTTTCCTTCTCCTGACTGCAGGCAAATGACAACTGTTTTTAAGGGATTGAGTCTGCACACCATAGGTGAAAAGCCTGAAGGCTGCTTTCAGAATGCAAGGCAAATCCACTTGGAAGTGGAGCCCCACTTAAGTCACACCTGACTAGGTAGTTTTAAATTAGAACCAAATGAATTTCAGCTGAAGGGGGGAGGGAGGGCGAACGGATGGAAGAATTACTAGGCCTGACAAGGAAAATGAGTGTTTGATGGTACGAGCTATGATACTTTGCTAGGAAAGGAAAACACTGTATTCCTTATATGAAGCACATATATGGTATCTTTCATTATTTATAATAAAAGTGTTGAAATCTTTTATCTCAGTTCATTTATTCAGAAGTCCTGTACTTAGGGGTTGGTTTGTTGTTTTTTTTTTAAATTTTGTAATTGTGTACACCATATATTGCATTACTGCTATACGTGTATTGCTTTGTAAGTACACAAAGTTTTTGTTTTTTAGTGACTAATAAACTTTAGCACACAAGGTAGTACTATTCTGGTGCAGGATATGACTAGTAATGGGGATGGTTAATCTAGATTAATGTTATCGTCTGTCAGGTGGGAATAATCTGATTTTATTCTAGAGGTATGTCATATCTTTTGCCAAATTCTCCTCAACTGTGACATGCTAATTTACTTTTTTTGTTAAGCTTCACTAGCATTATTTTGCCACCTTTTATTTGTATTTATAAAAATGTATTATCATTACTTTGGACTGTTGTGCTGATATAATGTGGGTTTAACATCAATAAATATTACACAAATAGAAAGTTTTCCTTCTGGTAAAGATTAATAACTGTTTTGGTACAAGCATGCAAGTGTAAAATTTGGAAATTTTAAATATTATGAATACACAATTAAATGAGGCCTATATGCAGAATCTAAAAACTACTAGAATATATCAGAATAGTCTGCTTGTGACCTGGAATCTTATTTAACCAGAACAGAAGAACATTACTCATAAATTCTGAGAAACTTTTGCCAAATAGAAGAACTGGAAGATACTTTTTTTTTAATAGGTTAGAAAAAAATGCATGTCTGTTTTGTGTTTCTAATAATTACAATATGTCATCACTTACAGCTGATTCCAAGTAAAGGGCATGGTCTGAGCACTGTTAAATTCATTTAAGAGCCTGATAGCAAGACAATGTCAAAATTTAGAAAAAGTCGGATTTATTTATAAAATCCTGAGTATTAACTAGTTTCTCCTTCTTTTTTCAATGCGAAGATACCAGGAAAGATGCAAGATTATCCATTCTTTCTTTTGGGTTTACATTTCAAGCATTGATCACTATAAACAGGCTTATGTCAGCAATTAAGGGACACTGACATTAATGGCGATACTGCAGCTGAAGTCACTGGAGTTGTGTCTGCTCACAGTATGCTTGGCTTTGGCTTGGGGACTAAAAAACTGAGACTGCTTTTTGAGCTTGTTGAAGATGAGGTCATCATCACTTTGTGCCTCTGTATATATGTACAGACACACTTAAGTAGTAAATCACATCTCTAAGCAGCAACACTATTTTTATGAAAACATTCAGCTGTGCTGTTACTTAGTTACTGGGAGTGTTTGGGCTTACAAAAGCAGAGATAGAAGCGTGGCATAAGCAAATGAACTTCTCAAGCCAAAAAGCAAAAATTCTTGGAAGCATCAAAGCAAATTTCAGAAGTTTAATCTCCTTCCACATCGTCAAAAGACAGATAGTATGGCCTGAGAGTGTACTTTTGCCATTTTTTAAGACTTAAAAAAAGGAGCCTTGACTTTTTGCAAGACTTCCAGTTTAGGTATGGGAAGACTTCAAATTATTTAGGAAGCTGATCAGTCCAAGCATATTCATAGCAAAGACTCAATGCAACGACGATCAGGATGACAACAGAAACCTCTGTCACGAGTACCAACTGTGAGGTCCAAAATTCCACATGCATGAAGGTTTTTCCAGCTGGTGGTGTACCCTAGCATACAGTGCCTTTATCCTGCAGCTTTAGGGCAACCTGCAGAATTAGTTAACATGCACAACTTTCTTCCATCACAGCCAACTGGCTGTTGGGGGTCAAAACCAGTCCAACTTGAAACCCCAGCTTATAAATCATTGTTTCTTTCTGTATCACCACTTTCAAAGTCTATTTTAATTTGCTTAGGGTGTATGCTAAGAAATGCCTTGATCCCCCACACCTGGACAGCTACATCCTCACCTCTGCAAGTAGCCCAAACAGATTTCATATGTAAGGACTTCATAAGCTCACATTATCCAACATGCCATGATGCTGAGGGGATGAGCTGCATGCTCTGGCTGCACGACCCAGCTGCCAAACCCACACCGTGCACTAGAGATAAATTCATGCATGGACTAGAAATGCCTGCTTGGATTATGAATGTTGGCTAATTCACTCCCTCACAATTCAAGCGTACATGCAAGGGGCAGAATTTACTGACATTCATCTCAATCTCCTGAACTGACTAAAAGAAACAGCCTTCCCTCTGCACAGATTTTCTGTTCAAACAGAAATATGAGCATGTAAAACACATCAGGCAGATGGAAACACAGTTCCTGCCCCAAGGAATTTACAATGTATTCCAGATAGCACACAGTATTCTTTGACTTGTCCCAAAGCTTGCAACTCTAACCCAAAATCAAGCCAGTTTGCATCCTCTAACAGAAGTGATTAAAGCATAAAATTATCTAATACTGCACTGCATCTCTACTAAAAATGTGTTTGGAACATAATGCTCAGTCACATCTAGAGCAAAAAAGCCAGACTACGAGCAGCAGTACCTGTACAGCAATGATTTCAGCAGCCATACAGATGGAGACAAATGAACTTCAGTTCAACACCACCTAGAAGGAGAAATTTTGTGCCTTATAAAACAACTGCAGTGCAACAGGTAACCCCGAGGACTGGCCAAGTCTTGTAACTGCTATCACTTTCTGGTTCTGTAGTAACATAAATGGTCCAGAAACAGCTGCAGAATAAGAAAGCAGAAAAAAATAACAGTACATGGCCACTGCACAGAATGAGTACAACACTTACAGAAGGAGCTCTACAAATCTCATCACACCGAAATGATTATGGTAGGACTTTTGCCCTGTGTGTTTAATAACAGTTTCAGGGAAACATATTGTCAAGCTTTTTTTGGACAGCTCTTGGCCCAGATATCACAGATGATTTCTAGAGAACTGAGGGTACAAAACCCAGACTGCCAAACACAGGCCATTTCTGAGCTACTGCAAAAGCTGCTGAAAATAAGACAAGACTTTCTATACAACAGGCAAAGCACCTGTAGTCTATTGCAAATTAAGGACATCTCCATGTTGGTGTCCTGAAAATTTTAAAACTACAGGTGCTCTGTTCTATATATGCCTTCCAACAACAGAGCTACAAGAGCCTGCAGAGAATGGATGCAGTTCCAGTCTACTGTTGGCAGGGACATCTCACCACCAAAAATCATACATGCACACTAAAAGACATCTAAACATACACGAGAAATTACTATATCCCTTCTCTTCTCTGAAGTTGCGGGAAGTTTTCAGTAGAAATTTACCAACTATCTGAAAAAGTAAGATAAAAGGTCATACTGAGAGCAGCAAAATTGAAACACTGCAACTGAGAGCTTTTAACAGGTCATCGGCATACAGGTGTTGACAGCAGAGCCTCCAGCACAGAGCTGGAACGTGTCGTTTAGGGCATTCAATATTAGAAATACCAAGCTGGGAGATCTGAAAGTTAGAATTCACAAAACATCAAACTGCTTCACTGACAAGCTTCACCAATACCATATAATCAGTTTGCAGTTATTCTTAAACAAATTGTTCAAAATCATGCAGCAATTTCAAACCCATTAGCATGCTACACATGCAAGGGCACCTCAGTACCATCAGCCAGGGAAATGTTGAAGAACATCCACACAACTCCATTTGCTCAGTGACATCTGCCCCCCACGCTCCCACTGACACTGCCCTAATGCGAGTGTAATGATACCAACTAAGCTTTGGTGGCTTTTACTTGGGTGTTGGCTCACTGCATTTGATACCAACATACTCAAACTGGCTATTTTGTTATATACAATGGACAAAACATATCCCAGACCTTAACAGATATGAGCTGTTAACATAAAAAATAAAAACATGAAAATACCAGAACAGTTCTGATTATAGTCATGCTGATCCAAAGGTGTCTGGCAAGGTACAGGTAGCATTTTTTACTAACAGACATATCTACAGCAAAAGGAGCCTTTAGCATATGATCTGAAATTGAACACAATGTGTGTGAAAAAATCAAATATAACTTGGGACTTCAGCAGAGTTCTTGCTTCTTCAGGCACTAAGCACACCCAATGACTTCTCTCCACAACTACACTTGACCTGTCTTCTCAAACATTGATTAACTGAGTCAAGTGGGTGCACCTGGTCTTGAAGAGCTAATTTTTCATTCGCTTTACTTAAATGAACTACATTGTGCTTCCAAAAAAAAAAGAGTCACATAATAGCAAGAGGCAATATACATTTCAATGTCATGCACAATAACCTCTCTCTCACACTGTGCAACACATCAAAGTAGGAAATTTGGTCTTGAAGCAATAAATAATCATTACAATGTATGTTTTAACTGTAGGTAATAATGTAACAAAGATTTTGCAGGCTGGGATTTAAATACCCACTTTCTATCCAAATCTCACTGACCTCAGTAGGAAATCCTTTCCATCTTTAAAAGCCATGCCTTACAACCTCCAGCAGCTCAGGATATATGGAACTGTATTCTACAAAACCAGTAACAGGGATGCCAGCCATCAGCTTCGCATCTACACAGGCAACTCCACCTCCCTAAAACAACACAATTTTACTCACCAAGTCATTACCAATACAATAATGCCTTAGGATAGACTGCCCTCAGGAGGCCACAGTGAAATCTCTTCATTGGATACAACCCTAACTCACTCAGCATGCACCAACTCAGCCAACATTATATACTTCTGTTACCATAGTCTGCAAAAGCTGTTCCCCACCAAAGCTCCTCCTCACAGCTACAATACTTAAAAAAATCCCAAACCAAAACCACCTCATGAACATTTTATGTGTCCTGCTACAAAGTTTTACTGACAATAACCACAGAATCACAGATGGCTTGGGTTGGAAGGAACCCTAAGGATTATCTATTTCCAAGCCCCCTGCCATGGGCAGAGACACCTCCCACTAGACCAGGGTGCTCAGAGCCCCATCCAGCCCATCAATTGCAATAGATGCCTCAAGAGCAAGAGAAGAGTGTTTGTGTTAGACAGTGAGCTCACTACAGCAAGTTCTAAGTTACAAACATATTTCTTTAGAGATAACCAGAAATAAGGCTCCAATGACCTACCCAGGACAAAAGATGAACAAGAGTAATCCAGCATCTTCCCAAACATTAGAAAAATGCAGAGAAGACACACAAAACAATTAACTTCCTAGGTCTACAATGTGCTTCGACTATACCCCTGAACATGCAAATCACACTACCTATGAACTTTGAACTGAATCAAACTCAAAGCCAACAGAAGAACAATTTTAGGTTTCCTAACTTGGCAGTGACGAGGCAGATCACAGAAGTAAGTAACTACTGCACCACACAACCTTCTTTCAGCAAGGATATCTTCTCTGAACCAGGAACACAGCTGAGTAAAAACTCAAAGCAATAATTATGGGTGAGTCAGAAAGGGGGTTGCTGTATAAGATAACTGAATGCTGAATTAAATGACAGCTGCAAAAGCAGCCACCCTCAAAACACACCTTGATGGTCTCCTTAGAAATTCTGTGGTGGTAGTGAAAGGCCATGTAGAAACCCGTGACATGGGGTGGGGCAGGGGAAAAGATCTAGAATAAAACATAGAGTAAGTAAAAGACCAGACTTGCACTGCAGCCTTCTTTAAATGCTCCCAAAACTAGGTGGATGAGGCAAAGTTTCAATGCATGCCTGAAAAAACAGCTGTAGGAAAAGGACTAGAGATTCTTTAGAAACTGCAGAAACATGGAGTAGTGGGAATCCATAAAATACTCTACTCTTAATAAAGAGGGAAAAAAAGCAAATAGATGCTTGTACTTCAGAGATTAGAGGAAAGTTTTAAGCAACATAGCAGGTGAAGAGAAATCAGATGGATAAGAGCACATTTCCTCACTTCCATTAGGAATAGAATCACAGAAACTAGGTATGTCTAATAAGACAGTGGACTGAAGTTTTCAAAGTTCAATTGAGAAATCATTGTAAGTCAGTCAAGTGCACAGTCTGACTCGCAAACACCCACATGCAAAAAACTCCCGAACATTTATATACAGCTTGGCATAAATGCCAGCAGCACAAGATGTGAAGCCTGAATGTCTGCTTTTAATCAAGGACAGTGACAAAACAGACATACCAGAAATATGATGGAAGTAAGATAAAAAAGTAAGATATTGATACAAAATATATAGAAGAGTCATAAAACTAAATATCAACATATTAAATCATCCAGTCAAATATAGATTGAATTTCCAAACCTAGCAAGGTAAACTCTGTTATTAGACAATATTGGTACCCACACCATTAAGATGGTGGCCACAGCTATGACATCTGAGATGTGTAAGGCCAGCAATGTAACTGTGATGACAGACAGCGATTATGAGTACGTTGGATAAATATCACACTGAAGAGGCCAAGATCACTTTTTTAATATATTCTTTTCATGCAGCTGATCAAGGCCACCCAACTATGGCTGTGGTCCCCAAGACCATACAAGGCCTGAGCCAAAACGCTATTTTCAAACAGTGATTTTTTTTAATGGCAACTTTTATTTCTGCAAGTCTATTGGCCAAGTTTATTAATAAAGACAGGAGTCCACTACCACAGACTTCCATAAAAAAGAAGCAACATATAATAAGAAAATACTAAAATGAAGCCAAAAAGACAAGTCAAAATTAAGATGCAGCATCCAATGACAACACTAAGATTGAATGTACTGAACTGCAGTACAATGACTTTAAATACACACATCAAATTAAACTTATTTTTGTGGGGAGGGGAAAGCTCCTAGCATTTAAACATCAACCTTCGTAAAATCAGCAGTCTAGCTTTATGAGTCAAATGGAATCAGTCACTGAATGTAACATTTACAGACATATCAGAGTGCAGAGGAATAATCTGCAAAAGTGCATTGACACTGACCAGCACCTCAGGAACAGGAACCGTGCCTGAAAAAGGCAAGCAGATGATCAAAGTAAAGAGCAAAGTGTTCAGGGAAGGAAAGACCACTGAGGAAAAAAATCCCCAAATTCTGAACAAAACCCTATTATGAGTTTACAGTACCATGCAGGAAACTGAGGAGAACCTTTACAGGCAACTTGTTGAAGGTTTCACTCCTCAGAGCAAAACATCAGGAGAGGTTACAGAGGAAAGAGTGACAAATGGGGGAAGAGAGGGGCTATCACTCCCCAATTCTAAAAGAAACCAAGTTACTGCAGTGTGAAACTTCTGGGTGAAACCTGCCTCACTATCAAGTGACTGGAAGCTGGCAAAAGTGACAGCAAGTTTTTGTGATTTTATTCGGTGGAAGGACCACTTGTTTTTTAAGAAGAGATTCCAGAGAGATCCAGGGAACTAAAGACTAGTTATATTTTTCTGCACATAGCAAAGTGTCAGAAGTTGTTCTAAAGCCAAGAAAACAACAAGATAAACACAGAGAGTTGCTTTTGCAAATGGAAGTCATGTTTGATAAACATTTTAGAGTTCTTCTAAAGAAGAACTTAAAAGAGATGAGAGTATGGAGATCTAATAATGGTGCATGCTTGAAATTCTAAAAGGCATCTGACACATCCCCTTTCCAAAAACTATTAAAGATGCTGTGCTGCCAAAAGAAGTTGTCATATCAGTACATTGTTTAAAGATAGAAGACAAAGGGTATGAATCAGCAGTTGTTCTTTCCTAAGGACATGCAGTGTGAGCAGAATACCACAGGCACCTCTGTTCGGGCAGGCAAAGTACAACCTATTTCTAAGGGTCCTGAGACAGCAGTTTCTGAATGCCACAGCATATTCCAGTAACACTAAGTTACTCAAAGTAACAAAGGGATTAAGGAATTAAAAAATTGCAGAACCATTTCACTGAGGAAATAGGCGTTAAAACCAGCAACCAAACTCATTGTAGATATCTGAAAACAATTTATGCTGAAAAAAATACAAAAATTCAGATCTTTAAATACATATATATATATGGAAATGGACTCCAAGTTGACCATTAATTATTTGGGACTGAGTTATTGCTCTGAAAATATAAGTGCAAAGGTTAGGAAAAAGCAAAACACTTAGGCATCATTTTTGGAAACAACATAAAACAAAACATAAAAAAATTTAATCTTTTAAGAATAGATCCACAGTGAATTCTGCAAGAAGATCTACCTGTTGCTCCCTCCTTGAGAAACTGGAAAAGTAAAGCAAAGTTCAACACAGACAATACAAGATTCAAAAGAGCTCTCCAGCAACAAGCAATTAAAAGAAATATGACTCTTCAGTATGAAACAGAAACAGCTAAGGCAGGCAGGATAAGATAGAGGTTTACAAATTCAAAAGCAAAACAGAGAGAGCACCAGAGGGCTGTTTTTAGTGCCTGCAGGCCTCAACCAGAGCTACCTATTGGTGGGTTCAAACATCCCAGTCACAAACTGCTGGAGACACCAGTCTTCTAAGGAGCCACACCTGATCTGTTGTCTACCCTGCACATTCCCTACTTCCCCTGTCCAAGACATCACACCAGGCCAGACAGAACCAGGATTATGTCAACCAGTTTTCAATTCTAATTTATCAGTTTGTAGAAAAGGGGGAAAAAAGCTTTTTAAAAGTATGATTTAAAGCTACCAACACTTCAGTCTGGTCCTATGGCAACAGCAATAATAAAAACATAGTATGTACTGAAACTTTTTAAAGAAATTACTCTGTGTCATGCTGAGATTCTTCTGACAGCATTATTTCAGCTTTTAATTGCAAATGTAAACTAAAAATTCCATTGCTAATAACTTATTTAACAGCTCTCTTACCAAAAAAAAAAAAAAGGGGGATAATAATAATTAGGGTCAGAACTCACTAAAAGGGAATTATTTCTAGTTTCTTAGGTTTGGCTTTTGGCCAAGACATGTCACACAGACTTTGTTTGTAAAATACTAAGGATGGGTATGGGCAGCAGCCAAGTCACTGACATATTCCTACTTCACTAGTAAAAATGTCCCAGCTGTCCTTCCTCACCTTCAGTGCCCTTGGGAAAAATTCATGTAATCTCTGGCCAACTCCTTCTACCAAGGAAAAATACAGCAATTATATTTTTGGTGCAAAGACACGTATGACACATAACAGCAATAACAGGAAGATAAGGACTCCTGGAGGGATTACTTTTAGTAGTATTTTATATTCCAAAGTGAGTAGCACGACCAACTGTAAAATCTCCTGATTGTACAAGCACTCCTTGTATTATTTCCCAATACATACCTGCAAGAAGCTTGAACATGCACTGTTTTCTGGCACAAAGACAACATTTCTCAGCTGCACAAATGAAGAAAATCTCAGACTTTAAAGACTCAGTTATCATCAGTAGGATCTCTTCTTTCTGTACTGTGGTGTGTGCCAAGATGGGAAGTAATTTCAAAAGCTGAATCAACATCTGGATCATGATGCAATGAACGCCAGAGCTAAGAAGTGAAGGTCCTGAACCACATTCATAGTTTTCTTCAGAGATAATAAAAACATCAATTATCAAAAATTACTTGAGCTCAATAGAAAAGCCTGAGGTCAAACATTTGGTAAGTTTTCAGCAAGACAGGAACACTCAAGATCATTTACAGCAGAATAATTACTCTGTTTCAAGAGTTGCTTTGAGTAAAATAAATGGCTATTTTATTGACTATGCATACATATGAGGGAGCATCATCTTAACAGCTGAACTGAGTGTTCATGAAGATGCAGAGCAAAACACCTTGACTTTGTGCTCTGGAAGTGATACATGTTCTGAACATTGACTGAGTCCTTGCAAAATCTCTTATGCAGCAAGGTCTGCAGCTGTAGTGTTCAGCAGCGCACGTGCAGCTCAAGATGAGAATATGACAGGATTAGCAGCTCCAGTGCTGTAGCAGTCCTTCGATGGGCACACACAAGTGCCACTGCATTGAGTGAGTGCTGTACGTACATTCAGGAATGGAACTGAGCAGGCTTTGTCTTTATAAAAATATATGGCATATAATTAAATCTCCTAAAGGCAATTCAGGTATGCTGAAGATCTGGAAGTTCCTAGCTTTGTAGTGTTAGGTACAAACAAACAAAGCTCAAAGGAAACTCCTCGCTACTTTGTAGGGACTAACTGATAAGAATGCAAAACTACGCAGTTCACAATCTTTGCCCTACTCGAAAAACTCGATGCAATCATACCTGCCACCCAATAAACGTCTCTGCACTTTATTAACCTTTGTGTAACATGATAATTCCAAGAAAATCTCACTCTATCCTAAATTAGAAAACAGAACTTTATAAAAATACAGTGCTTTAAAAATGTATCAGCACGTTATTAAAGCTATCACCATATCAAAACCAGATCCTTTTCAAATTGTTTCATATACAGACTCTGTAATACCAAACAGACTCTTTCAGGCAGCTAAACACACACGTTGCACTTCACTGCTGCAGAGTTTCTCCTCTGACTAAATAAGACCAAGTCAGTTATGTACATCAATCTTCAAACAACTTCCAACCCTCTCCCTTTATTTAGTATATATTTATATATTACCATCATGGCATTAAAGCAGTCATTTATTCAAGGTAGTACTTAGGTCATAAGCTGCAAGCCTCCATCTACAACCAGAACACTCCCTGTAACATACGGGGATTCTAGAAGAAAGACAACAGCTTGTGCAACTTCATGAGGCTCTCCAAATCTTCCAAGGAGAATTGCTTTCTTCAACTGATCTTCTTCCAAATGAGCTGTCATGTCTGTGTGAATAAAGCCTAAGAGCAGAGAGATATATGAAGAGTTACCTAACCTTCTACTACATTTATCTAGTGGATTTCCCACTGCATCCTACAAAGTGAAATCTATTACCAGGATTCAGCACCAGCCACAATTCTTCAAAGTCTCCAAACACAGCCCACATCATTTGATGGCCAAGACCACTTTTTTATCTAACCAATAAAATACCTTTTAGTTTCGGAAGTAGTGATGCAATAATCAAAATGCAAAGATCTATAGAAGTCCATTAAAAAAACCAAACAAAACCAAACAACTAAACAAAAAAGGTAACTAAAATTCAGTTCAAAAACCGTATTTAGTATCACTTTTCTGAAAGACAAAATATACCAATTTCACCAAAATGTTCTCAATTAAAATACAAGCACAAAATGTCTGGCAAGAAACCCTCTCAGACTTTAAAGTGTTTGCGTTATATCTCAGAACTTATGACAGTGCTTACATAACTTCTAGTAGAGCATTCATTTGAAGAGTATTTCTAGACATTTTCGAAGGCCCTTTTCTACAATTTTCCATTATCTGAGATTTGGCTTTCCCACTGCTGTACAACTCTACACACAAGCTGCAGCTCCATAAAGAGCTGATCTTACCTGCTTTCTAGCTGCCATCAAGAAGGGAAAGTCTCCCTTTTGCTTTCTACTGTAAAACTCTGCCCCTTTATGATGGCTGTGGATGAGCTGCTCAACTCACTAAAGAATAAAAATATTTTTCCTGCCTACTTCACAAGCTGAACAGGTTCATGTAGAATTCTGAAAGGCATCAGAAGTAGCAGAAGGTAAGCAGCAGTGTACACAGTTATGAGTAGAAAAATTCAGAAAATACAGAAGGGATTTTTCCTTAAGGGTGGTGGTTTGCTTGAACTAGATCATCTTATGAAATCACAGGCTTTATTCACAGAAATAACTTTCAGGACTCCCTCCTTTTACTACAGGGAGACAGGGTTGCTTTTATGACAGCTTCTCATGGTCTGCCATGTTTCCCTAGTAACAAATAAGCATTCTCTAGCTGGAGACAAGGGTAGCTCTCTGTCTACAATTAGCTCTAATCCTTCCATCTGCAAGAACAGAAAGTTTTGAAGGACGAACAAAGAAAAAAAAAAGACATTTATTATGTAATAATGGATAGAGGAACAGGTAGACTCACAATTCCAAAAGACTGAAGGTTTTCTAAAAGAACATACTATACTTTAAACAAACAAATAAACAAAACGTATTTAAAACATTTACTTATAAAGCTGAAGAAAATAATAGAAATTTGTCTTAAGTTACTTTCAGAGTACAAGAAATATCCACAGTCTTAATGAATTGCAACAGTCAAGGATGCAGGAATTCCTCAAAAACTAACCTGGAGCAACAACGTTGACTCGAATTTGCTTTTTTGCTACTTCTTTAGCAAGAGAGCATGAAAATCCAACTAATCCTGCTTTGGTAGCACTATACACACTTTGACCAGAGTTGCCTTTAAGTCCTACAACACTCCCTAAAATAAAGAAACATCAAAGAGAAGATTAAATGGGTAACTTGAAATGTTGTACTAGCTTTACTATTTTCATTTTAAACTTGGAATGAAAACTGAGATCACAAGAAAACGAATAAAATATATATAACTTTATGCACTTTATCCTGCTAGGATAAGCAAATCTCCCAATTATGTGTGATTTTTTGTACAATCCATGTATCTATGTGGACCGACAGGCACCAGGAGAGTAAAATGAAGACTTTTCTAAAAAAAAGTACCCCTGCCCACATTAAATAAAAAAAGAAAGAAATGGACTGTACCTAGCAATTCTTAGTTAATAGCCAGCAGCTGGTAGATCTAGATAATGAAAAAATTGGTTAAGAAGAGCAAAATTCTTTTTTCAATAAAATATAAAGTCTGAGGTGTTTATTACTGAAAAAAACTGGTTTTCTATTTTGAACTTGCTGAAATTACACAAAAGAATAAGCATTCATAAAGAAATGCTAAATACAGAATGTCTAAATACAAGGAAAAGGAAAATTAGTCAATTGTAGCAAGTAATGTAACATGTTACACCTTCTAAACATATCTAGAAGACTAGTACACAGAATTCCACTGGCTCACACAAGCAACTTACCTATATTGACAATAGCACCTCCCTGTTGTTGAATCATGACCTTTACAGCAGCTTTGCACGTCAACATTGTTCCCAAAAGGTTAGTGTGAATCTGGGCTATCATATCTTCAGTCTTGGTTCTCAGTAACAAACCATCTCTGACAAACAAACCAAAAAACATCCCAAAGAACTCACTGAACACCCCACTGATCAAGTTTGCTCACAAAAAAAAATTGATAGAATATTAATGGGGCTGTATGTGGTTCTATATATTCGAGCATTCAAAAAGACAACACTGCAAGAACTACACATAGCAAGAAACAAGTTACCCATGCTTCTGGCCACAAAGTCTCTTTTGGAGAGTGATACCAAGCACTGTTTTGGACCATTTGGGGGGAAAAAGTGGAAGAAAGAATAGAGGGTGAACTCAAATTCAGAACGCAGAAACTACAGCAAAAGCTGTATCATCTGTTAGCACTTTACTGCCATCAGGAACAAAATATTGGCAAGCACTTAATATTGTTTTCAGATGTGCTCATTAGCAACACTCTTACTAAATGCAAAGGGCCAGAGCACCTTACAGTGAGCTGCCTTCATCCAGAATTACCTACTGTCTTGTAAGGAGTAACCAACCTGTTGATCCCAGCTGCATTAACCAAGTAGTTAATAGGACCCAAATTCCTCCGCATTTCCTCAAAAGTCTTTTGGACTTCTTGTTCACTGGATACATCACAGCTAAGTGCCAGATGTCCTGCTGTATTGAAATACATATAACGTCAAAATAAACAGTAAAAGCTGTGTATCATTCATAAACCTTCTTCAGAATTTATTAACTCAGTTGCAAAACAGATGTTGAACTCGTTATAATTTAAGGAACCTATTTAATCCCCAGACAATTTTCAAGTATTGTATTCATTAGTTATGTGACAATTCCTTTTTTTATATTCTTTGCTTCTTGAAATCAGAAGTTCAGCATGAGCAGACTGGTCTCAGTTCTGGCTTGTTCAGGAGCTAAGGATGATTCATTTCACACCACTTCTACTGTGACCCCAAACAATTCCATTAATCTTAAAATTCCTGTCATGCAGATAACATAGGTAACCTACTTTCCCAACGACTGTTGTGAAAACAAAATCGTACTAATATAGCTTTATATATATATATATATTTCTCAGCCTTTATTTTCCTTTTCATCTAGTTAAACATTGAGGGGTTTTTACTGACTCACTATTTTTACAAGTCACCTAAGCACAGGGCAGTGAGGAGATAACTGCACAGCAGCATACGTACCACCAAGATTCCGGGCAGTGCTCTGGGCCACGTCCAGATTCCTAGCAATGATGGCCAGGCGGCAGCCCTTCTGTGCCAGGAGCTCTGCCACGGCTTTGCCTATCCCACGGGATCCTCCAAAAATGGCACAGACCTTGCCCATCTCCAAAACAAGTCACAAATAGCAAATAAACCATCAACTTCATGTCCAGTATAGCAAGACAGTAATTGCTGTTCTTGTCAACATCACAGCCTTTACCCGTTTGTAGCAGTTTGTAATAGCAGGTTATAGAATTAGTGATTTGTTTTGTTTTTTTTATTCATCAAAAAATTAAACAGTTGAACTAAATCAGACACCACTTCCATAAATGAAAATTAATTCTTCAATATTTCTGAACTAGTGAAAAAAAAAAAAATCATGCCCATCATCTAGCATTCCAATACTAGAGTTATGGCAACTTCTATTCAATTGATAAATTATGTGATTTATGTACCTAAAGGCCATAACGTATCGTTCAGCTGCTTATTCAAAGCTGATGTACTGGTTGTAATTACATTGTTCTTGCAATCACTATTCTAGTGCTGAAGTCATTTAGCCTCAAGGTCTCACTCCATCCAAAGTATCTGTGCTGGACACCACCAGTGCAAATGTTACTGAGTACAATTTGAAACTATTGTATTTACACTGGTTTAATACTGTCAGACTATGTTTTACCACTAGCCTGGGGTTTTTTGTTTCTGCCTTTGAAGGAAGAAAAAAAGCTTTTTGACATACGAAATGATTCCGAAGTAGCTAGCTTTGATGTTTAGAACGGAGTACAAAAAGAAAGTACTTCTGTAGAACGATCTTTTATTCTGCAAGCTCTAGAAACCAATCAGCTGTTTTGGGATTTCCTGAGGAGACAGAGGCAGAATCCAAGCAATAATAATGAATCTTTTTTCCATACATTTGAATAAATCCTTTTTGAACCCGATTATACTCTCTTCATAACATCCTGAGGCAATGAGTTTCATTATTTGTGGGAAAGTACTTCCTTTTGTTCTTAATTTGCTCTCTGATTAGATAATTCTATGCATTTCTCCTCATACCTTCCCCTTGCTCTTTCACTCTCCACCTGTATCCTCTTTCAGGTCTACTCAGCCACTCCTACACTTATGGAAGCTATTCAATACCTCACTGAAGAGCGTCTGAGTCCTCAGACCTTACCCTTGGCCTCACTGAGGTCCACTGAACCCTTCGGGATGAATGACAATCAGAACAGCACACGGTACTAAGTGTACCAGGCCACCACCAGCTCATGCAATGGCATGATGATTTTGGTCTTCTGTAACAGAGTCTGAACAAGCAGACGGTCTGCCCTTTTCCCTGACAAAGTATTCACAAGCGCCTGAAACCGACCCACGCGTCTGCTTTCCCTGGCAAGTTTCTGGAACAGGGAAAGCCCCTTGTGCACTAACCAGGCATTCGCAGGTGGGGCACAGGGCCTACCTGCAACGCAGCAATGGACAGTTTGTGCTTTAACACAGAAACGCCACACAGGCTCCTTGGAGCTGCGACTTGGCAGAAAAAGCTGCAGCAGGAGTAATGACCCGCTGTTCCCTGGATACATAACGGAAGGGAAAACCAGGTACCTTCGGAGCAACAGGCACACGCAGGCGCCTGTACCACCTTTGCTCTTCTTCCAGAGCCAACTACATAACGCGTGACCCCGGGGCTCCAGCGGCACCACCCCACGGCGCTGGGCTGCCAGCCCGAGGAAGGCACCTTTAAACAAGGGAGAGCGGGGCTCCCGCAGCC
>VZTG01004626.1:643421-737725 GCA_013397845.1 Melanocharis versteri
AAAAAAAAAAGAAATTAAAGAATGAAGTAGATTTGTCCATGTCTAACATTTTTTTAAAAGAAAAAACCAGAGGTTCAGAGAGTATTCAAGCTAATATTTACCTCCTAATTTTCACAGTGGAGCTGCTAAACCAGAGAAGATGGATACATGAAGACCATGCATTTATCAAAGACCCTGCTATTTTCCCAAAACCAGATATCTGGCTTCTACTCCAGGCTGGCTTTCTGCAGCACGAGGATCATTAGCTATGATTTTTTAAGCTGAACCTACAACTTCAACCAACCTTAACTAGGATAGAAAAGTCCATTGCTTTTGTCTATTTTCCTTCTACACGGATAATGCTGTTGTGGTTTTCTCTCTTCTTAGTAGACAAAAGAAGGAAGAATGCTTCTCTCTTTCCATCTGACAGAAAAAGAGTCATCTTTATTGTCTCCAGCCATAGTCTTTTCCTTAATACTGCCCACAGACCAGAGATTTTCACACAAAATTGCCTGAATTTGGACTCCAGCAACTACCATTGCGTAATACCACACTGCATCACTCAGATCATAATTATCTTATACAAGTGGGTAACATCTCTGCAGAGTGTGCAGTGTTTACACAGCACAGTTTATTTCTGTTTACTTCATTGAATCACTGTTGAATTTGAGGATGTGTTTCATGAACAATTATTCTGCTCTAATAGTAACAAGTAACATATTTGCTTTACAGACACCTCAACGAAGCACTCCTGTCAACATGAATTGTCTGTCATGGGCTTTAAAATGTTTTGAAAAAAATATGGCATGCCATCTGGCTCCCAGGCACTCATTAAATCCATTGGAATATGAGTGTTTAAGGAAGCTAACATCACATGATGCCCACAAGAAAGTGGGAAAGAAGGGAAGGGAAGGGAAGGGAAGGGAAGGGAAGGGAAGGGAAGGGAATATTTAGAGATGATACAAACAAGAAAAAAAGGATGTGTTTACAATTTAATTTCCTACAACTAAGATCATGCCAGCCCTTTCAGAGAATAAAGAGAAATGACAGATTCTGTTCCCAGGAGTTTTTGGTCCAAGAGTATTTTCCAAGTGAAATGAAGAAGGAGGAAAAATATAGCAAGGGAATGGAATGCTAAAGCCATAGAATATTTAGGTTCCTCAGGGGAAGGATGCCCCCGTGAACTGAGATTCAGAGGACATGCTCCAAGTTTCTTTTAAGATTTGCCAAATCACTTCATTTTTCCCCTCCAAATGTCAGGTCTCCCATCTTTAATTGAGGCTAATGACTGTCAGCTTCCCATATTGGCACAGCCGTAGGGAAACATCTCCTACTACATAGTTACTGTCATCTTCTGTGAAAGCACTTTCAGGCCCTGGTGTAGAAAGAGGACTGCACCTGCAAAAAGTGAATTGCTGGATAGATACAGGATTTAAATCCCATTTGGAAAGGCAGTCTCTTTTATTAGGGGAGTTGTCAGTAATTTTGTTCATGGGAAACTTAAAAGGACGTAGATTAGGAAAGGTTGGGGGAGTTTCCAAAAAGATATGTGTGTTTAATTTTAAAAAATCCCAAAACAACCCAGGTTTGACATTGACTGTGTATTTCGTGTAATTTTTCAAATAAATTAACTGAAATTTACTAGAAACAGCTAGACTGTTGCTTGCTGGAATATGCAAGCGCTTTGCAAAAACAGAGGCGTTTTTGTGGTGCTGTGCATTTATGTTCAAAAGCTGTTAAATATAAGTAAATAAACAATCTGATAAATACATGTTAAGCAATTCTACTTATGACACATTGGTCCATTGCCCGATGACAATGATGCAAGAGAAAAGAACAAGCTGCAATCCTGCAGAAAAGAGCCCAGGGAGTAAAGGGAAGGAGCACAAGAGATAACCAAATGGGATAAGAAGGAAAAAACAAGAAAGGCCTCATCCAGCAGACAGCAGGACATCACCTACTGAATGACATATGGACTAATGGTAGGTCAATTTCCTCCAGTGTAGCAACTGGGTAATGTTGTGCTTACTGACCTTATCCAGCCTCTGCATTTTCTCAACTCAATGCATAGCTATTTTTAGCAGCAGTACTCTGCAAAATGTTTTATAACTCATCTTGGCTGTAAAGCTGGATCCAGTTGCAACATCCTTCATAGCTTTAACTGTTCTTTGAATTCACAGAACTAATCTCAGAGCTGTGGGATTTTGTCAGCCATGGATTCCTGAATTAGGGGAATTGGCTAAGCCTCTGATGGAGGCAACCAAGAATGAAGAGATAGAGCCTATTGAATGGGGCCCAGGGAGGGATCAAGCTTTTAAAGCAATAAAAGCTAATATTTTCAGGATATTTTTAATTAGCACACTACAGGCATAAATTTTGTGAAACTATGAGGAAATTAGAGTCTTGTTTTCTTTTTCGTACTGTTCTGAGATACAACCAAAGTTGTTTTAGAGATTCAGGTCTGACTGGATGGGGCTTTGAGCAACCTGGTCTAGTAGAAGGTATCTGTGCCCATGGCAGGAGGTTAGAACTAGATGGTCTTTAAGATCTCTCGCAATCCAAACTATTCTATGGTTCTGTGACTCACAAACCTACCAAACTGAAGATGCTCCTTCTCGTTGTTCAAAAGAACAAGACCATTTGTTACACTAGTCGATTACTTCATACAGTGTGTGCTGCCAGGTAGGTTACAAATGTCCAGTCGTATGTTCTCCTGTTACCCAAATAAAGTCCCCCGAAACCTGAGCGAGACATTCTACAGCTAATCTGCACATCAGCAGAGTGCCTGCATGAACAGCACTGGTTGAGAAGGTTTCTAAATGAGGACAAAAGATTCTCATTCATGAAGCTGAAAATCTTCATGGTTTTAGCTCAGTTTCCTTTAAAACTTCTCTGAGAATGACAGACTCCTTTACCATCAGCAGTGTTTTCATAGCTCCCATCATAACAGGTAGGAAAGACAGCAACAGCCAAACCACCTCATCCCAGCCTCACTTCTGAAATGTTTGCAGAGTTTTTGCCAAACCAATTGATGCTCTTTCTGTATTCTGCGTGAAACTACATGTTTTTATCCCAAATATAAAAGAAAGATCTCTCATGGAAGAAACAAATGAGCCCTCCCTATTCCCCCCACCCACAAGTTCGTGAACAGAATAATCCTGAATCTCCGAGATTTTTTTATGTCCCCACTTTTTACACTCACTGGATGCCAATCTGTTCTCCACCAAAGTGCAGACAGCACCACTGGCCTGTCTCAAGAGCCAGCCAGTTATTGACCTTTTAAGCCTGGCCATCTCAGTAACACTCCAACACTTGCTAAACACTGTTCTTCACAAAGCCAGACCAGATTAAAAGGGTAAGTACTGCAATTGCCCATTTAGTTTGATCAGGTAAAAATTGCTTCTCTTTTTTTTGGTTTGTTTTTTTTTAATTTTTTATTTTTTAATCCAATGGAACAGTATCTCCAAATAGAATATAGAAAACACACCCGAGCTCTCCATAGTGCTGTACTTTTCCATCCTATGTGTTACAGTATCCAAGAAATCAATTTCAGACTTGAAATGTCAATTTCATTTATTTTTGCTGAATTAGAAAAAGCATAAACCACTTCTTTTTGTAAGTAACACTGGTTTTTTCTTTTCTTAGAACCACACCATTTTATTTCCAGGATGGTCCAGAGAGAAAAAACCACTAGGATTCAACAAAATGCCTCATCGTACATTTAAGATCATGTTTAAATCTACTCCTGTTATGCAAAGCTTTTGTTCTTTTTTGTTTGTTTTGTTTGTTTTGGGTTTTTTTTGTTTAGTAACACTCCAATGCACTTAATCCTTTATGAAATGAAGGCCTAGGAGGTTAAGTGGTGCATGTGAAAAAGACAGAAAAGGAGGTGGTTGGGCATAACATCAGGCTACATTATAATTAGCCACTAGACATGCTAGTTTTAGCTATAAAAAAGTAATTTAAAGTTATAAGCAAGACATTACATTTATGCCTTAGGGACCTCGTTTATATTTGGAATCACTATTTCAGCATCTAATATCTCTTCCAAAAGCATTCTACTGTGTTACCAAATATAGCTGAAACACAACATAAGCCAGCTATATAAGCTTTTGTAAAGTCGTCCATAGTGCTTTTAGTTACAAAAACATGGGCTTTCTATTTGTGTCTTTTGTAATGCCAGACAGAAATAAGCTTTTAATAACAAACATTAACCAGATATTGACCAGAATCTAATATGTGCCCTTGAAAAAAAAAACTATTTCCTTAAAAATGTTACTTTTGATAGGATTGCAATAGAGAAAACATGCAGACAGATACATGACAGATCTTCAGACAGACACAAACAACCAGGAGTTCCGGCCTAGTACGTGTATTCCACGGCACTATCTGATGACAAAGTCCAAGAGGCTCAAAAGTACAGGTTTGCTAATTTTTCCCCAAACTAGTTCCTGCACTTGACAAAAGCTACTTCTTGTACTGGTGGATTTAGCCATTAGTCAACAGAAACAGGACTGTGGGCTAATTAAGTCATAGCTGCACGAGTACATTCTATTACTGTCAGCTGTGAGACTGGGATACTTCATAGTCAAAACCAAACCTGTTACACTGATTGGCAAAACTATGAAGAGAGCAGATGGAACAATTCCCACATCATCTCGTTCATCAGTAACACACTTAACATGGAGTCCACACAACAAAGGTTTGCCAGCATAAACACGCCCCAGCAGTGAGACACATCCTCCTGACTGACCATTTCCCATCAGCGTGACCTCTGAAGAGACGTGACAGCTCTCACAGCCTGGCTTTGCTGTCTGAGCTGTCGTGCAGCTCTGACAGCAGTTTGTGCCATCAGCCCCGGCTGTGCCTGCACCTGGGGGCTCTGGCAACACAGCTGTCACCAGAACGCCCCCAGACATGAAACCAGCTAAGTTCTGTTGTGGTCCTCATCTCCCAACATCCAAACACTTGGGCACATCCAAACCTCCCTGACCTACTGTAGGAGAGGAGCATTAGCATCATTTACTATGGAATAGCATATTGTAAAATAAAAACCCCAAGATAGCTGTGGTTGGACCAGACAATGTTTCACTGATCTCTGTAATTACAGGGCTGTTTCTCCTCCCACCCACTCCCCACTGGCACATTCACTGCTGCTGACATGTCAGTCTTTAACAAGGGAACTGTGTAACTTTGCCAGACTCAGAAACTGATGCTCAAGCCTGCTGATCCTGTGCTGTAAAGATCAGCACACGGTGTTGAGAAACATCACCTACAGAATTTTATATTTCAGTATGTAACTTCTCTTGGATCACCTAAGTGTGCACTAACCCTGCCAAATCAGAGAAACAAATTACAAGACCACTGTTGTGTTTTGCCACTACAACCAAATTTTATTTGCATTTGACACTAGGTTAACACGGATTTCCTTAACAAGGAGTATTCTAGGTAAGGTAAAGAACAAATGAGAAATACTATCTGCCATTTTCTTGAGAGCAGCTAAGGCAGACCTCCAAACAGCAATATGGTTGTGGTATGTACAACCGGACCACTTAAAATTTGGTCCTGAACCACTCTCTGGTTCTTCAGACAGAATTCCAAGGCCATCACATTCTTGCTCTCTTTTTCCTATTTATTGGAGACATTCTCAACAGAAACTCTCCGCTTTCTGAGAATTATAACAGAAATAACCCATTCAGTATTAAGAAATACACATTTGGTGGAAGCAATCAAGAATACTGAATGCCTAGGCAGGACGAGTACCCATTTTTTTAACTTTTAAAATGTTTATCTCTTTGCATGTGTTCCTATCTTTCATGAAAATGTTGATCTTTACAAAGCCCAGTGTTACTTTATTTTAAAAAACTATTAAGCTTTATCCTTGTAAAAAAACTATATTATGTATCACAGATTTTAAATTATTGAATGCAAAGAATTTCAGTGACTGCAGGGGCAAATAGTTACTTGTGTACTATAAACTTAGAAGTCGGATAGCAGCATACAGTAAAGCTTTGATAAGGAGCAAAAAAATAAGATTTCCCTGATCTGTGTGTATTCAAAAGACACACTAAGACTGCCTACCAGAGGAGTGGAGAAAAATTCTTTGAACTGTAAACTTTTTAGAGCTAACATTCTTCAGCTTATTCAGAAGTTCAACCAGCTGAAATAAGAAATTTGACCTGGGGCACGTCCCTTGTTGTGGAGAACAAAGTCTATGACCACTTTAAAGTTATTCCGCTGCTGACTCATCTTCTCTCCCAAGCATTTGCAGATACACCATGAGAAAATACAGCAGCAACTAACCACAAAAGATTTTGGGACTGGCAGCTGTTAGCAGACCAAAGCCTACTATGCAATTGTGGATCTGGAAATTTATAGGTTTGATTGAAAAGTGAGCAAGTCTTCTATGCTTTGCAGTGCTGCTAAATGGCATCATCTTTGATCTAGTGCCTCAGCTGCAGCAGTGGGGCAAACGGTTTTTGAGAGAAGCATAACACAGCCTGAATAGCTCTGTATTTTCCAAGTATGAAAATCATCCAGCTCAGTTTCTTTCAAACATATTCATTCCTTTAGGGCAGATGAGATATTTTCCTTCACTATTTAACAGTAGGGGGCATATTCAGTGTATGCCAGCAAAGTTTAATGAAATCAATGAAGTAGCACTGATTTGGAGTAATTGAGAATCCAACCATGTGTTCTAATGCCAAAGAATTTGGATATTTCTAAGGGCTTATACTGCTTTCCTTTCTGGGAAGGGGGGGGATGGGGAAGGGGGGCTTGGGGGAGTCAGGAATTAAAGTCCATTTGCTTTGTGAAATGGGGTTCTATATAAGGTGGCAAAGACAAAAAAACACCTGCACGGATATTTTAAAATCTTGACATTTTTCTTTCTGCCTTTGTAATTGAAGTGAATTTTGTCTTGATGTGCCAGCCAAATTTCCACTCTCTACACTCCTGTACAGGCTGTTCTCACCACTCTGAAATGAGAATGTAGCTAGTGTTTGGACGTCCTGTGAACTGGTTTAGATCTGAAAGACTACTAGATGCAAACATCAGAAGGCCTCTGGGCCATGTAACCTGAACCACGTGGGCACTAGAGTTGGGTGCACAGTGCAGCAAGTGCTATTCATTTACATGTGCTAAGGGGAATTTTTACAAGCTTGTTAGAACTGTGAATAATTGAAATCTGGGCCTAATGTCACTGTGTCTACATTTTCTTTACTCCACTGAGTAGGAGCAGTAGAGCAGTTAAGAACAGATTTTGCCACGTTTTAGCAAAATAATACAGCTGACAGAAAAGAGTATAGTAGAAGGAACAGATAGATAATACTTTCTGAGATCTGCTAATATTATGTAGAGTGTAACCACTCTGATTTGATAGGCACACATGAAATGCTCATTATGTAACATTCTGAATGGATTTTGCACATTGCTGATTCAGTACAGCAAATTCATTTTGTTCTGTCCCTTGTACCAGGGTGATTCTGAACAAAGCGCTCTTCAGCTGTTAAAATGGATCAGCTAAGTCTCCCACCCACAGAAGTCAGGCTCGAGGAGATTTCTCCTAAGAGGGTTTAGATGCTGATGATCGTATTTGGAGTCAGATCTAATCCATCAGAATCTATCTTCAAACTCACAAAAACCAGTCAGCCTTTACTTTGAAAGCAAGTTTTACACCACATACCTCAGAAGCACAGGAATCCTCAGTTGGCAAAGGAGGAAACAGATGCATAAAGGTGACACCTCAAGTTTTCAAGAGCAGGTGCTTACCTCAAGGCTGTCAACAAGTTTGTCTACCAGAAAGTAAGAGCTGTTGGGGTGACACTGTGGAAGAAGAATGCATTGCATCTTTGTAGGCATTCCCCAAGAGATTCGGTCCTCTAATGTTAGTGTTACTGCATAAAATATGCAGAAAGTGGACACTACCCCTGTTTATTAATGCAAACCTGCAACTACTGTTGTAGCTTTTTCTTTATGTATATCACACAGTACTCAGTATGAGATATATATAGATAGATACAGATAAATATAAATATTCTCAAAGCACACCTGTCATCTCAGCCTTTCAGGTAAATCAGAAATACAGGTGCTTAGTTCTGGATTTTAAATGTATTTGACAGAAGAACAGCAGTTGCTCCAGACACAAGCACCTAACAAATACAACCTTAAGAGACTGGATAAAGACTGAGGGCTGCATCTTCAGCCTTAGACATCCAAGTTCCTCTCAGGTCCTTTCACAGAGCTTGACTCTAGTAACTAAGGTAAGATCACTAATAAGTTAGTTAAGATTCAGGTCCCGTATACAGGTCTTTCAAATCCCTTTCTCTTTCCCATTTTTCCCCAAATCTAATCTCCATGTTCTGATCATTCAACATCACCATTCTCAGCTCTTTTGTTGCTATATACAAATATTTTAAGTATGCCATTAAAAAAGAAGTAGTAGTAGTAGTGTTGTTGTTGTTATTCAAAAGATTAATGACACTGGGTTTGTTCAAGTCAAGCTTCAAATCTGCTTAAGATATACCATTAGTAACCCAATGCAGGGAACAAGTACCTGAGCATGATTTGAGAACTATACATATTGCAGAAGCATGGTAGGAATCCAAAGAATATTGGCATATCCTACAGAAACCAGTGGCGTCACAACTGCGCACATACATGAAAGACTACACTGTAGGAGTTTTAGTAATGCCAGACACAAATCTTTTTAACTAGACAAGTGGATTCTTGTGTACCATTAAGGTCAATGTGCACCTTCAAACATATTTGCTTAAAGCTACTGGAAAGAACTGATACCTTTAGTTTTAACTTTCATATTTTTTAGATTTTGTACTGCCTTAGTGTGTAACTCTGGGCTTCATGTATAGTGCTAACAGCTCTCCTTGTAGCCTGGCTAGACAAAACACATCGTTTTCCAGCCCGAAGAACCAAGGACATTTGCAGCTTCAGACCCCAAGAATGTAAACAGCCACGAACTGAGAGGGGCCAGTCCGAAAGGATGGGACTGCATGGACTGAAGCTGTGGTTGGACAGTTGGCCCGAATATGTAAATGGGCCAAAACTTATAAAAAGGGCGAGAACGCGTGACCCAGGTCCATCTTGGGTGTAGTCTTGGCCAGACTTTTGTACTCCCAGGGTGTGTCCTGTAAGGGCCTTTCAGTAAATATCTACTTTATTCTTTAACTCTGTCCAGCCTCTGTTCCAGGTAGCCTTCCTTTAGGCATCAGAACAAGCCAGATATAATATTTTGCCAGCTCTCTGAAAAAAGCCAGAATGCTCAGAAACCATAGTTTTAAGCCTATGCAAAACTATCATAATTGTCATTACTGCTATAAGGCAAAGGTAATGAAGTGAGGGTGAACAGGATTTCATGTACCTTTGGCAAGCCAAACATTAAACACATTATTAGAATTGCTCCTTAATTACAATACAAAACAAGCAAACAAACAAAAAAACCAACCCAAAGAAATAGTCTTACTTCTGCTACACAGCCACGATGTTTGTGTGTACTTTTCTCCTTTGGAGGCACTGATGTCAGACCACAATTCTGAAAAAACAAATAAATCTTGCTTTTCTATATTCTCCATTCTGCATTTCTACAAATCGTGTTGCCTTCCCCCCTCCCCTCATCCCCCTTGATTAAGGAAGGTTAAACGAGATGCTCCTTCTTTCAGAGAGCACCCAATGCTGCGCTATTCACTGCTAGCACAATTTAGGTTCTGCTCGTCAGTCTTAACCAACACTGAGCTTATCGCAGCAGCTGCAACATTTACCAAGTCTCAAATATATTTGCAAACACTTTTAGGATTAATTTCCACCAGTTTTCCCAGAGGCCACGTGTATATAGCAGACATGTAACCACATGCAAATCAAGGTCTCTGGGCTAGCCAGTTACTGCCTGACTGCTGTGCACAGAAAACTTCTCCAGGCAAACGAGTCTCTTGCCACCCAACACTTCTGCCCACATGGGAAGTTCGGGCAGATGCTTCAGCCTCTCCCAATATATCCACAGCAGGTCCATTACACCAGACACTTCTTCCTCTAGGGAAAGCAGTTTATAACTACTGTGCAGCTGATATGCTGTTGATGAGACTGTAGTTCCATCAAGAACAGACTGAGATGAGTTACCTACCCTTTTCTGAAGTTACTCGCTGAAATATGGAGTTGGGAAAAGATCAGCCAGGTCCTCAGTTCTCTCTACAGTTTTTGCATTACAGTCATCATTCCAAGCTTCTTACGTTATGGAATCTGAAGACTTTTTCTCTATGAGCAGAAATACCCTCCTAGGAATTCAGAAATTAAGTTCTGGGAATTTTATTGGCAAATTCTTTACAAGTAATTTATGTTTAATGTTCGCATACACTATTTGCTGTAGCTGTTTGCTAAGAAAATATTTATTAGGATTGGAAGTTTAACATAGTAAATCAAACACTTAACATTCACCGGACTTCAAACATAGATATAAAATACCTTACAAAATTTTTTATGGAATTACACAAAGCAAATGCACAGGGTTTGTCTGTTTCTACACTGAATTAATCCCAAGCCAAAACCAAAAAATAACCCCCAAAAGATCACAAAAAAAGGCATGATAAACTGCATTTTTGTCATTGTTGCACTGCTATGTAATAAGCCCTTTTTACAAATGTTTACTCAATGTTAAAAAAAATCAATTAAAAATGTATTCCATCTAACAGAACTATTGGATTAACAGCTGATTTTTAACTGACTTTACATCATGAACTTCTATTAATAGAGGTACTTTAGTCACTTAGTTTAAAATATGGAGAGTAGAGATAGAAAAAAATTAACCTTTAGTAGTCTTTAATATAAAATGCACTAAATTTTCCAAAATAAGATTACGACACACTAGTGCCAATTTATGCTGACAAAAGCTGATATCAGCTTCTTTCTAACTAAAATTCATTTCACAAAAGCTTTATATATTACATGAATATTCAAGTAAACTATTTAAAAGATTTAAAAATGCAAAAACTGAATGATACAGTGTTTAAGAGAGATGGTTAATTTGGGAATGCTGTCATGTCCAACTATATATATTTATAGATATATTTTTTCATATTTTTAAGACCATCATGATACTACCTGATATTGCAAGAAATCTCTGTCATTAACATTTGATATTTTTCAATGTATAACTTCAAGAAAATTATAAGGATTTAACAGATCACTGTTTCTGTGTACTGCGCGACACTGAATCACCTTACTGGCTTCCCTTTGTAAAGTGCTGAGTAACAGCCAAATTACATCAGATTTAAATGGATTTAAATGGAGATGATGGTGCTCAGTGTCTTACAAAAAAAATCACCATTAAACTGCTATAATCAAACATTAAAATAAAATTAAAAATTAAGTTCAGCTGAGTAGCGCGTGTTCACCAGTGTCAAATCTCTAACAAAACCCTGAAAGACTAACAATGTATTTCTTGCAGGCTGCATTCTTGATATCCATCAGCTGCAAGGACATTAAAAAATTTTATTAATGATTCAAACACTGGACGCCTTCTCTGGTTGAAGGCAAGTTGCTCACTAGTTTTGGTCAAGTGGCTTTTGGGAAACTTTCAGAGCAAAATAACCCAGCAACAGGAAATTGGAATGGAAAATGCCAACCATGCACAGTTACATTACTGCAGGAATTGAGTAACACATGCAAGACAAAGAAAAAGTCAGAACATAGCAAAGAAGCAATGGTTAAGAAGTTAGTAAAGTTTTCACAGTGTTTCATACAGCCTTTTACTTTAACACAAGTGCATCACTTACCACCACTACTGCTCAGACATGTTAAAACATCTCTTGGCCATGCAGATCATTTTGAGAAGAAAACAGCAAATTACACGTCTTAGGCATTTTTAGACATTAAGTACAACTTATAATTTTATTTTTATATTCAGTCTTATCAAACAGATGTTTTTGAGTTGGGTTAAGTGTTGGGCTTTAACATTCCTTCCAATTTTGTTGGATCCTGAGCGCTAAATGCCCAAAGAACTGGCCAAATATACAAAGCTAAGCTTTGTTCAAATAGCCAAGTTATTACATGAACAGAAGGTATAGGGAATTTCTTGTTGGCACTCCTAAATTTCTTCTTTCCTAACCTTGAGATGATCCTAACCTCGAGATGGTTTTCTTCAGTTGTTCACATACATCTTTGCCTCCTGGAAACATTACTCTATTTGGGTGATTCATGAAGAAGTAAAACTAGACTCAAGAACACCACTGACTTTTTTTTTCTCTGTCCAAAGAAGAAAATACACATTTTTTCCCCATTTGGCAAATTCTATTTGACGCCACATCACCACCACTCAACATTAACTCATACAACAGAGACTTACTCCACTGTCAGACACAGCAGGGGAAAAATGTCCAGAGGATAAATGGGAGGCTCTTTATCAGATATAATTGCTTGCTCATAAGGAGAGAATCCAGCTTCCCCTTTGTTATTCTTTCATAAATTAATAATTTGTTAAAATCATAGTTACAAGAATTTTAGCTATTACACAAAATTCAAGTTTAAAAAAAAAAAAAAACAAGAATAAATTAGTTACAGCCTTGTAAACAATTGCTCATTTATGTAACATACTTGGGGAAAAAAATTCCTCTATATAATAAATCAGACAGTACAAGGCACACATCACACTTAAGAATTCAAAGTGATAAAACCAGCAGATGCCTTCATCTCCTTTGTTCGCTGGTGTAATTGTGCTATAGACACTGTAAAAATATGTAGATTTTTGTTTACGTTACAGTCATTTGAAAATATTTCATGACTGTGCTTTTTCAGGCAAAATATTTGTGCTATTTTACAGTACAGTATGATCTGAAGCTCTTGGAATGAATCTTCTCAAATGTTCTCTACAAAGCTGCCAGGGAAAAGGCCAGTCTTTCCATTCCGTTGCAGAGTGCCTTTGAACCAGCCATCCTCACGTTTTTTGTGTACAAAAACAATGTCACCTTCCTTAAGTTCAAGTTCTGCTTCGCTCTGAGGAGGATAGGATACCACAACTCTGTACCTGTGTAATTAGGAAAAAAACACCTTCATTTAGGTTCTTTTTTTGGCCCCCCTCCCCCCTTTTTTTAACCCGATACTTTTAAAAATATTTCTGTGCCTGTTGAAGCTTATGAACACAGGAAACTGTCTAGAACTGTTTGCTGAGTATGTAACAACTTAAAAGTATGTCTTGAACAGATAATAACAATAGCAACATGATAAATTTAAGGCAAATTCATGCATCTCCTATGATTTTTTTTTCACCAAGATCCCTGTAAAAATACAGACAATGGTTAAATAACAGGAGAAAATTGTGAACACTGTTTTCAATATAAATTTGGAGACTCTTTCAGTCAGTGTGATTCAACAAGAATCAAAGCATTCACAGCAGTAGCTAGGCATAATTTTACAAGTGTATGTTTAATTTTATATTATCCCAGTGATGGCTCTTAAGGAAAGGCAAAGAACAAAAGGAAGAATACAACAAAACCTATTAATTTGATATGCTGTTTTAAATTATTTTCATTTTCCTTAGAAACTCTTCAAGACAGAACATATTCCATCTTATTTGGACACAGCTGCGTACTACTATGTCAAAAACTATATTCAACTCAACAACTTTCTCAAGCACCTGACACAAAGAAAAGCGTACTTTTTGAGTCTCTCACAGTAAAATCACTTTTCAAATATGAGTGCATTAAAAAAAGGCTACACTCTTCTCTCTCTGTTCTCTTCTACCACTTCTAACACTCAATCTCTTCTACCGTAGTTTCAATTCACATCAACCAAAAATTCTATTACTTCGTAGATTCAGATAACTATTATCTTAATAAGCCTAAAATAATTTATTATTTTAATAGATTAAAATAAATTAACAATCTGATGAAAAGACAAAATAACAGGATATAGTCTAGTAAAGGATGGAATGCCAATTATAGCTCAATACATATGTAATAAAACAACTTAATTCTGTACTATTGAAGCAGACAAAAATACTGTGTTAGAGTGTTTTGCTTAAGAATATATGAAACAAAAATTAGGTCTGTCCATACTGTCAAAACTATTCAGAAAAGAGTAGCCACACTTTGTAAATAATTAAAGTCTCTTAGGAAATCTAAGTATAGCAAAACATATTTGGACTTAATTAGTTGTCAAATGTTATTTATTAGTGACTTACAAGGCATGACTTTGTTTCAGTCATGGCAATCCCCAGATTTCAGAGCACGGGAATTATTAGATTCATACTTCATAAAAGCTACCAAGCCAATTACAAGATTTATTAGTGTGCAGCTCCAGAATGCTCTGCATTCAACTAGGCCTGCACTAACTTCTTCTTGGGCAACTTGGGTTTTAATGCTGACTTAGGAAATGAGAACCAAATATTTTTAATAGACTGTAAGTTAAATTGAGACTGTAAACTGCTTGAGTTAAAACAACAGCCTTTACTCAGGCAGGACAAGGACAAGATAGTGAAGGAAAAAGAACTGCAATAAAGCTATGAAGAACTTCTACTGTTGTTAACAAGCAGGTTGCTCCCAGGCTGAAAATTAACCAGCACACTACATAGCCTGTTAAAAAAACGAGTTTCAAGAAAGAATACCTGCCTGCCTCACCTTGCACTCTGTCAAACACCGCCCTGTAAACATTTGACTTGAAATATGCTTGTTTTCAGTTTCTAATTCTGTCTGTCAGTAACCTCTATGCTCCCCTGAATTCACAGACAAATCTGTTCTCTGCTGCTGCTTGTCCCCATCTTCTCTTTGCCCTCCCCAGAGGATCACCAGCTAGCACAGAAACAGCTAGCTCCTGAGCTTTCCATACAGTGTCCAACAACCTCGGCAGCAATTTGGTACTTCTCATTAAATTTTAGCTTCCCAACTATCTTGAAACCTACTATCTAAAATAGAGCACAACACCCATGGTTTTAAAGTGCTATTTTGCTGTATTTTTCTATTTTTGATGCGAAGAAACCCATCAGGCTTTGCACCTGTAAATCACATGTCCTTCTTCAAGTTTTCTGCTACATTTTACAAATCCTATTTGCCCAAAGAGAGGTGATCAGACCCAGACCCATCACATATTCACACAGCTGTCTATCCAGATCACCCTGGATTAGCTATGGGACAAAAACTATTTTTCCATTACTTATTTCATCATCTACGACATATTACCAAAACTACCAATTTCATACAGAATAAAAAGCTTATGCTTCAGCTCAAAAGTTCATTGCAAGGTCCCTGAAGAAAAATAATAATATTTACTAAGCATGACCTATGTCTTGGAAAAACATGTTCATTCCCACATGTTTGAATCTTCCAAAACACTTCCTTGTTTGTCTCCCTATTCAGTATTTGCAAATGTTTTCAATGTCTGAAGGTCAAATTTGTAGATCTTCTGTGGTCACTTAATCTTAATATTTTACATGCACCTAAGCTGTACAACTACGAGGTTTTTTCCTTTCTTTTATTTTTCTTTGACTGTCTTATAACATTTTTAATTAATTTTCCAAATATTATCCTAGTTATTTTTAATCAGCTAGTGACAAAATGTTAGTATTATAAAAATAAAAGTACTTTAGCTTCCCAGAAGTAGCCAATATATCTGCCACCGGTTGTTTGCTGATATTCTTAATGTGTCTGGCTATATCCCACTGTGCTTTTGTTTTGTATTTGTGAATTTTTTTTTTAATGTTGAAGAGGGTGGTGGTCTCTCTTCACATTTCTCCATTCTACTTTTAATTTTTAATATTAGCATTTCTCACACTTTTCAGTAACATGGAAAAGATTACATCTTTCATGTGTTTCTCCCTTTCTTTGTTGCTGTTTCACTGGACACAAAATACTGCTTTTATTCCCACCCGGCTGTGGTTGATTTTTGGACAATTATTTGTGGTTTTCCTGATAAACAAGTGGATAAAAATACTTTCTCACACGCAGAAAATTTTAGCTGAGAGAAACACAAAAAGTTGGAATTACTACCATTACACAGGTTAAACTCAAAATTATTACTTAGAATCTTAACTTTCCAGCTCAAGTGTGCCCTGCTGTTGAGCAGATCTTGTGTCTTTTGAGTGGGTGCCTTGACTCCTACAGATCCCCAACGCCCATCGAGGGCAGAGTGATTCTCAGCATTTAATTACCAGCATTAAATGGTGCCAGATGTGGAGAGGCTTGCTGCCCTATAAAGCCACCGGCCCGCTCACTGGGAGCAGATGTTACACCAGTCATTTTGTGGTAGATGAAATTACTTAGGGTCACTTTAATCACAGAACAAAATTACTGCTTTTCTTTC
The DNA here is from genome assembly GCA_013397845.1 of Melanocharis versteri. Classification (NCBI taxonomy): domain Eukaryota; kingdom Metazoa; phylum Chordata; class Aves; order Passeriformes; family Melanocharitidae; genus Melanocharis; species Melanocharis versteri. Next base: position 659,697 of record VZTG01004626.1, read on the forward strand.
ACTGTAACTGGATGAAAGATTCATTTTATAACTTAGCATATGCAGTGATGTGTATTTAGGTTCAACTTCAAGTCTCCAACACCATTGTGGAGTGCTGGGGTAGTTTATTATTACAATGCTGTCTATTTACTGTAAAATTTAAGGCTATTTAAGCAACATTTCCCTCTAAAAGAGAAAGCTCATGAAAAGAGCTTGAAATTTTCTTTTAACTTTTATGGAAAAAGTAAACTCCTCAGATAACCAAATTCCTGTATATTCATAGCATAGCATATCTCACCCTGGGAATTGCAGGGAGTTGGGTCTATCTTTGAAAAGAAAAGACAGCGATCCTTGGCCCTGTCAGCACTGCATCAATACAAGAAATCACTCAAGACAACCTGAGTTTTGGCTGGAGAATCAGAAGAAATGAGTGAGCCCCACTGCAGAGTCTCAGGTGACTAGAAATCTCCAAACTGGAATTTTCCAGTTATATTGTAATCTGTGATTGGAACTGTGAGATGTAAGAGCAGAATCATCCTAGCAGCAGATTTCTCTGTTCTTCAGCCTTTTGTTGAGCTTATCCTCATGAATATTTCCCTCCTCAACTCAAATTTTCACTGATGATGTCATATGATTCTTACCCTCCATGTCTTCCAGACTGCTGAAGAGTAATCAATGCTTATAAGTTGCGTTGAAGATACTGAGTACAATGTAAATTTTAACTATTATTAACCATCACATTTTAAGAAATTCAGTAAAGGAAATGTGCAAGGGCACATCAGCAGGGAGAAAAAATTAACCCTGTTCTGAAAAGGACAAAGGGAACCCAGATGAAATTCTGTCTAAATACACTGACAAAAATGTAACAATTCTGCATGACTACCACCGAGAATTATCTTGTAGCAATGCTTCTTCAGTAGCAATTATCACTTAAATAATAGTAAGGATAGAGAGAATGTTTGAGTATATGTTATTTCTGGATCAATAAAAATACACAGCATCACTTTCTGTAAGTAGTTCTAAGAAAAAAAATTCCATCATGGAACTGAAAAACTACTTTTTGTGATGATAGAAGGAGCTTTACACTAATATGCACTGGTTATGCCAGAATGAATTCAATATTATTTTCATATTCAAAGCATAAAAACATATTAATGTGCCAAACAGATTTATGATAATGTGAAAATGAATGATGTTATTCTTAAAGAAGAGTCTTTCAGGTTTTATTTTCCATGTCTAAGTGTAAATCACAAATTCAGTATGAAATAGAAATCTCCTGCAAGGAAATTGCATAGAAACAGAAATAACCTTTTAAAAAATATTAAAGGTATGACAGAAGTGAACTAAAAGACAAGTAGGAACTTATATACTGTCTGGATTTTAATACATGGGTGTAGCTTAAGATAGTGGACCTCCGGAAGTACAGGAGGATGCCCACTCACCATGAGTTAACAGCATCAGAACAAAGTCTACAATAGTCGGTGTGAATCAGCTCAGTCCTAGAGCTGTTAACATTGTAACTCCACTATTTTTTCTCTGTACACCACACAATCCTGTAGCTGCTACAAAAGAAATCCTATGGCACTCTTCATACTGCTTGTCTGCTACCAGGAAGAATAAAAGATACTGTAGTTAGAAAACTGCCACTTCCTTCACATTCCACTGAGGACTTGAAACTTGAAAAACTATAGGTGGACACAAAAGTAACAGAACATTTAAGCAACTGCCTGTCAGTCTCAGAGTCCAGACAATTGTATGTTTTTCAGACTCATTTGCCAGAGCACAGAGGCCAACCTAGAGCTTGCTACGTGGATACACAGCCACAAGGCATTCAGGCAGTAAAAAGTATCTTTGCAAAAGCTCAAGAAATCAAATATTAAGAAACCTACACATAGATAGATAAAGGTCTCACTCACCATATATTTAGGTTGGCAGTTATACACTGCTAATAATCTTAAAGGACTAACCTGATACTTATAAATGCAAGAATATAATGTGGTTCTGTTTTGCAAAACAGGAGGCCTCTTTTGTCTACCCCAGTTCTCGTATCAGACCTGTGATCATCGTATTTGAGTGTCTATTCATTCAAAAACTTTAAAGTAACATGAAAAGTAAACAGATATAAACATGAGTATTGGTTGATAAGCAAATAAAGAATTGTTAAAAAATAAGTTTCATCTTGCTATAAAACCTCAGCATTTTGAGGCAGCTCTAACATACACTACCGGTGTCAGAGAATGGATCTTTTCTTGGTTTGCCCGAGTCTAGTTGCGTAGGATAATTTACCTTTCACACACCAGAGGCCTGGATTCATTCAGGACCGGCCCCAGCGATGAGCAAGGCTGCCGAGGTGGCGGGGCTATTGGAATGGAGGGATCCAGGGAAGTGGCTTTCCGATGCAGCGTCTCCTGCGGCAGCCCAGAGGCCTCGCTGTCAGTGGGACAGGAGCCAGGTTTGCTGTGAGAGCCGGCTGATGGAAGCTCTGGCCCCACGGCACCTTGCAGGGCCAACTCTGCCGCAGCCTGCTCAGCCTCCAGGGTGGGTGACGCTGGAGGTGACAGTCGAGGCTTGCGTTTAGTGGATGCTCCAGAAAGTAGTTTCAGCAAACCCTTTTTTTCTTTCTGTAAACCAAAAACAGTGCCTCATTTTAGAACAAAATTCTCCCACAAAGAGTTGAACGCTTCCTTCTGATAGATGACATCGTGCTCAGAGAGGACTCAGTAAATTATGAGGACATAGTTGATATTAGAGAGATAACGATGAAAATTATAAAAGAAAAACAAAATTATTAATATTCTAAAGAGAAAAACAGCAAGTGGTTTAGATCATTAACTGGCTAAGTCTTTATTAGGCTAAAGCTTAACTTAAAATGAAATGGCTCTGTCCCAAAAGGTTGCCTAGAAAAAGGTGTGAGGAGTTAAGATTCCCACACAAGGAATCTATGAAGTAAAACACTTCAATAACATGGACATTTCTAGGAAAACAAAGAGTCACTTCAAGCAGGGAGAGAAGTCTGCTCTGGAAGCTGCTATTTAGGTAAGTTTCTTTTATTTATCCTCCCTCAGTAATGGAAGACCTTCATGATTTAACAAAAATTTCCCCTGAGGGGAATGCACTGTGTTTTGCTGCTCTGCTAAAGGGGAGGATTGTAAACATTCTTTTTGCTTGTCCAGACAAGAATCCCTGAAGACTATTACCTACCCTGAAGAGAATTATTTAAGTAGCTTTTGTGTTTCTTGTCTTTTTTTTTTTTTAAGGGGTGTGGCAGTGATCTTCTTACCAACCCTTTGACTGAGTGAATTTAGTGCTTATGAGAGGTGCCAGATTGTAAGCCCTGGAGACAAAAATAATATTTAACCATAGACAAAGAAAAGCATGAGCAATGTGAGATTATTTTGATAGCCTGGGATGTAGTAGAATTAGTGAATAGAAAATCCTCAGTCCTTTTTCCAAGTTTCCAGTAACTTAGAGCCATTTCAGCAAAAATCTGCTGTCTAGCAAATGTCAAAGATAGAGAAATTAAAACAATCCACATGTATTAGCGTCATTCACCTTAAACTACAAATAAGTTTTCTCTACGGGCACTTCAGTCTGATTTCAATGTCTGTGGCTAAAGTAATTCTATTTTAAAGTTCTAGCCACATCCATTCAACAATAATCAACAAAAATAACTAAAAAGTGTCTGACATTAGTGTACGATTTAAGATTAAAATCTTCATACACTTCACTAAGGAGTATATATGGCTGAAGAGTAGTAAGGTAAAGTCTAAAACATTTGAGATGTAAAGATAGTTGTCACAAGGAGAAAATAATTTTCTAACTACACCACAACTGTAAAACAAAGTCAATTACAAAGCTGGAAGAATTTTTCTGACAACAATATAACATAATCACATGGCTTGGTGAACAGTGAGAATGAGTTTACACACATAGAAAATACTTCAAATGGAAGGAAAGCAGAATCACTACAGACTCTACTGTCCTGCATTTAAAAAAGATCGTTACATGCATTCTTTCTTTGTCCAACTGTACCAAACATTGCTGGTAATGTGTTTTTCATAATACCTCAGTGTGCCTGCTTAATAAGAAAAGTAACCTAAAAAGAATTCTGATTTTCATTTTATTTTGTTAGACTGAAATTTTTACATTCCTATAAGTCCATGTGGGTTTTTTTAGGTTGTGTTGTTAAATCTCTTAAAAGATTGTATGATGAAAATAGAAAAATTCAAGGGAATGATTTTATTCTCTACCCACCTTGCCATCCTTGTCTGTTTTACTGACAGCAGCATTTCCACCAGCTGTTAAAGCACTCTCTGGAGATGCAGGAGCTCCAGGGTGAGTGTTTGCAGTTTTTCCACTGATGTCTCCCTCCAAAGATGAAGCAGCAACGTTAGGAGAATTCAAAGAAGCTGCTGTACATGCCAGTGGGATGGTTGAGCGGTTCACATTCACAGCCGTGACATAAGCAGCAGTATTTGGAAGCTGGGGCTGGAGCTGCTGGGAGGCAGCAGAGTGGTGGGGAATGATCACAGCTGCAGGAATAAGGCATGTTGCACTTTGTGCTTGTATGGGTGTGACTGCTGCCGTAGGTCTTTCTTGACTATGTGAGGCAACTAAAATACAAGAATGAAATGTGTGAGTTCGTCTTTTCACAAGACACACACAGTGTGGTACAGTCACTGTGTTACAGCTAATCAGTCACAAGAAGTTTTCTTCCTACCTTTAAACTTCCATTTACATTACTATAATGACATGATACACACCATCAAATTTATCTCACCTGAATAAAGCAGTTGCATATGCTACCCTACTTGCACCAGTATGCAACAGAAGAATAACAGCAGTGCAACTTCTCTGTTGTGGAGAAGTCCGAGCTGCTGCTCTAAATGCTTCACATACAGACAGATGCAAAGGGAAGATTACACTTTAGTACCTAAGAGCTAGCTAAATACTGCCTGTAACTCGTTTGCTCCTTTTAATATGACGTGTAGTTGTCAGGGCACATAAAGGAAAGTAGGAAGAAACATACCTTATAGGAACTGCTAAAAATATAATTAGATTGTTTCCCTAAACTATTCACAAAATCCACAACAGATTTCACAGGTCTTTCAAACAATAAGCACAGTGGCAATTACTGCTATGAGTGCTTTCTCTGAAAACGTAAGCGGTTGTCTCTTGGGATGTTCAAATATAGAAGTGGATTTACTCATACCCCAGTGAAATAAAAGGAACATCTACACTGGAAGCTGGAGAATAACACAGGGCTGAGTACATTAACCTGGGCTGCAGTGCAAAGCTGCAAAACACAGAGCTTTGCATGAACTAATTTATCCCTTCCAAGAAGTAACACTGCTGTTAAAGTCATAGGGTCAATCATACATGCATACTTTTAGACCACTTCAACAGCTTGGGCATCTCTGCACCACTGGATGGTATGAAATGCAGACACCCTAACTGAACAAAATGAGGCAAAACGCAGCACCCCAGTGCTGCACAACCTCTCTCCTTCAAATACTTTGAAACTTTCTATCATCTAAGAAGTTGTCATCCCTCTAGCTTGGTGCAAGTACATCTCAATTGTATCAATTTTTGATTTTTCAGATACTAATTAGAGTTTCAGACTTGTTATAAGTGAAATCCTGGAACCAAACCTCCAGCACTTGCTCTCTTCATTCTGCTTTCTACATATTCCTCTGGTACTTCGGTTAGATTGCAGCAGCAGTGTATTAGAACGGTCCTTGAAGGCCTGAGCTAAACTGAAACTGGAGCCCTGCACTGATCTGTGAAGCCTCACCCAAAGTGTAACACTCAGCAAACATGCTAGGGAAAGCTCAAGAGGATCATGTTTCAGATGATTCCTACAAAGTTCTCTGTAACGTTTGACCATAAAGCCGCCATTATTGCTTCAGTGCTCAGGTCCTTATAAGGGACAGATCTGTATTTGTGACTAACAGCACACCTTTGCACAATCCAATGTTAAGTTCTCTGTGACGACAGTCCAGTCCCTTTGAATTTTTCATTTTGGACCTGAAAAGTTGGTGGGATGTATGCTGCCACATTTGTCAGCTGAATGGAAGTGTAAAAGCTTATTCATCTTGACAGCGGTGCAGAGATGCAGGGGCAGAAAGGCCTCTGGAGCCCACAGGAGCTTTCTCCTTTGTGCTGTCACTTGCAAGCTCCTAGGCAGCTCAAAAGAAGGATTTAGAGTAGAAACCACCTGTGCCTGAGAGGCAGGAAAGTACAGATGCTTCGCTTAGTTTCTCTTACTGGTTGCCAGCAGTATCTGGTTATTTTTATTTAAAGGCAAAGAATAAAGTTGTTACAGAGGACTAACACACCTGCTCCAGCTTCAGATCAGACTGGAGGAAGATGGGCCAATTAAGGAAATAAAATAATTAAAGACATATGTACATATCCTACCTTCAAAAGCAAACCTGGTGCTGACATCTGAACATGCACAGGCTATTTTAGGAGATGCATGACTCTGAAAAGTGGGCTAATCCATGGATCTTGAGACCATAAGAAAAAACCCTTCTTAAGGGGATAACAGAGCACACCATTGCCATTTTTTGCTTTCTCTTCTGCTCTGCCAATAAGAATCCTGTGATTAAAAAAACCCTTTTTGTCATGACTCTCAGTCAAGAGATCATAGACTCTAAATTCAAGGCTGAAAGAGGGGACATTGGGATAGTCTGAAATGCGAATTTTTCTTTTTTCCTTTTCTTTTGAGGCCCTTGAAGCAACTGGAACAGATTCGGCTCCAGTTGTGTGGTATTTTCTTAGCCTGGCAAATCCACAGAGGAGTGCATGGATTTGGTAAACAAAAAACTCTTAAAAACATCACTATCAATCTTTTTGGATCTGCATTTAAATAACAAAAAGGCATGTTTCACTATGATGTGGCCTGCCCCAGACAGTAAATGCAGAGTTACACCTTTCAGAAACACAGAGTTTTATTACATAGGTCGTATGGATCTTGAAGCCAATATAGCCTTAGTGTTTCCAAGCCAAAGCTTAAAGAAGTTGCAGTCAAGGTTAGAGAACAAACTGGAATGCCTAAGGACCAACCCTGAGCCAGACACCTGAAAAGGAATGAAAACTAAAGGTATTTAAAGATGTTAGAAGATAATTTAAAAGTGAATGCTAAATTAGAGCAATCTGTAGCTCTTATGCAGTTAACACAAAAAATAAGCTATGACTCAGATGTTCTTATCACTTTTATTGCTATATGAATTGCATATGAGTGGGGAAGCTCAAAGAATGTCCCCATCCCAGATACTGCTGGAACAACAGAAAAAAGAAAAATTCCACCCGAAGTACTTGCATATAAATTCCCAATAGCGGGAGTATGTACGTACACACAGTTGCTTAGAGGAGAATAACAGAAGATTCAACAACTCAGAGGGATACACTGTCATTTCAGAAAACATTCAACTCTACACAATGACATTAAAAAAAGCTTTAAAAAAACTTCAACACATACTTACATAGACCCTCACTCCAGTCACTCACAAAGATGGACTCTACAGTTTGTCTACCTCATGTAACAAACTTCGTGGGTTTTTTTTTACCTGTTCTAACTGCATTTCGAGCCTGGTTGACTGTCATTTGTCCTGTCACGTGCATAAGGACCTTGGTTTGTGGACTGGTTTGGATATGTGCTGCAGAAACCACTGCTGTGGGTACTGTGCTGGAGTTTACTGCCACACCATTCCCCTGGAGCTTCTGGGACGTTCCACTAGCAGTGGAAGGGCTGACCATGGTCACCACTCGTCCTGTTTGGCCAGCAGTAGACATGGGAACTTTTGTTTGTGATGCACTTGTCACTGTCCTGCCAAAATTAAAAGCAAACAGTAAAACACAACTCAAAAAAATTAGCTAGTTACTAAAACCCGCAGGTCTTCTATTACGCAATTTTAGCATTTAATACAACAACAGAATAATTTTGGATTTGAAACTAGCTAAACTATTTAGACACTTGTGTAATACTGTACCTTGTAACTGGAGCCACGTAATTTCCAGGAAAAACACCAATCTTGCTTGTATGCATGGAAGTTCCCTTGAACCAGCCGTCTTGACAGCGTTCGAACACTAGGAACATTTCTCCTTTCCGCAGTTCTAGCTCATCTTCTTTTCGAGGAGTGTAGGGGTAGATGGCAATGTACCTAAAAGACATGAAAAGTGATGCAAGTGATAAAACTAAAACAGTTAAAAACATCACTTGTGTTTTCTGGCACAGAGAGTTCAGTTAGAGATGAGAAGGCATGGCAGAAATGGCTGTGATGATCCATTGTATCATTACAATATCAAAACAGAAGTTATGGTAATATTAAGGGGAAACAATGACAATTAGGAATATCCTCTGAACTGCACTGTAATGGAATGCAAAATACTTGCAATAGGACTGTCCATTTCCTTAGTGAAGTTAGTGATCTTCTTAATTAAGTAGGTGTTTATCAACTACACATCCCAGCATATCCCCTTTCTCTCTCCCTACACCTGCTTCTCATATCTCTCACACTTGGTGACACATCAATTTTTTTTTTTATTTGGAGAGTTGGGGAGAATGGAAAAGTTCTGTTAGCTGAGAGTGAAAGATCAGTATCAGAACTATTTTTCAAACTGCAAAACTGGAAGCTCCTGTGCAAACCTCAGTGCAAAAGAAAAAGATGTGTTGCTAGAAATTGAAGTCTATGGGTAAGGTGGTTAGCAGCTAACTCGCTTGTAAAGTTTATTTTCTTCTATGTTTTCTAAGCAACACTAAAGCATAATAAAGTGCATTTGAAAAAATCATATTGAGAGTTCAGAAACATTTGCATTTTTCTTTTTAAAAAAAATAATTCTTAGGAAAAAAAAGTTTAAAAAAGAGCTGAAGCTCCTGCAGTTGCATCTTGGAATGTTCCTAGAGAAGTTTTCAAATAGGATTGCACAGTTCTCCATTATTAGAAAGTGATACTGTTTTAATCACCACAGTGTTCTATTTTCTGCCACATTTGAACCTAAGAAAAAAATTTTAACTATACATATAATTATTGACCCAGGCCTATGGAAAATACCATTCTAATAAATCCCATTTTTTGTAAAATACACTTTTCACAAGAGGCAGCCAATTAAGTGGATGGGTAGACTATCCCCTTTGTTGAAAAAGGACCCACACTTGCTTGCGAGTCTTCCTCACTCCCCCTGTAACCCCAAGGGGAAAAAAGTGGCTTTAGAAAACATTCTTTCATCAAAATTGTCTTCTCTTGTGCACAGTAGCAATAGCATTAACTGCATGCATCTCCTTTTTGCATTACATTTTTATAGCCTTTTCATACCATACATAATGGAAAACACTGAATGAATTCACTCCAGTGAAATGACACTTTTGAGTTATACAGTATTCAGTGCTAACGCAAGGATTCATTCATCTTCTGCATGATAAATACTTTATATTTTTGAAGTGAGTCCTTTCTATACACAGCAACAGCTGACTATATTTATCTAAGACATAAACAACGCCCAGCATGGAGGCTGTTTGGGGATATCACCTTTCTGCATGCTTTTGTTCCGAGTTGCATGTTGGCTTTTTGGCAATTCCAGCAGAACAGAGCCAGCTGCCCTGCTATACGTACAGGTGAAGTTAGTGACCTCATTCCGTTTTTCTAACTGGAGAAAAGCTTCAATTTGACTTACACACTTGGACGAGTTTGTGGTCGTAAATGTGCCACTTGGTCAGTTGATCCTGATGCGGACCTTTGTATGACACTTGTAGACTGAGGTCCAGAAGTGGCCGATGCAATGATTGCAGCAGGCAAGAGAGGTGGTGGCGGAAGTGGGGGATTCATATTCTGATTTTATAAGAACAAAAAAAAATAGCAACAGATGATCAATATTGTTTGATGAGTTGAATCAGCTGAAAAAAAAAAAAAAGCATGATATTCTAAGGAAGTGGAAAAAACCAACTGAGTCCAGTATTGCTTTACCTACTGTTACAATATAACTTGGAGAGTTAGCTTTGTCTCTATTTCTCTTTTTTCCAGTTGAAAATCTTGACGTTTTGGCAGCTAATTAAGCAAATGACAAGCAATTTCTCAGCACAGGAAAAATGGAAAGCGCTGTTTCTAGTTATAACATGTTTAGGATAGGGCTTGACAAAAATTCAGAAGCCTTCCAGGAGGTAGATTTTGCATCCTGCTGCTGACTGTACTTCACAACGTGATTGTTTTTGTAACCTGAAGCTGAAACATAATATACAACTCAGCTGCAGTGCACCCAAAAGCACCCCTTCTGGGGGAAATTTTCTTTTGATGTATGGGTTACAAAAGCAAGCACAATATGAGACCATAGTCACTGAGCTATTGTTACCTCTTTCTCCTATTCTTCTAGTTTAAAGAGCTAGCTTTTGAAATTCAGTATTATCGAGATTGGTAATCTTTAACAAATACCCCAGTAAAAAGGCACCACAGATCGTAATGGGGGTCCTGCCTACAGACTTCTGTGCCTTTTGAGAATCAATGGAGCAATTGTTACCTTCTGCTCTGTAAAGCCTCAGACAATTCTTTAGGACCTTGTGTACTGACACTCCTGGGAAAAGTCGCTCACAAAAGGAGAGCTTTTCCTTCCCCCCTTCCAAAAATAACTATTTGTGTTACAACAGACACAAAAAGAGTAATAAAAAACCTCCAACCTTTGAAAATGTGAAACTGAATTAATTTCAAACATAATCTTCCTAAAACCCACAGAACTAGAATATTAATTAACAAAATATCCTGAAGTAGTGCCTGGCACTTCCGATACATCAGCATATAAATGCACAGCATTACATTATCAGTTTGGAAAATATGTAATTGAAAGTCATTTTAATTCCCCCCAAACACTTCACTTCTAAAGGGTTTTGGGTTTTTTTTCCGTTTTTCTAAACAAAAACCTATATGGAAACTGAGTTTTAGCTCTACACTGTGTGATTATTACTTCCTTGCATTTGGTGAAAATGTTAATAAAAAGACAGCTCTTTAAACCAGTTTTACATTGCCAAGTCACAGTAAAGAACTGCATAATTAAAGACTTTCAAATCTAGAGAAAACTGATCAACTCTTAAAGTGTTTCAGTCAAAATTGTTACACTACACTATGGTATAAATTGCATGTTATATCGTGATATAGTCCTATTTTATTTAAAACTTTTTTCTGGTCATACATTAACAAGTTCTTAAGACCAAATAGGCCTTCTGTATCCAGCACTAAACAGACATGACTTGCTGGAGAAACATCACTGAGAGCTTTGCTACTAATAGTTATTTACAAAAATGGAAATTGCATTTGCTTCATGTTCTAGATTCCTACTACCCAACAAATTTTTAAAGTATCTAGATAATTCACACTGAAATACCAACATTTCTCTTTCAGCTGTTTTACAGCTGAAGTTATTTCTCCCTCCCAGACATTCAACAAATGTCTTAGCTGAATCCAAGCTGAATGTGAGCATCTAACTTTCATGCAACCTGACATCAGAATATAAATTTAAATCTTTTTTTTAGGCATCTAGATTTCTTTATATATGGTAGAATTTGTCAATCCACATTAGGAGATGATTAGTTGGAATTCTTTAAAATTAAACCTATTCATGCACAATATCAAGGTTGTCACAGTTCCATACCTCCTGCATCTCCAAAGATGCTGGACATCGCATTTTATTCATTTGAACACATAATATACACTGAAGCTTTAGCTGCAATAAAGGCACCTTCACAGCTCTATTTTATTCTGCTTTATTCAGGTTCTGCTCCCCCCCACCCCGTGTCTATCAGTATGGTAATGAGACCAGCAGTGAGCCACCATCCAATTAAACTCCCAAAGACTTGGCAAGTACCAAGAAATCTAAATAAACTACCTGATAGAGGACTAACACTCCACAGCTTGCACTGTTACAACTTGGTAAAATAGATCCAAATGATCTAGCCAAGTTTTCAAGAAGTTTTCTGGCATGTAACCATTTTTCTAGCTGTTGCGAAACACACCTACCTCCAGGGCACATGCTAGTTTTGATGGTTCCCATAGTCAACATTTCATGAAAGAATATACACAAACCACATGTGATTCAATAAAGTATGCTCAGCAATAATTAAGAGTATTTTAGGTAGTTGAGGGGGAAAAATTGAAGGTTTCTGCAACTACTTTTCAGGCACCAGGTGTACTTTCAAGCATATAAAACAGCAAATAAGTGATAAATTATTTTTTTAAATTGGAAGATGAGAAATTACATAATTTGATACTAATGTATGTCACAACTTCAAAAAGTATCTATCCTCATGCTGTAGAAACACATGCATATTACTAAATTTAAACATGGGCTGCATTTCCATATCAGTTAATTGAAGATCAGTAATCAGCTCGCTCAAAGAATAATAAAAGGCACAGCAGTGGAAAAGAACTTTCATTAACAGTCTTCACTCCCACAACGTCTAGGAAAAATATATGGCTTGCACAGTTCCCTGAGGGCTAACAAATTAAGGCTTATGTTTAACAAAATTCCTAAACTATATGTTATCAAAAACAGGTCTCTTATACAAAACCTCATTGTTTCTTCCAGCTGCTTCCTCTTCACAACAAAAGTTGATTTGAATTTCGGTGGATTAAAATTAGGACAGTTCTTATTAAAACCTCCTGACTTACCCTATTGAACTTACACTGGAACTACATAAAAGAGCTACATGTCATCAGTATATTATATAACCCTCACAGCTTGCGCCTCATTAATAATAATTCAAACTACCTTATATACTTCAACATAAAGGGCAATTTCTCTTTTTGTGCATGTAGGAGAGAACAAGACCAGAAAAATTAGGGTTTTTTTTTTAATTTTTGAAACCTTCAGCACATAAGTGAATGCAAACCATCCACATACAGACCACCTATTTCTGCTAGTTAAGTGCACACACCAAGACACCATTTCAAAGTCAGCATTTCCAATCTGCAGAAGTAGCAGTATGGACATCTAGGTCAATTGCAGTCCAAAACACTTTTCACTTCTCAAGAGACTGTAAAGGCAGAGTGAAAGAAAGATAAGTTATCTCTTGTTGCTACATTGTTTTTCTGCTGCTGCTTTTGAATGTAATTCTAACTTTGCTGTGCTATATTTCAATTGATTTTCCCATATCATGGCTCAAATCACATATTTTAAGATTATTTTTCAGTAAAATCTATGGCAACTAGATCTCCTCCGCTAGATAACTACCTTATAAATTACACCCAAGAATTTCCTTCCAAGTGAATGAGCCTTACATAATTGTATGTGCATATTTTCACCCAACAACTACTGAACTTGACATCTGTTATTTACATTTTGCAAAGAACTTCAAATATACTAAACACCTACAAGGTTCAAAAATGCCAGTGGCCAAGATGAGCAGACCAATTAATGCCCCCATTAAGGGTAAAGCTGTGGCTGGAAGTCCCAAAAACAGTGTAAGAGATAAAAGCCCTGACTGTGAGAAGCATCTCAGTTCATAGCTTCTTCAATTTCAAAAAATCACACCTCAAAACACAAGCTAAGAATTAATGCTGTTGTCTAAAGAACTGCTGCTGTAAAATAAAATTTGTATATAAATTATCACAAGTTTTCTGAATGGAAATTAAAATTTGCTTAAATGATACAAGCAGTAGAGAGCATATATGGTCACTTGACAAGAGCGCTCTCATTCCTAAAGCTTATTTGTGTCAATTTGGGCTGAAAAATTGTAAATTATTTACTTCATACAATATTGGGTACCAAATAGCATCTACAAAGCATTATTATGGACACAGTAAAATTAATACAATTGGCCTTTTTGAACCACCAGAGCAACGTAAAAAACTAAAATGCAATCCTATACATACACACAGATAAAAGAGTCACAGACTCCCTTGGGCTAGGAATTAATCCAAACTGTCTTAGAGAAACTTGTTAGACAACAAGACAGCTCAAAATATCTCCTGTTGACAATAAAAATGCCATCTTTTTTACAAGAGATAAGAGAATACACTAGCTTTTCCTTGCTTTGAGATTCAGGACAGACAAATGTAGCAAAGATGCATAAATTCAGAATTACTGTAAAGGAATATATTCTTCTCCTCTTCACTGATGGGTAATCATGCTCATCCTCTCAGATTTCTTTTTTCTCCCTTAATCTGAGTTTAGCATTATATTAAATAAGAGTATAAACAGCTCGGTCTCAAAGAACAATTACTTTCAAGAGTGTTATAAATACCAAAACAACTGAAAAGAAGGAGATCCAATAAACTACCTTCATGCTAAAGAGAAACTCATCCTGTCCCCATCCAATTTCCTTGACAGTTGCTTAGTATTCAGAAATCGAGAAAAAAGCTCAAGGGAGAAACTTAGAGAAACACAGGAATTTATACCTGCAAAAGCAAGAAAATACAAGAGCGAAAGGACTCAAGCCAAGCACTTCTGATGTATTAAACATACAATCACAATTGTTCCACAGCTTACAATTAATGCTCAGAATGTCAGGGAGGGTATTTCCAGAAGGGAAACATCTAGAGAAACAAGAACATCACTTTCTCTCTTGACCTGTCAGAACTATTTTGCGCATTTCTAGAATGAAAACAACAGTTTATGAAGCAAGAGGAAAAGTGTAAGTAAAAGATATTCCTCACGGTCTGTGACTTTACAAACTGCATCATCACCTAATATCATCTATCGTGAAAGAACTCAGCAATGACCTGCCTCTAGCCTGAGCTGCCAGCTTGCATTTTAGTCATGCTGAAAACAAGTCAAGAAGAAAAAGAACATTATGTACAGAAGGCTGTTGACTTTTAAAAAGGGTGGCAGAGAATAATTCAGGTTCTCAATGGGAATTATATGCCTAATTGGAAACATAAGCAGGAACATGGTTACCACAAAGAGAAAGTAGCACCCCAAGATACAGGACAATCATATGGCAGGATTTTCTCTCCTTGCTGCATTTAGCACTGTAATTTAATTCCTGTGAATACCCATGGTGAGATTGCCTTTGAATAAGCTTAAGCAAGTAAAGCACCCGAGGTGTTTTAATGACTTTGCACCAGCACCAAACTAAAGTATTTTTCCATGTTGGCACCAAATAAAGAACTACTGAGTCTTAATAACAAACAGAAGTGTTTGTTATTGAGAGAAAAAAAAAAAAGCAGCTTCTGACAGAACTTCTGAAATTATGCTTTGAATTCTGTCTGCTCAATCCTCTCCAAAACTGGATTATCTCATAAATCAAATCAATTCCTCAATGTTTGCAGCATATACATTAGCTAGATTTGCATTCTGCCTTACAACACCTAAGATGGTTCTGTTTGCTCAGTTCTCACAGGTCTTTCCTGAACGATAGGATGAAAGAAGTATAAAAGACTACATAGATTAGTATATAAGCAGCTAATTGTTTCTAGTATAAGATGTACATCTCATAGGCAAAAAAAGACCTGAGGGTCCCTCCTGGTGGACACCAACTTGAACAAGAACCAGCAATGTGCACAGGTTGCCCACTGAGGTTGTGGCGTCTCCATCCTTGGAGATATTCAAAAGCTATTTGGACACAGTCCTGGGCAACTGGGTCTAGGTGGCCTTGTTTGAGCAGGGGAGGTTAGACTAGACAACCTCAACAGGTCCTTCTAACCTCATCTGCTCTGAGACATTAAAATATGAATCTAAATATAATGAGATTATTAACTGTTTCCAGATTAGCATACATTTAACAGTAGGATTACACAGATAATCCACAGATTGAAGGAGTCAACAATCTAACCACGATAAGACAAAGCATTGCTACAGCTCAATCTGCCTTACTCAGTAAGGCAGGGCAAAAGCACATGGTCCATGTAACTGTCAATAATAAAGTCATCTGTCTGAAGAGCAAGGAATGTGAAATACATTTACTTGGACGAGAGCAATTACTACATCATAAAAGATGACGAAAATTTGTGGCATCAGGGTGGATATTTAGCTGAACATAAACTTTGTGCTACATTCAGGCAAATTTTCAAGATATAAGAATGAGGCTAAAAAGGTAAAAGGGCTATACTATCAATATCTTCTTCACTGTGCAGTATTGTACCCAATTCTGGCATGTGTCACCATGTATGTACCATGCCAAAAGGAAGTATTAGAGATAATTTAGAAAACAACAGTATCATAATTTAAAGGACTGAAAAGTGTAACTCAAGAGTTCCAAAGAAAGCTGTCAAAATGCAACCAAACCACGCCTAAGCATTTTCATAAACAACAAAAAGTTGATACCAGAAGACAGACAATTCTGCCTTTGATTCTGCAGACAAATGTGTAAAATTATGCAAGTGCCAAAAGTTGAAAACAAAACTAGACCTATTTAGCAGCAAGGCTATTCATCATATTTTACTTGGTTTAAAGACTGCAAGGATAGACACCTAAACAAGATAAAGTCTTGGGTTTTTTTGTTTGGGTTGTTTGGTTGGTTTTTTCAAAGTAAATGAAGATCTATTATTCAACTGTGCCCTACCCCTTAAAAATTAAGGGCACAATTTTAGACTTGAAAGAAGAACTTAATTTCAAGAAGTCCTATGATTTAAATAAAGTCTCATCAAGTTCCCTTAAAGATCACTGAAAACTGGTATCCACAATCTTTACTGCAGTTAAGGTAAGGCTCTGATAAATATAGTATGATATACGACATTCCAAAGTTTTTCTAACATAAGCATAGGAAACTAAAGAATTCCAGTAGGTTTTGGAAAGAAATTCTGCTCTTTTTGAAGAAATTGTCATTTTATTTGTTCAAAGGAAACAGCATTGCAATGTATTTCTTCCTTCAAAAGACAGCCATTTGCCACATGTTTTCCTATTGATCTCCAAGAACCTAACTTATACATGCTAGACACGTTCTTCATCTGCCACAGGTGTACACACAACTGAAATCACCTTATTTAATGAGGAGACAGCAGACTTTTGAAGTTTATTTCAGATAATCTTGAAAATCTTGAGTTAAGTAAGACAGAAATACCTGGCAGCTGCGGCCCCAAGTTGATGTTTTTTGTAAGGACCTGCTTGTTCCCAGCTTTCCCCCCAGAATAATATCTTTTCTACTCATGCTTAAAAGAAAGACTGTTCTGGAAGGAAGTGTGCTTTACTATAGAGAAATTACAGAGGAAAGCTGGAGAAATGGATATGCACAACAAGATGCAAACATTATTGTAGCAACAGGGCTTTTGCTATAGTTAAATCCATACCACTGTCTATCACATAGACACAATTCCATAAAACCATAATTTCAAATCAGGATATCATAACCTGAGAAGAAGAAAATTACTGTACAAGGCCAAAGAAAAATGGGAAGGCTGAGTGTTCTTAAGCAATACTTACACCAAGAGCAGCTTGGTAGGTAACTTCTGAGGGGAAGGTGAAGGACGGCCCTGTTGTGACTGGGCTGCTGGGGGGTGGAGTCACAATCAGCCCCGTAGTGCCAATATGAACCTGGGAGAGAGAAAAAACCCAGCAGGATCAGTTCTGCGTAGTTTAGTAAGAGCTGGTTTTGACACAGCCGTAAGCTTCATGGTCAAAATCACCAGTATTCTACTACTTGTAACCTTAAACTAGAACTAATTTTTAGTTAGATACTCACACAGTGTTGGGTCACACTGCTCACTTTTTTTTTTTCCACACTGACATTTCTCAATCTTTGGAGATACTCTTCGGAGCTGAAGATTGAACCAGCTACATGAAATACACCTTTAACCAACGTCAGTTTTCTTTTTTTCCCATAGAAGGCTGTCAGATCCCAAAGATATGCAAATAAAGTGTATTTACTAGCTTATGGATAACATCACCAATATTCTTGGGCTCCATTTCTGTCTCTTTCCCCAAAGTGTAATCACTATCTGAAACAGCCAATTTTTAAAAAACTGCTGAACAAATAAATAAAGTCAGATAAATATTTCTACTTACCACAACCAGATTAATATGCTACATTTCTGGAATTCATGTAATCTTCAAGTTCAATATATTACTTTTATAGCATGCACTTTATTAATATTCATTACTACATTCAATTTAGAAAAATGAAATCAAGAAATTAAATCACTCCAGTTTCTAGTTTCCACAGTTTAAGAAAAGTCTTTGTGGCACTTTAGAAAATAACAACTGCCAAAAAAACTAGCCTACAAGACCAAAAGTATTTGCTATCATTATATAAGAAGTGTTAGAAAATATTTTCCTTAAATGTTCTCATGTTGGAAGATAAGTTTTTCAAAAGTGTATATTTAATATTAATTACCCATAATTAATAATTGGAAATAAGTAATCTGACAAGATCAGAAGCCTTTATAGTTACAGCTGATTTCACGTGAATTACCTGAGAGGGGGCACTACAGGACAGTCCTGTCAGCTCACTTATGCGGGCTGCTGCCGTTGGGTTGCTGGAGCTGATGAGGACAGGAGGACTGATTTCCATGGAGTGGCGATTCTGAGAAGACTGTGAAGCCTTGTTGGACATGGTGAGGGAGGTAAAAGAGTGTCGTTTTTTGGTGTTTTTCTTAGTATCGGTGTGCTTTTGGGTTGAATTGTTGTGGGCTGCCCCAGAGGTACCTTCTCCAGAGTCAACGGCAGAACCTGAGGGCTTGTCCAATTCTATCAACTGTTTGGCTGCTGTGTTAAACTACAAAAACCAGAAACATGTTAGTATTTTTTCATGTATAAAAGTCACCTGAACGTAACCAAGCATCTATTTTCCTTTTATTCATAAGATAATTTAAACCATGCAACTTAAGACTGTGGCCTACCAACCCTACTCTACAAATCAGTCAGTAGAGAGTGACAAATCATTCACCACAAACTCAACACACTTACTGTTGGGCTGGTCTGGACTACCCCTCAGAGGTAAAACTGCAATCAACAAAGGACATAATGCCATAGTCCAGACATGGATTAATTCAGCAATAACCACTACCTGTGTCATCTAGAAGTCAGATGAAAACACAGTGGTCCCCTTTGACCTTACAACAGAAAAAACTGTGATACAAAATGTTATGACAAATGTTATGTCATTTCCAGCCATTTTTTTTTGTTTTGATTATATGACATAATCCCACACATTTGCATGTGGGCTCTTGAATACATTCCTCCTAGTATCCCTTGGTACTTGTGCACATCTTTAACACTACCAGCAGGGAAAACAGGTTTCCTAAATGCACCCTTAAGAACACAGTAGGACAGACTAAATATCCAGCTATATCAGTATACTGCCTGGCAACAGGCACCTATAGAGGCATAAGATGGCGTAAAGAGAAAATAAATATATATGGGCAATTTTGTGGAAATACCTTTTCAGCTTCTGAATTTCTAATGTAGAGGCACCATCTCTGTGCCAATTTTTCTCTTTTTTTAAGCTTTGCTAAAGAATTTTTGTTCATAATGAGATTTTCTATCTGCTAATTTATAACAAAAATGCTACATTAAACGCAAACAAATCTTTCCTTTCCAATGAAGAAATGAGGAATCCCACACATTTTCTTCTTACAATGAAATGTAAGCTATGTAACAGGGAGGAAGAGAGGAGACCAACAAACAAACCCCTCTACATTTTTCAAAAACCCTTTATTTCAGAAAATCTTAGGGCAATTAGAAATAATAATGTCAGAACTCTCATTTAATCATGAGCTGAAGTAACACAAGAACCAGTTTTCCGAACATCTACCACTAAATATGAATACTGTTACTTGAAAAGTGTAGCTGATTACGAAGAAAGGAAATATCTTTTCTGAAGAACATCAGCATGAAAGAATTAGTCACTGTGGAATTACTATTTCTATTCTTCAGCATTTTATTTCTTCTATTTATTTTACCATTTTCCCGCAAGTCTTGAGATACCTACTATGCTCATGAAGAGTTTTAATGTAGTATTTTACCCCATCAAAACTTTACTAGACAAACAGCAAACCATTAATCATGACTGCATCAAGACTGATTTAAATGCAGCTCCCACAAACGACATAGCTTATATTATGAAAACAAGTAGATATCTACAGATATAGATATAGATATATAAGGTAGTGTAAAAGAACAAAGATTTTTTTTTTAATGTAGAAGAGGTTTACAAGTGATATTTGAAAGATGTCACCTGGAAGGAAATTTCATGCATATACAGAAAAAAAGATGAAGTCCAAAACCAGGACTACTGGAACAATGAGGAATTGACATAAAAACCTTCTAGGGAAGAGGAAGAACTACATGGAACATACTGCAGTGGAGGAGGGACATAATGGGGGATTTGAAACAGGATGTGAAGTTGAGAATATCGAATTTTTTCCTGAATGTTCTTATTGTTGGTCCTTTAGAGTAGAACTGAAGAGAACTGGAATCACAGAATCATAGACTCGTTTGAGTCGGAAGGGACCTTCAAGATCATCAAGCTCCAACCCCTCCGCCATGGGCAGGAACACCTTCCACTAGAACAGATTGCTCAGAGCCCCATCCAACCTGGCCTTGAACACTTCCAGGAATGGGGCATCCACAACCTCCTTGGGCACCCTGCTCCAGTGCCTCATCACCCTCACAGTAAAGAATTTCTTCCTAATATCTAATCATAATCTATCTTCTTCCAGTTTGAGTCCATTCCCCCTTGTCCTGTCACTACACACTCTTGTAAAAAGTCCCTCTCCATCTTTCTTGTTAGAAGGAAGGATAGGAGAAGACAATGTATGCTATATTTTCCTTCCTGCTAGTACTCAAGATGGATCATATGGATCAAAATAATGTTGTATTACTTGGGTATAACAGAAGATATAAATATACCGCTTTCTCCAATGAAGCCCATTATTTAGATGATTATTGAATTTAAAATGTAGAGCAAACACACTTTAAACAGTCCAGTGAAAATATTATTTCATTACAAAACACTGATACGAGGCTGAAGGATATGACACAAGTAGAAAATAAGACCAAAAAAAGCCTACTCTACTGTTCAGCTTGTCAGTGTCTTATTTGTCATCATGGAAGAACAAGCAGGTTTTTCAAAGTTTAATAATTTTATCTATTTTGGACATTATATTTTTTAACTCAGATTTAAATTCTGCATGTCCTTCCTGAAAATCTGTGTATTCCATACTGTCTGATACAACGGCTGCAACTGCTTCTATTCTTGTGTAATCTACTTCCTTATTTGCAAAGAATTAACTAATTGGAGAAGTGAAGGGATCACCCAGGAATGAGAAGCAAAACCAAAAGCCACTTCGCTAACAGCACCCCAAGGTATCTGTTACATCTAATTATATATTTATATATATTTGTTTACCTCCAGAAGCTATCAATGCCTGCAGAATCTGATTACTCTATACAGCGAACAACCTATTAGGGAAAAGTTAAGGCTTGCCCATGGGATCAATTCAAGACTGATTCAAATATAAGCAGCATACTGTGCTTTCTTATGCAGAGAAGCAAGCAAAGGACAGTTGCATGAATCTGGAGATGGAAGTGAACTGATTACTGGCCTCCTCTTTGAAGTAACCCGAGGACAGCAAAAGCTGCAGAATATTTTGCAGAGTGCAGTTTAATTCTCTTCCTTGAGAAGAGAAATTAAGAGCCTGCATCCATCCTCCAATGAAATGGCTAGCAGACATTCAAGGTCACTGAGGGAATGCATCCAAGTCATGCTATGAAGTGTTTCAATCTAGCATTCCTTTCTGCAACAAATACCTATGTATCTAGGCCTGCATTTCCCACATCAGTTGTTTTCCTTAAGAGATATATTTTCATTGAAGCTTCTTTACTTCAACCTTTACATTCACTTTTTTTTTCTCCCGTTCATCAGAATCCTTGCTGTAACAGGAAGCCTGAAATCCAATTCCCCTTCCCACCAAACTCCAGGAAACTGAAGAACTTCCCAAACAGGGCAGGACAGAGGTGGCTGGCTGAGCCGCGTCTCGGCGCTGCAGCGGGGCTGAGGTCAGCACACAGCTTTTGTCTGCCTGCAGATGTCTGCAGGAATTACCACTACTGCAAGGTCTCTTAGAGCTGTGCTTTGCTGTACTTATCTTACAAATTAATTCAGGTGTTCTTCACTCACACAAAGGTAAACAAAAGCTGACATTATTTTCTGCTGACAATTTGAATGAAGAGTGATTCCTTTTCCCTGATTTTTATTCTATTCTGGTCATTTATATTTGTTTATGAAGTGTTAAATTAGATCAAAACATCCAATTTGAGGTCTAAGAAATGTATATTGTACCCAGAACTACAATCTATGCAGAAATATTCTAATAATATCTGTTTAGTTATGAATAATCTTTCTTTTTGGAACAGAGATAACTATAAGTGTTATGAACATAATTGTACATTTTGTAAACTCACTGCATTTTATTTCATTACTACGCAAGAACCTGGCTGATCAGGTTTTAATGCAAGTTAAAAAAAAAAAATCCAACAGTCAAAAGTCTAGCAATTTAGATTTATTAATCAGGTCTTACTCTAGTAAAACTAGAGGGTTAGTTTGGATTTACCACTTTTTACAAAGTAGAATTCAATCTTTTTTCAATGTTTGCATTACTTATTTTTCATTTGCAGATAGAAGTAATTTTTCCACAATGCTATGTCTACAGATAACTAATGTTGTGAGTCAGTTAACAAACTGATTTAACAGAATCACTATTAAAATTTCTCTCAAAATGTGTTCAGTCTCACTTTTATTATTACCACAAATTTATTAAGTGAAAGTTAGAAAAGAAAAGATCAGAGTAGTGAACATTGAATCATAAAAGGGCAAAATTTGTCCTCAAATACAATCAGAGATTTTCATGGACTTCAACATTATCTAAAATTTTATCCTCATTGTCCAAGAAATACCACAATTATTCTGTAATACTACAGAATAAACATCACAGACTACACCCATTTTACAGCTAAGAAAACCAGAAAATCTCTAGTAAATGGAGCTACTATTTCACATTTTTAAACGAAAGGATGTGAACTAACACACACAAGGTAAAAGGTATGCCTGTCATTATAACAAAAATAGGCAATGATTACAGGATTGGAAAATGCAATGAAAGCTACCATACAAAAATCTTTCAAAAATATTAATTACTTCTCATCTTCATTGTTTCTTATAAAATAGGTACAAATGCTTTGCTATACTTGTTTCTATCAGTTGTTCATATATTTTTCAGAACAATAGTTATTTACTCTCAGAAACGAGGCATTTCAAAATTCAAGCCCATAGTTTACTGCACATCTCACTGCTCTTCACCACAGTGTGCATTTCAGTTTAGTATATACTGAAAAAACCCACCTATCTGATTTGAAGCAACTCTTTGGGTATCATTTATCATTCTAGACTTTCCATTCCACTTCAGTGGAGATTTGAGAATGTGTACTTACTTAAGTGTTGGTGCCTGTTCTAAAAGGGTTAATTGAAAATACATTTTCTTAGTTGATGGAATCAGTCTAAAAACATTAACAGAAATACATTTTGTGACTTTCATTTTTTATGTAATACTTTTCAAGGCCATATCTCCTTTTTGCAACTTTTGTAGAGATAGGAATATAGTTGTTAGCTAAACAGCTCAAGTGGCAGCCCTAGGAAAGGGGTTTTTCTAACAAGGCTAAGTTAAGTAATTTAGTTTGAAAAAACACTACAAAAAGCTTTACTGGCTGAATTGAAGGGGCAGTTAATTGCAAGAAGCTAGGAAAGAATACCCAAGGGCAAGAAATTGTTAAATTGGCTTTTAAAAAACTTCTTAAACTGAAGCCAAAATTGCACTAAGCAAGTTGAAACTTTGTTAGTCTTCTTGTTTTTACAGTCATGTGACATTTTCTATCCCCAGGTATACAGATCCTTACATCAAGCTATAAAAGTAAATATATATATTTTCCCTTTTAAAAATAATAAATTCTATTTTGGTTGAAAGCAGTAATATTTTTTGAAGTTCCCATCTCATCATAGGACTCAGAAATTGAATTAATAAAACCTGACTTGATTCTTACTATGGTTACACATTTCTTCTGTGACCTGAAGTACATATTTCTCATCCCAGAGATAATGTGAAAATACTTTTTTCTTTCATCACTCTGCCTCATTTATTTAAATAAAATACTGTTGGTACAGGGAAGTGTATCTTACCAAGTATCCACAGCATACCTATCAGAAAAGGACAAGCACTATTCCAAACCTTTGTACCTTTCTGTAATGCAAATTTGAATAATCATTGTGGCTGTACTCACTGTTCCTAATCGTCGATGCCTTTCTATATAAAAGATACAGGTTTCAACTCTTAAAATTTAAAAGGTTGGGGAAATTTTCTCAACTGCTACCTCTTACTGTAAATTGCTGTAACACATATGAGAAATGCAGGAAGATACAGAAGGTTTTATATATGGCTCTGTTGATGAAAAAGCCAATCCTTTACCTGTTTAACAACAACCTATATTCTTTGACTTCCTAGTTGTGATAATTTGGTTTTTAGGGGTGGATATTAGGGACAGTACAAAGCTAACTTTCTCTGACTCGCTGACTGCTTTCATTTTGTGGGTAAGTGTGGTTTGGATTGACTGCATGACTCCAGTATTAACAAGAAAACATAGTGACTGCCTCCAATTACACTCATTTCAATTCCATTCAATAAAAATAGGTATCAAATTGCTAAGTGAAAATCACTGGTGCAACTGCTGAGGCCATTAACTCTCCCAAAGAGTATTTTAGGTCTAAGATTATTTATATCTCAGGTTATTTTAGAATCATCACCAGTACTGATTATTTTTCCTTTCAGAAAATTAAATACACAGTGGGCACAGCCTTACTGAGGACCCAGCTTTACTCACCTCAACATATGAAATTGGAAATATTCCTATCTTGTCAGCCAGCATTCCTTCTGCCCAGTTTTCATCCACACGGCGAATTACAGTCAGAACATCATCCTGTGTGAACATGCAGTGATTATGTCTCCCAGCTCTAATTTAACTTCTCATTTAATTTTCCTCCATAACACAGGAGTAATCACAGAAGGCAGGACATGGACAAGAACCGCAGAGAAGGCACTCTGTAAGAGGAATATGCCGCTTTTGGGGTTGAAGTCAGTTCAAGCTGTTCCTTTTCCTATTTTGTCAGAGTTCAGCTAACTGCCCACATCTCAGTGATCTGACTTTGTCCTTAGTGCCAGTCTTCCTGTCATGTTCAGTCCATGTTACCCATCAGACCCCCTTTAATTCCTTGGCATTAATCAACAGAACCACAACCATTTTCCTTCTCAACTGACTCATTACCTAACCTTCCCTAGACGATGATTTTCTACTTAAGTACTTAAGAACATTGCTGGTGATATGACTTCTTTCACATCTACAATTTGAGTGTTTCTTTAGAAGATGGAATGTTTTTAATTCACAACACAGGTTATTTCTCATCAATTAAGAACATCACTACTGCAATTATGAAAAAGTGCCTTCTCAGAAATAAAACGTCAGAGAAATTATATGTAATTTAGAAAGAGAAGGCAAAAGTAATCAATATAGGAGAAATACTTGTGGAATCACTTGTCCTTTACATATGTGTGCAGCTCCAATAACAAATGCAGATAAGACTACAAAACAGTAGTAGTCTTTCTTATCCAAGAGTAGTATTTCTTATCCAAGAGAATGAAATTATTGAAAGAAAATAGTAATTCTATTCTCTTTTTACCTTTGCAAATGGTAAACAGTCTTTATCTGCTTCCTTGTCTTTTACTTCAAAGTCATAAAGTGCTTTGCACTGAGGCGGAGGTTGAGGTAAAGGTTTAATAATCTGAACAAAATTGGTAGGAAAAAAGCCATGGATGCCATTGACTTCTCCATGATACCAATTTTCATCCACCTGTCGACGTAAAATGATGATGTCTCCTTTACTGAATTTAAGATCTCCAGGTTCTTTTCCCTCGTAGTTATACAATGCTTTGGCACACGGTAACTGAGGTACACCCTAAAGAAGAAGAAAAAAATAATAAATAATTGGAATTAGATGAGCTTCACTAAATAGAATTTATATTATATTTTTGGAGAGTATGAATGAAACTGCAAAGTATGAAATTGCAAAGTAAAATTATACACATATTTTATTGCAATGATTCTACTGATTTTACCCACACATGTAGGAAGAGCTCCAGTTCTATGCAGTCTTAAGATCCCTCTCAGTTTCATTATTACTTTTAATAGTGCTACAATGTTGCTAGACACAGGAGAGGCAGAAAAACATAATACCTTAACCCTCATGTACTAATTCACTAAGATTAAACATTAAAAAAAACAAAGCAAGCAAACTGGAAAGCAACCTGACCACTTGAGAGATCTGGCAGAAAAATGCTGCAAGAAAGTGCAACACTGGAATAACCAATTTGCTATAAGACCTTTAAGGCATTTTTCCTGCCTGACTTTCTTATTATCTTCCTCACATTATTTACTTCATGAGCAGAGACTAATAAGGATGAAGACATAACAGAGGTGTTTTCCAGCTTGAAAAACAAATCTCAATTTATTAAAAATGAGAAATTTCATCCTGGAGCAACTCCTTTAATTCAATTATTTATTTAAAACCACAGCTAATAAGAATTACTGGGAAAGATCCGTTGAAGGTGTACATCCTTGGGTTTCCTTCACTTGCTTCCTCCATAATATCAGAAAACTATAGATCATTGGTGCTGCTCTTGAATGCATATCAGAAGGATTACAATTTAACATTGTCACCCTCCCTCATACACGTTGCAGGTATTATTTTTTAATCGCTCAGCCTGTACCTCCAAATTTTGCAAGAGAGAGCCATAAAACTCTACAACTCCAGTGTTAGGGCTACTGCCTTCAAAACTCTCTTTTCTCCAAATTCAAATACCTGGAGGGGTGCTTACCCCCTCAATGATGCAAACAGCAGCAAGCTGCATTACTAATAAGAATCTTTCCAAAGCAAAGGCAGCCTTTATAGTCACACAGAGCACAGTATTTCACATCTTTGATGCCAGCCCATATGGAAAAGGCAAACTTTAATGAAATTCAATGTTGCTGATATTATTTGCCACATCTACCGCATGGTATGTCTCTCCTCTCAAGTCTTCCACCAGCTCAGACTGTAAACTGGAGTTGCACTTGCAGTATCTCAAGAGGTCACACACAATGTAAGGAAATTCTCAGAAGGAATTATCATTCTGAGTCTGCCCATTGGGCAGAAGATAGAGTTTTAATAATGTATTTCACATTTAACAAAATTTCTCAATATAATCCAAATTGTTTAGACAGCTTTAAATTTTGTCCATGCACATTAATAATGTCTCACATGGATAAATAATATCTTGAAGATTAACTTGTCTAGTAATCTTTTTTCTATACCAAACCGTCAAAGGAAAACCATATGTATATACATAGGTACAGAGGAGTATGATTTACATATGATTACAGGAAAATAAAAGTTTATTTCATTGCATCTGGGATGAATATTAAAAATATTATATTAGCAGGATCCAAGCAATTGTTCACAACTGGTGATCTCCAGACTGAAGCAAATAATACTTTTCTTCATGATCACACTCAATTGCATCAGTGCATAATGATGACACACTCTGTACAAATCTGCATACAGAAAAAGACACCAACTAGAGAATTTGTGGGCCTCAACTGAGTGAGGAGAAAATTAATGGTCACAATAGAAGAACTAAAAAATTATATATATGTATAAGTTTTATGTGCTCTGCATAGTAAACAGACAGAATGAAGGAAGCAGTCAGTGTAGATGGAGTAAGAATAGGTGCAGAGAGAGAACTGTGGGGGAGAGGAAGCAAAAAGAAACACATCCCTAAATAAGAGAGGAAACACTGCTTGCTTATCCCTTTCCATCACAGTAACAAACAAACAAACAAATGGATTAGGAGCCAAGAATTACTTGACAGAAGCCAGGCCCCAAGCAATTATGGCTACTACAGGACATAGGAATCTCTCCTGCACTGGAGGTAATAGTTTGACTTTTCCCAGGAATCACGCCATTGTCCTGGGAGAAAGATCTCTATGTCCCCACACTGAGGAATAGGTTTTAGATCAGCTTTGTGTATAAAATACAGCTGGAAAAAAAATCTCTTTAAAAACAAACAAAATCAAAACAAGCCAGGAGTACCAGTGCAGATCACGTCAAAGCGATCAAACTCATTAGTCATCTTTTAATTGTTAGAACTCCATATTGCATTTATGCAGTTTATCACAAAGGCTCCCACAAAAAAATCTGCATACAAAAGTACAAACATCTGTTTATGTTTTATAGGAAGCTCCTCTCCCATCGTATAGGTTCAGTTTCTGCAAAGCTTGTTTCCCACGTGAAATAGAGATGGTTCCAGTCCGTAATTCCAAAGAAAACAAAGTTCAACAAAACATACAGTTCCCAGTTGGACTGCCAGGAACTAAAGAGAAGTAGTTAAATGACTGAGATGAGAAGTGGATGACTTTTTCTTCTGTCCCAGGGGGAGGATGAAGTGAGAAAGAGCGGGTGCAGTGGGGAGGGCTGCTTTCAGGGGTACAGGATCAAGAGCCCTCAAGCACCATCTTCACATTTCTCCTCCTCTGAAGAACCTGGAGCCATGGCTCATGGCCGGTGCCTTCCAGGCCCTTGTGGTTGGCCAGCTTCAGCCCCCCTTCTGCCCCTCTGGCTGCTCACCAGCAGAGATGGCCATGAGGATACGCCGAGCCAGAGTTTACATTTCACTCCATGCCTCTCACTTGGCTAAACATGAAAGAAAGGCTTTGGAAGAAAAACTCTGCAGCCTACCCTTAAGTTTACAGCTGCCACTTACCCTGCCAGCTCTTTGAGCAAGCAACAACAACAACAACAACAACAACAAAAACCAGACAAAAACCATTTTAGGAAATTAAAATATAACATTCAGAAAGACTCCACACAACAGGTTCTTAGAATTATTTCCTTAGTCCTTATGCAAAATACTTATGCAAAAATATCTGAACTTCTAATGCTACTGCTGATAGACAAACAGTTTAAATTAATTTTTAGCTGAGGCATGGATATACATATATTTCACATGACAGATTCCTTTAAAGAAAATAATACATGATGACACCAAAACAAATGGTTCAACAAGAATATGAAAAAATGCATATGCATTCACATATATGAGGCTCAGGTTCCTCAGTTTTCTTCTTCTAACCAAGATATTTTGTCTTAGAAACCTACAGAATGCACGATTTTGCTCTTTGGATTTATGCTTTGTTTTCAGTCACCTTATTTTGAACTTTACATTTATTTTTTTAGTGGACAATATGCAACTGTATGTATTTTTCATAAGCTTAAGCCAAGAGAAACTTACACGTGCACAGAAACACGAGATCTGATTTCCTTTAAAAAGGAGTTTCAGTGGCAGAAGCCCAAACATAAATATGCTTACACTGGCACAAAACAGTCTTCATTCTGTACTTACTGCACTCGAAGAACCAGCATAAGCTAAAGTAGCAAAAAATAGGAAATCCTCTCTCAAGAAAATGAATGGAACAGATACTGGATCATCTGCATCTCTGTTTCTCTCAAAGCCTCCCAAACAGGGTGCTGCTGGTTGCCACTTTTCCAAGCCAGCAAGGCATTCCCTGTTCTCTGGTTGCAAGATTGGGAAGTGGCCTGGGCTTCCCTGGGAGCCAGTTGAATTTACCCAGAATAATTACACTGGTTTCACCTGTCTGAGCTTCTTAGACACTCAGTGCTTTCAAGGAGACAGGACATATAGTACCTGTTTTAGAAGTACTGGTTATGCTGGTAGTAAGACAGACAAAAGCAGTTTTCTGAAACTGGCTACATGGACAAACAAAGCTCTATCAGCTTCCAGAAAAATCCAGACTGCTCAGATACCTCAGCAGCAGTTTTTAGGCCTACCTTTCTCTACAGAAAATCTAAAAACTGGAAGTTGATCCATGTCACGAGAGAATCTTTAATAAACATCCATTATTTGCAACCTTCTTACAAGGAAAGACAGAAAATTGATTTTTCTTCACCCACATTTTTATTTTCTTTCCATGCAGTTCCTAAATCAAACCAAGAGTCACATTAATGACCAGAACAAGATGAGAAACTCACAAAAAATCTCAAATTACACAGCAATTGGAAGTACAGTAAGTCTAGTGATACAGAGGTATTTTTTTCAGTCAATTCTTTTTTTTCTCCCCAAAGAACTAGTATTGTAAGACACACTTGATTGCCAGTGAAAGGTGCCTTTACATAAGGATATCACAGTGCAAATGTTTGCAGCCAAAACTTGTTTGCAAGGCAGATTTGGGTCAAATGAGTTCTTTATGTGTACATTCTCCAGGAGGTACAGGTAAACCCAAGATTTCCTCTTCAGACTCCCAGTCATCCAAACCTTTTGAAGGACAATATTGCTTCTTTTAATCTTCTAGTCTATTCTATTTCATATTATTGCTTTCTTGATTCAAATCTTTCAAAGGCATCCTTCCTATTACTTTTTTTAAAGTGTATTTTTGCTTTCTTGCCTTCTTTGGCTTTACTAAGCTGTCCAGTCCTGCATGCAAGAACATCCCCTCTCACATCTGTATTTTTTTTCATGTCTCTTTCATCTCACTGGTTCCAATAAGTAGTTTTAAGTCTTAATTTATAGCCACCTGATCTGTGTAATTCCATTTTCTTTGTTTCAGCCTCCTTTGTTCTTTCTCTGCTTGCATTTAACTTTTCATGTTTTTTGAGACATAGAGCATATGAAAGTACATCACCAAAGACCTTTTTAAACTGCTTATATTAAAATATGTGTTTTCTTAAGTAGGATTTCCTTCTAAAGGAAGGAAACATGTTCCCTGTGTTAAGATACAGGTATATTGCTTTGGCCTGAAAAAATTAAATACTCAGTTTTGTAGGACAGACCAACCTAGAGGCGATAACACTTGAAACTAAATCTCCCTGTTTCTTTTTGAGCTCCAGAACACAAAGCGTTTCCATAATCCAAGAAGAATGTTAAAAGCTGGCTCTCTGCATTCACTTTTCTCATCTAAGGAACAATTCAAACAAGGTCAGATATGTGCAAAGAGAGGCTGACTTGAGTGTTATTCATCTGCACCCAACACTAAATTGTTAGCGTAATCAGCTTTACGTACTTCTGCCATCAGAACTATCTCAGGAGCCTGCAGAGGTCATCAGTATAAATTAAGTTATTTCTAGTTAAAGTGTCTCTGAGGTTCCTGCTATCTGGATGACAAAAAAGTAAGATATTTTTATGTCAGGAGGCTGTATCAAGTTGCCAGTATGCTGTAATAACCATAAAAAAAACCCCTTTGGTAACATCTGATATAAATTACTATTGCTCTACTGAATACAGTAAACCACGGTTTGGGGGTTTTTATATGATGGTTCACCAGATTAAAGAAGTGAGCAATATTAATGTTGGTAAGTATATTCATTTTTATTGGTTTCCTATGACACAGTTGTACTAAATCTCATTTTTCTCTGCACACATAAAGCAAATAACCAAACATTTGACTGAAAACAGTGCAAATTTGTAGTTGTTTTGAAATGCTATACTCAAATATAGTTATTCGCTATACAGCTTTTGATCTTAATAAAAGTAGAAGTTTAGCATCAAGAGGAAACTAGCTAGCCAGGTTACCCTGATCAAAGAGATCAGGTTTGAAACCCAACTGTGTGTAACTTAACCTATAAACAATCATAATTTTGAAGAAAGATTACCTTAGGAAAAATACCAGGGTGCACAATAAAAAATATAATCAAGCCAACATACTTCTTATACTTATGGAAAAAAAAAAAAGCTGAATAACTGCAATCAGTAAGAATTTTAGGATCTTGATAAATGAAGAAATGGGATATCATTTTTACTACTGCTTAATTCAACTGAAGTTAAAAATTCTTTAGTAAGCTTTACTAATTTCCAAGGTTTCAGCCATCTAACACAGGTTGACACAGCAAGCGCTCCTAGAGCCCTTTGCCTGATTCTTTTGAGGACTTTTCCAGTTAACTTTGCTCTTGGTAACTTGCAGAAGAATTTCACGGCACAGACTCAGAGAAACCTATATTTTATAGCAGATGGGTAGCTCCTTTATTCATGTAAGCAATTCTTATGTGTTCTTTTGAGGTAAATTCTCAATGACCTACTTAAAGTAGCCATTTTATTGAAGCCCTTTTTGCTTCCTCGGTCTTAATAGTTTTTAGAAGAAAACATTTTGGCATTTTTTCTTGTCTGATGTTAAGAAATAAATATAAGGTTGTTTAACGTAAGTATGAGCGACTCTCTCCCACAAAGTTGTTTTGAAATTAAAAGCTGGAATACAGGAGAATGAAAGGAATTTAAAAATGTTGCCTTGAGGCCTAAGCAACCACACTGATAATATGGAAGGTTAGGAAGGGACATTTACAAAGCTTCCCAAAGGCACTTCTCCCAGTCCCTTTCTGTATCACACCTTTGTAAACACTTTTTTTCAAATTAAAAAATGTGTCTTCAGAATGCCACCTTTTTTCTCTTCACCTAGTCAAAATGCAAAGTTCTCAGCTACTGCCTTTCCCAAAGTTTGTTAACTAAAGAAAATTCTGAACACTTTCCACTGAATTAACTCCTAAATTAATAAAATAAGTAAGTAAAAACTAGGAGAAAGTGGAGGAGAAAATAATTATATCCTCCACACAGCATGTCCCCAAATATTTTAACTGTATGCACTCAACGCGTTCAAGATTGCTTCTTCCACAAGCAAACAAAATTAATTATGAGAAAATTGCTCTGCACAGGAAAAACTGAGGAGGTGACTTTCAAGATGCAGAAGAGAATGCAGGTCTGTATTCCTGTTGATTTGCATCTCAAACAATTGCATTCTGAATCTTTAAAAAACTTTCAATTAATTGTTTACTACAAAACATTTTTGCTTTGAAAATCCCCTGATCCTTGTGAGAATCTAAACAAAACCTTAAATTGTGCCCTACATAGAGCTAGGATGTTCATACAAAATAGCTATTTCCAAAAGCAATTATTTGTTTGAAAGATCTGCTCTTACAAGCTGTTACACCAACACCACTGCTCAAACTGAAAGTGCCACTTATCTCCGTTGGTTTTCTCTTGGTATGTCACAACTCATGGGTATTTGATGTCCCCATCAAACTGCTAATTTTTCTTGTCCCAGTGTCACCATACAGCAGCATGGATCTCCTAATTTCTTTTAGCACATCAAGTTAATATGCAGCACAGGTTCACTCTGCACGTAGGTTCTCCTAGCAGTGTGATTTCCAACGCATTCTCTTTTCAAGTAATATCACTCTGGCTTCTAAGACAAGAACACTGCACACTGCAAGAAGAAGGAAAGAGGAAAACATCCACCTCTCTTGGCAAGGACACATCTATAACTCCAAGACTGGATAGTGGGACTCACTAGTCCTACTCCAAAGTGCCACTAACTTCTGTATGTCCCTGAAGAAATATCCAGTGTGGGATGTCAGAATATATCTAATGTTACCCAATCATATCCAATTTCTCATCATTAAAACCCCCAGTGAATACAGAGTGCTTTGGAAAGTTTTGCTGTTTCAAATTCCTCTACCCCTATAAAACTGCAGAAAATTACCTCCCAGTTATTAACTTCATCTTTTTGAAGAACAGTTTGGAAAATGAAAAATAGATGCAGTTGATTACTGATCCACTAACACACTTTTAATTTTTTCTAGCTGGCTTTAATAAAGTGTCTTTATAATCATAAGACAAAGTCTTTTTTTGGTGGGGGGAGAAAAGAAGAAAGTGAACTGGAAAAATGTAGTGAGAAAAGAAGCAAACAAATTTAAAAATACCAGGATAAAGTATATGAAGATCAAGAGCCTGACAAAGACCTGGCAAAAGACTTCGAAATAGTATGTCTCAAGTACTTTTCTAAGATACATATATCCGTGAAGTACAGAACTATCTGACTGTTCAAAATACCTAATTGCAAGATAGTACTTTTGTGTTTATCAAGAAGCCTCATTATGCACAGTTATCTAGAAAATGTCTTTCATAACTACTCACTCCCATCCAAAACCTGTAATGGGAAGTGTGACAACTTTACGGCGCCAATAGTTTCTTAAATATCACTTGCTTTTTTTGCTTGTTTATTATATGAACATAAAATCACAAAACAAGAGAGAAGAAAACCCTTCTGACCACTACCAAAATACAGACCACATCTCAGTACTAAACTTTTTCCCTAAGTTCCTTCTTATATGGCTAATATATAGCCCTCCCTTTCACTCTTCATTTTAGTTTCCACATAAACTGGAAATTACACATCTTTGGCATTCTTTTGCTGCTGCCTAAATGCAATTGCTTAAGCAGCTAAATAATTAATTCCCAAGCAAGATGTGTGCCATTCTGAGTTCCAAGTCCAGAACAAACAGAAATTTTCATGTAAACTCAGAATGTTCTTCTCTCCTATTGGCTTAATGGGAGGTAGCTAGAGAAGCCACAGACCGTACTATGCCCTTCCACAAATAAAGCATCAATAACTGCAACTGTTAAAACTCCAAATCTGCCCTACTAACTGAACTGCCATCTAACCTTGTAAAAACTTCTATCAGTTACCAGAAAGGAGAAAAACAAATTATTTCACCTGAACATCCAGAAAACAACATCTCGCTGCAATCTACACAGACAGTGGGGCAGACACACCACACATGACAGCTGGAGAGATTTCTGTATCATATGTAGTAGTTAAAGGGATACAGCTAACAGCAATCTCAAAGAAAGGAACCATCTTGCAATGCTTAGAAACATCTCCCTTTGGTTTAATACAGTCTTTTTTTTTTTTTTTTAAATACATTAACACAAAACCTCACCACATTAGAAAGAAATAAAAGGGAATCTACATAAACCCATAGGGCATTGCTAACACCTAGAAAGATTCCATGATTAATGCTGTACTACGAGGCTGTGCTATGCTGAAGCAGTGGTAACAAATTGAACTACGTCATCTGCCAGACTTTTCATGGCTAATCAGAATATATTATCTTCTCTCATTTTTTGCATTAAACATAAGCCATCAATATTGGAAAAGTAGACGCATTTTACCAACCACATATCAAATTCTCTCACAAACTGAACTTTACAACAGCCCTTTACAAAACACATTCTGCTTGCTTACTTCACAAGGAAAAAAAGCGTTAATCTACTTAGTGTTGTAGATTGGAACATTTGGTTTCTCAACAAATCACTGGGACACAGGAGGCTCTTGTCTCTACTTCAGGGAGCTGATATTTTAACACAAGCTTCAGAAGTTCCAGAGGGTTTACCAATAATGTAAAAATTTAAGAGTAATGTTCTAAAGGTTTTTACACTTTGAAAACAAACACAAAGAAGCTTCCCTCAATATGATGTGCAAATGAATATGTTTACTTCTTGCACCAAGAAAAGGTGAGGGAATTCCAGATGAGAAGACAGACTGAAAAAATTAGGTTGCGAAAAGCAAAATCTTACTGAGCTTTGAAGGTAAGGAGTTAGAACATGATACAGGAGGAGCAAAGTGAGCAAATGACTCTGAATAAGGGAGTGACTTGGTGAGATCAGCATGAAGAAACATTCCTTTAATCTCTCAAATACTTTGCTGCCAAAACTTGGGCAATGGGAAAACAGAGCTGCAAATTAAGAGCCTGATGCATTTTTTTATGAAAACCTACCAAGGTTGACAGGCCTGACTTTTTATCTGAGCATGCTTTGCTTTCCACTATGATCAAGTGTTAATTTGTTCCCCACCAAAACAGTACAAGCTCTAAAATTACAACGGCCCTGTTAATGGTATTTAAAATGAGAGTAACCACAGGCATCTCTTCTGTCTGAATTTGATTTTACAGTCCTGAGATAGCATCTGACATTCCATTACCTTCTGAGAGAGTGCTTTTAGGTTTATTTACCATCACTTCCACTATTTTGTAAATGCTCAGGTGCTTGTTCAACCTTCTGAATGAACCCAACATCACCATCACACATCCTTCTCAGGTATTCCTTGAAAACTTTTGTTGCTAGAAACTGGAGGGACTTCTGCTAAGCTTGATTTAGGACTGGTATCATGTCCTCTTTCTCTTAAAACCCCCCTACTCTCTTGAAATTCATTTGGAATCAATTTGATTCCTTTCATATCCTGACTTCAAACAGCTTCTTGCCTATTGCAGAAAGAAAAAGGTGCTAATCTTAGCTGTCACCGTAGCATACACAAATACACATCCACTGCATGCACAGAGTAAATAACAAACTCTATTTGCTATTTATTCTTACTCATCTTTTAAATATTTCATGCTTCAAAGCAAAAGATTTTATGGTACTCTACTTGAAGCAGCTGGTTGGCATTTTGAAAAGGCAACTAATCCTAGCTGAAATTATGCATCCGTTTTTAAGACAAAGTTCCTGTATGCTCTTTACTATAACAAAAGAACCAGAAGAATGCTACATTAACATTTACCTCTTGTGCAGTGACAAGCTGGAGTTTGCACTTCCTGGTTATTTCATCCAGTCTGTGAAAGTAGACAAACAGCAAACAAGCCTTCTGCTCAGTTTACTACTACTTGAACAGGCTTGAACACATTGCCTACAGAAAGGATTATGCTTCACATTTCATACTGTTCAAATGAACCTGGTTTAGCATAAAACTATTACTATAAAAACCCAAACCGATGCGCATGTCTTGAATTCTGAGGTCTGAATTAGTACATAACTTCGCATCACCACACTCCCATCTGCTATCACTGTACCTTTACAAGCCCTCCCTGAGATCTGGCTTTTTTATCCTGTACCTACATGCTCAGTGTTTCTCAATTCCTTCAGCATCCTTCATCCCCACTCCCACCTTCCCCACGCTTCCTTTCTGCAGGGGAGCTCAGTGAGGAGCTCCGCACTCGGCCCACTGAGCTGTTCTGCAAGCCTGTCCCACCGCCCCCGCTCTCCCTGTCCCTGGAGATGAATTGGCGCTCCTGGGGCCCAGCATCACACATTTCCAGCAGTATGTGACTACTGCTCTGCGAGTAGTGCAGAAAACCATATTCCATGTGTTTATCTTAATTAACCCCTTATTCCATTAAAAGCTGCCACTGGTTATACATGGCAGCTAGCAACGAAGCAAGATGATGAACTCCAGCACACCTTGGCCAAGTTTTCTCCCAAGTTGCTCAAGCCTGTCCTTCACCGTACAGGAGCGCCTAATTCTTAGAAAAACTACCAGCTCAAATGAAGCAGAATCTCTCAGTACTCTAACTCCACCATCAGAGGCAGGCAGAGTTGCATAAGCAATACACAAAGTATAACTAGATAATTCAGGGTAGACAGGAAAAGATTTTCCATTTTGCTTTTCAATGCAATTGTTTCTCGAAAAGGTTTGTTGTGGTTTTAAGCATGACAGGTGAGCAAGGGTTAGAAATGCTAGGCAATAGGAGGCTTACATTGCAAGGATAACCTGTTCACTTCTCAGCCTTTTACTGAAGAAAAAGTATCAGAACCTGGGCCTGAGGAGGTCACAGTCAGTCTGACTTCGCTTACACCTGTTCTGCTCCTCTAGTCCACTTGCACTGTTACCATTGTATTATTAGCTGTTACAATAAACAGAACAGATTGCACTGCAACATAGAAACTAGAAACAGTTAAACCACTTAAATGGTCTGTCAGCAACTGTGTCTGCATTCACTGTGCTAAAAAGAGGAAATTTGAAACTAACAGGTTGACCATTACTATGCTGTTATAACACAGATTAAATCTCTATGTTTACATATGATTTCATCAGGAAATCTTCCACCATCTTTTTTTTGTATTTGGTAGACACTGCCTGTAAATGGCAATCTTTGAGTCTCACATGCATAAAGCTGCTTCTTGAAAGTAGTCTTCTATTTGATAATACACATCCTTTCTACTTCAAGTAACAATTGAATAGCAATTCTACTCTATTGTCATATGCATTTTGCTAAAAGCCCTTCAGCTCTCTGAATGTTATGAGAATTTTGTAGTCATTTTGTAAGCCAATATCTGAAATACCTCTTGGACTTACATCACAATTCACGAGTCTCTGTATCTATAAAAAACAAGTATATACAAGGGTTGTTTTTTTTTTACTCTCAAGTATTTTGAAAAGTTAAGGAAAGTAATTTTTTTCCATTTTTCTGTGATACAAACGCAACAGAAACAATCCATTCTTTTATCCAGCTCAAGAAAAATGACTGTTTTACTTCCACAGCAGAGGGATTATTTATATTTTATACTATGAACTGTTTCAGATCTGCTCATAGTTTTCATTTATGTGTTCATGCCATAAATGACAATGTATGCTTCTATATAATGATTTTAATCAAATAGCTATATGAATGAAAATATTTATTAAGTAGCATATTCTGGTACACTTTTTTTTTTTCATTTTGGAGCGGCCTTAACATAACGTATATGAACTACACTGCTTTTCTGATTAAACTAAAATGGAAGGTGTGCTCCAACAGTGGTCTACTCATCCAAACATTCCCTGAAACCAGAGTAGAATTCACTCAGATTATTATTACCTCTGAAGAAATACAGGCTGTGGCCACCAAGTCCTCAGCATTCACTGTTTTTCTTCTATGGATCCATTCCCACTGCAGCTTACTCGCTAATATAGATCCAGCCAAAGTTTTCCCAGCCTAAAGAAGTTTTTAGTGCTTTGGTTGTAAAATGTGATACATGCCATGATCTCAATGTTTTCTTTGAAAAAATTAAAGCAGTTCTCACTCCAGCCAGGTTAATCTCATTAAAAGTGTATTCCATGGAAGTTAATTCCATTATATTCTTCCACTGTACAAGGGCTTCCTGTCTTTGAGACTCCACAGTAAGCAAATTAATAACCATCTACTCACATTAACAGGGAATGCACAGAATAATTATGTTCCATAAATAAATACTCAAGAACAGCTTATAAGAAGTACAACTTTCTCATTTAAATAAAAAGTATTTTAATTAAGCAAGTGCAACCATAACGCATTATTATGGGAAAGCACTACTCTGGAGCCAAGAGTTAAGAATCAGATAGGATAATGAAAGGCTGACGGCTCTTTAATTCTCTCTCTCAACTATTCATGCTACTCAACTGGTTGAGATATATTTGGAAAGCAGAATTCAGTCATCCTGCTTCAGAGTTCTCTGACTCAGATTCCACTAAGGCCTGACAGAAGACAACTCCCAGAGCAGGACTCTCAAATGAAGTGAAACTCCACCTCTTCTTGTCACCATGGTAGGACAGCTTGCACCTTGAGGCCCACTGCTAATAGAGTTGGTTTTGCCCAGCTCTCGTATGAGACTGTAGCTTATTTATACAGAATCAAACGGATCAACTACTCCTAAAAGATATACAAATATATGGGAAAAGCCCTACAAATCACAACGACACAAACACAGCTTTGTAACTGTTCCACTCAGCACGTCTGTGTGATCTGGTGCTGACACAGAAATATGCACCTGAATAAGGCCCTGAATATTTATTCCTGTAGGTACAAAACCTGCATATGGTGAAACAAAGCTCATATTAGGTCATTGTACACGCTGTCATCACACACTTTCAGTGATCCTGCAAGATAAATACTCTTCAACCACTGACTTGAGCTCAAAGTGAAACAAATTATCCTGTAAGCAACACTCCCTCCTCCATGTTTCTCCTAACTAACCTTCTTGTCAAGTTTTCTTGACATTCCAGTTTTTCTCTACTCACTCAACTCTCTTCTCTCTTTTTAGGATGGCTGAGGTTTAGGATTTGATGTGATCCTAGACACAGTTTTGGAAAGTATTGTATAGAAATACCAACGTATATCACGACATTTTGTCCAAAATCTGCTGCCTTCAGCAGAGCTGATTCACAGGTCTGTCCCTGCACTGCCCCAAAGCCAGTATTTAAGGTTTTAAGTATTTAAGTATTCTGCATCATTAAGCCTGTGGTGCAGAAGAAAACTTTTGCCAGAAAGGCACCAAGTCTTTAACTGAAAACATTGATAGACAAACAATTTATCCATTAGTAGATTTTCTCTGGCATCCCATGCTACAATGATTTAGATGCTTCTTAATGCACTCACAGTAACTTTAGTCTATTATTTACTATCACTCTTCTGATTTCAAAAAGCTGTCATTTGTATTAATTTTGCTATTCCTTCATTCTGCCACTCACAATATGAAACAATTTCTGCTATCTTTTTTTTTTTTTAAGCTTTGGGAAAGTAGCCCTTTTTGAATCACCAGACATATACATCAGGGGTTGCTCATATTGAACAAATTGCTCCTTTTTCATAAGCAACCAATAGTTTGTCTTTAACTTCATTATGACAGACCAAAATTACTAGATTCCTGGATTAAGACATTATACTTCAATCATAATTTATAAGTTTCAATACATTCTATAAAATTAAAATACAACATATATATTTTAGAAACTCACATTATGTTAATACAACCTGCATAAGATCTTCAGAATAAGACTAATGTACTGAAGAATTTCAGTTTGAGACACTTCTTCCTTGATATCACATTAAAAGCTTAAGCAGAAAATAATTTTTTCTTTTTTTAAGCTTTTTTAAAAATTTATTTAAAGAGTTGACAACTAATTACATATAATCTTTCTCTTTGCTCTCTTCTTCTTCTAATACTATTTAAGCTCTTCTCACCTTTCCCAACAGATTAAGTTTACCCAAGTACAAAGTCACACCGATCCTATTTCATAATCTCTATCAGCTAGGAATCCTGGACGACAGCATCCAGACTGTAAGAATACATATATAGTCTGTGAAGTGCTATTCCTAAATGCATTAAAAATCCTTCCAATACCACAAGGTATTGGTTACATCTATCTGTGGATACTTTCAGTGAAAAAAAAAAATTCAGTATTTCCTATACTGGAAGCAAACTCCAAGAAGGTATTTGGAAATCTGGGATTTGCCAAATCAGAACGGTTACATTAATGATACCATTAATGCCTCTGCACCACACAAAGCAAGATCCCCTCAATATCAAAGAGGACTCAAGTCACATGAACACAAGTTCTGCAGCTCTGCAATATTAACACAGAAATGGCATATGAATTACACTAGTGCCGATTTGCATGTGCTTTCATAATTCAGTCACATAATTGCAGTTTCTGTGACAAGTCCTCTGATTTTAGTATTTATTTCAAAACTCCAGGCTTTACAGTTTCTTTAACATATGCAGCGATGTACTCACAAATAAATTTAAAACTCTTCTAGCTCTGGGAAAAAAAAGGTATCAAAATGTGGAAATTAAAATAAGGTTACCTCCAATCTTGACATTTTTCTTTTCTTTAAACCGGAGTTTGTAAGGCCTTCTCCAACCACCCTGAATGTTTTGAGTTGCTGGAAACAATGACTGAGTAGTCTTTAACATAATTTACGAGACTTGAAGGGTAACAAGAAACCAGGAAAACAACATATTGACACGTATCTTTCAAAGCTTTGTCTCCTCTGCAGACAACTCAACTCTTCCCTATTAGTAGGCTTGTCTGAAGTCTTCTCTGGATCCCTTAACAGTCTGTATATAATTTCGGAAGGAAAGGCCAAAGGAATAACTTTCTGTGATAATGATTCTAACAGGAGTCCTTAGTTCTTAAAACTGTAAGTCTTCCACTTTTTTCAGTTCCCTGGATTCAACCTGTAAACTTTGCAGACTGAGGAGGAAATCTAAACACAAAAAACAAGCCACAGATTCTCTATTAAAACACAGCTTAAGATGCAAAAGCATGGCTACTACAGTTCTTTTTCCAAAATATCAATTAAAATACAAAAAACCAGAGCAAATTTCTTTAATATTATGTTGATTATCTATCATAAATTCCTGGCAATGTTAAAAAAATTAAGAACACATAAGGTCTAGCTAGAAAACATACCCAAAATAGTGTCTCAAGCATGTCTTCATTTTGTATTTACATTTTTGGGGAACATGAAGAAAAGTCTCTTGTGGCACATATCAGGGTACTTTCCTTGTAACATGTCTCCATTTTCGTTAGACATGAACGTGATCATCCCACAGTACAAACAAAATTCTGTCTTTCAGAAAAAAATTGATTATGACACCATGGTGCTCCTAAGTATTCTGCTGTGTACATGCACACACTTCTGCCAACCTCATTTATCATCCACACATCAGGCAAAATACACTGCAAATTTATTACATTGCCTAAAGGAAATAAAACATATTAACTAATTATTAAAGTGTTCAAATTTAATTTCCTTTCAGTTTTTAAGTCTACATTAGCAGCTTATATTTAGTTTAAACTTCCAGATAAACAGTAAATAATTAGCTATACATAAAAATGGCAAGAGAGTATCTCCTGTGCTTCTTGCATCACAATGTTTTTGTAGTTTTCAAACTTTCAGCTGGGAGTGCTTAATATATCTTCCTATTTGTTTTTGCAGAGCTATACTGCTCAATAGTTCGGTAACACAAGGTTTGAATGCTGGATGTTTCAATTAAATCATTTAGATGTTACGAAACATCAGACATTACCTCTCCTCTCCCTAACATTACAAAAAGAGAGAGAAAAAAGGAAAAAAGAAAAAAAAGAAAAAAGAAAAAAGAAAAAAGAAAAAAGAAAAAAGAAAAAAGAAAAAAGAAAAAAGAAAAAAGAAAAAAGAAAAAAGAAGACATTTCTGGAATGTCCTTACATTGTTTGGTGCAAGTAAAGAAAGCACTGTCTTAAATTGCCCTTGCAAATATACTGCTAACTAGTTACAAGTAAAAGCTTCACCAGATTTGTAAAATGTAGTACAGCTTGGCTTCCTAAATTTCCTTTACCTAGATCTCTAACATTGTCCCTAAAATTACCCATACTCAAATGTTTTCTGTTAAATTCAACATGAGTCTCTGAATACCATACAGAGGAGTTTAGCATAAAAATGTATCAGAAATAACTGCATTTTAGAAATCAGTATTGTCATCATTACGAATCAGCATGTATTTTAAAAGCATGAAATTGATTTTCTTTTAAAATATTAAAGACAACAATAAAAAAGCCACACAAACTTCGGAATCTTGTTCTCAATGGCAACGGTTATTGTTAACATCTGCTCTAAACATGAGCTAGAATATAAACCTTAATAATGTGGATGAAAATTCCAAGATCCGATCTGACTTTACAGAAAAAAAATCTGATTTGTATGAAATGTTCCATGTCTGTTACGGAGCCAAAGGCAATTTTTAGCTTGGTTACATTTGAAAAGGAATCCCTGCGGTCTTGGCCAGCTCCACTCCTCTCTCTATCGAGCTGCATTAAAACAAGCAGGCACAAAAAAAGGCAGAGTGCCACATTAGTGCCATCCTCCGCCTGGTTCTCCGTGGCTGCTGGCTGCTGACTGAGCACACGGATAATCTGACACCAGCTCCAAGTGTCCCTGTTCCAGATGGCTGCTAGGGGACAGGAGAGTGATATGGGACACTGGCGAAACCCAAACACTATGGGACCAAGTTAACACAGAGGACATGAAGAGGCACCACAGGTCACTCCAGTATTGGTACAGGCCTATATCTTAATCTAATGAAAGTAAGCAACCTTCTTAAAAAGAGGAGACTTTAAGCTGAATTGCCTTTCAAGCAAGTTACACGTGCACAAATCGGAGAAATAAGGTAGGTGGTCTTCTACTCTCCCCCAGCCAAAGGAACAAAGGAACAGGATCAGTCTTTTCCTTCACTTGGGTTCAGTGGTTTGACTGTTGCAGTTTATCATTAGCTAATATTCAACGTGTTGAACAAAGACCAATCAGCCAGTAAAGGGGAAATTGCTAGAAAGCAAACATACAGGCAGGGTACCAAACTAATAATTACAGTATAACCACAGCTTCAGCAACACACAAACTGAGATAATGGGATTCACCCGGTCTTTCTAGGGAAGAAAGTTCTCTACCTGCACTTCCAGATCAGCCCACACAGACCAACCACTTCATTTACTGACAAATGTCCATTACCTTATATTCTCTTTTTTAAATAAAATTATCTGCCTTGATAGGGAGTTACAACTCCAGACTTCCTAAAAAAAAAAGCTCCTAGCTGAGAGGAAAGTAACAGGCAGCCCCAACTGTGTAAGACAGCCATCAAAATCCAGACGGCAGTTACCCTGCAGCTCCTTGAGCAGTGACTGCTTCACTTCCCTACACAGGGGAAAACCACACCTATCCTATCCTATCCTATCCTATCCTATCCTATCCTATCCTATCCTATCCTATCCTATCCCATCCCATCCCATCCCATCCCATCCTTCCTCAATAAAGGAAGTCTGTTTGTGAAACATGTTACAAGGTGACCACGGAGCAAGGACTTCTGATAGGCAGCTCAGAGCACCAGGGACTCTCAAAACTTGCAGATCAGAAAAACTAGGAACAACTCACTATTTAGTTGGCTCTTAGTAAGGACCAGGACTACCCAGGACTAGTCCCAGGTAAAAGCTCACCTTAACAGCTTCTGGTACAAACAACGTCATATTGACTTCAGCTTGGTTTGTGTTCTCAAGCTGCAGCTAAAGACTTCAAATTTGTCAGTCATTCACCTGAAATAATTTACTTCTTCTTCTGAATTGTTACCTTCAATTACATCAGTGTGGCTTCACAGTCAGTAAAGCAGGCTGGTGTCCTAAAAGTACCAGACAGGCTGTAATGGCTTCTGAAACATCGTGTCTTATCACACCAATGAAA
This sequence comes from Melanocharis versteri, assembly GCA_013397845.1. Lineage (NCBI taxonomy): Eukaryota > Metazoa > Chordata > Aves > Passeriformes > Melanocharitidae > Melanocharis > Melanocharis versteri. Next base: position 704,296 of record VZTG01004626.1, read on the forward strand.
TTCAAGAACAAACACAGAAATACAATATTTAAAATCTTACCTACATCACATACTTAAAGTCTTCTAAAAGAATGGACTGTTTCCTGGACTCAAAATGCCCCTCTAGAGAAAGATCTCACATCAAAACCAGGAAGGCAAAGGATCCCAGACTAGTTTCTCTTCAAAGAGGTGATAATCCATTGGTTCATCCACAAGACAAATTTCAGATTTTCCAGAAATGAAGCTGATGTTTTGGAACACAGAATATACTAAACTACTCGTTTTACATAACTGTAGAGAGATTATTCTCCCATTACATCACCCCCAAAAGGGTGTATCATTGTAATGATACTTTTTTATGCTTCATATGGCATAAACAAAGGTTCAGCTAAAAGGCCTCCTGGAAGTTAGCTTTTTTCTCCTTAGATGACATTTTGATACCAAAGTTAGCCCAGTAAGTAATAACTCAAAGTCGAAATATTGACCCTTTTCTTTACTGTATACACAAATTAAATTATGCTAATATATAGAATACTAATACAGTTTCTCAACTTTAGTCCTCTGAGATTGTATCAGTAAAAAATAAAGCCAAAAGAAAAGTTAGCCAGAACAAATTTTAATATATTTGGACTGCATAAAATAAAACATAACACAGATCTACCTCTACGTAGACAGTTTACCATGGGGGTTTTTTTTGGGTTTTTATACACTTATGCATACACAGAGGTAATAATATAAAAAAATGGCTTGAAAACCTGAACATAGTAATAGAGAAATGAAATTTCACCTTTTAACATTAGAAATCGAAGAAATCTGCACTTTTCCAAGTGTTTTAGAACTCCACAAATTATTTCAAGCAACAAGATTCTTCTCATACTGTTGGTTGCTTCTTAATAGATAAAAATTATATTTAACTCTACCACTGTGCCTGCAAGGATTTGCCAAACTCACTCCCCCCTTCATATCTTTGCTACAACTGGTCACCCCTGGCATAGTTAAATACTTTACAGGTTAAGAGTTTTATGCTTTTCCTGTCTTCAGTTTTATCTTCTGCTCTCCATAAACTTCACCCTGCTCTCTTTCAGTCTTTGAGGAAGAACAACTTTTCTTTATACCCCATTCTAATAAAGGGTTAAAAAATTGCAGTATTATTAAAAAACCCAAAACCTAAACAAAGCCTTTTTGAATTTCTAAAGCTGTTAGTTTAACCCTCTACCTTTTAAGGATGTGAATTAACTTCCCCTTTCTTTTTTTCTTCTTTTTTTTTTTTATTACTACATACAAGTATTGTTTGTTTAAATCCCTTGGAACCTCAACTGTTTCCAGGTACACAGATCAATCAAGCCAAGTGGAGTGGGGAAAGGCTTTGAACAGTCTGAGACCAGAAGAGGCTTCCAGAGCAGAACTCCATACTCAGACCAGCTGAGCAGCAATCCGTCTCCTCAGGGAGTTCAGTGATTGCTCTGACAAAGTAAGCAATAGATGACAATCTGCTCAACTAGTCCCTTCCAGAAGCATCAAAAGCTCAGTTTCATTGTGTTTTGTCCAAAGACGAAGAAGTGATGCCACAGAGCCACAGAAAACTGCACTACGAACAGAGTAAGCTTTATGCCAAATAGCACTTGAATTTATTTTATTAAAATACTTACAAAATAAGGAACTTAATCCAGAACTTGAAGAAATGAAGGATGGAAAAGGTAGTAGGAAAAATGAGAGAGTGACAATAGGAAAGGCATGCCCTGTGCAAGTTAGGAGATCCCTCCACAGAGTTAATACACTGTTTTTAGATTTAAGAGAAAGCGTATTGATAAGACACATTTCAAAAAAAATTAGGATTTGAATCTAAAGACAACTTCTCTCACTAGCTTCAGGAAGTGTTAGTATTTTGCCTTGGTTTCAGACTGAAAAATCATGCAAAGATTCAATAATTTTCATAAACTGGACTGCTGAGACCCCCAATTTCTGACAGCCAAGTAACTGGCTCAACAAGTGTCATCTCACAGATCATCTCGGTATCTTTTCCCCCTCACTCCCTTTTTACCAAAGGGATAAAAAAATACAACAGAAATCTGTAAGATATCAGGCTTAACTTCATCTGCTCAGGCAACAGGGGAAAGCTAACAATCCAAAAAAAGCCCTCTCTCTTAAGATAGAGGAAAAACAGATAGCACAGGGATTGTATTTTACCTACGGGTGTCATACTGGGATCTAAAGAAGAAAAGCGTTTTAGTCGAACAACAAAGCAACCCCTCCAGCAATACAGAAAAGCTGGTCTCATTACTTCATTACTGGAACCAACTTACATTTAGACACAAGGTAGTTCTACTGTCTCTCCCTTTCCAATACAACTTAGATTAAAAGCCAGTAACATTACATACTCAAGTCCTCCAAGTTAGTAAATTCTGAGAATGCTTGCAGAACTTCACATTACCCCCCTATCATAACAGCGTCTCTAATTATATGATCACTGTTTTAACTTTCTTGAGAGGAGACTGCTTTACATTGTTTTCTTATCATTTATCAGTGATCATAAGTCTCCATGTCTTACTCATTTGACTAACCCAGAATACTCAATTTTCAGTTTCCCTTACTGAAGTTTTAATTAAATTAAACAAAAGGAAGTTATTCAAAAATATTCAAAATCGCTTCAGTGAGATGAGGGAGTGGTGTAACTTCTATTTTACAGACAGAGACAAAAAGTTAACAACCTAAAGTTCTCATTCCCATTAGCAGAGACTTGCTTTGCTCCTTTCTCTCTAGCTTTCCTTTCCAAAATACAGAACACTCAGTTTCATACTTCAGAGCTTCATACAATAGGTACCAGTGGTGGCAAACATCAAGACAGTAAAACAGACACACATGCACTTTTCCATACAGGAAACTCCTGCAGACTTACGAATAGGTAACATGTTATGAGTTAATATTGAAACGACTAAGAAATCTGGGGAAAAGAAAGACGTCATGCAATCACTAAGTCAGATAGAACACCTGAAGTACTCAGCTAGCCATCAGGAGACCAAATTATGCTCTATCTGGATGTTAACAGGAGGAACACTTTTCCTTTCCAAATACTCACAAGCAAAAACAGATAAGGAGAGCGAATTTACTGAGAATGCTTGAGACAGTATATAGATGGGGACCACAAAAATAGCACTGCCATATCAAGCTCTGCACTGTGGTTGTCAAACGCAAGCTATTAAACTCAATCTTCTTTGACAACGGAAAGAGATGAAAGTATTGGCTTTTGCAGGGAAAAAACCCAGTCCTTTCCTTGCACTTCTGGTTCACAGCACTTTTCTGGCCCTGCCTACCTGAGTGGGTCAGCTAACTTACCACTTAAATACCCTGGAGAAGGAGAAAAGAAGGCTTACAAGCAACTGGAGGAATAAAGCAACTCAAACACAAGTTTTTAGAACAAAGCATCATTTATATCCCAGGGGCACATATCAAATGTCCCTTGCTTTAAGATCTACAACCTCTGTTCTCTCCTTAGACTTTTATTTTTAGTTAGCTATGGATAGTCTCATATAAATACATCTGGCCCCAGAGAAACCAGCTGCAATATGCAAATTTCAGTGAATGGAAAACATTTTGGGGATTATTTTCCAGCTGCCCCTTCCCAGACAATCTCACTCATTCCTTTCTCAAGATGGACTGAGCTCCAGTTCCTCATGTAACTAACTGAGACTTGATTCAAATACTATGACTGAGCATACATACCATCATTGCACTTTCAACAGTAAAAACTCAAGTGCAATCTAAACTTTAAAACCTAAGCACAAAGACTTAAAGCCTTTCACTGTGGACACTTCTTAGTTGTAAAAAAAAAAATAGCTATAAAAAGTGGATGTGCACACCTCTCCTGTCATCCTCCACATCCTAAGTGAAAGCAAATATAATTGAAAAACTATATTCCACAAATGCATTGAATAATCAACAAACTCCAGAAAACTACAGCAGTTAACATTAGAAAAATCCCTTCCAAACTATTAAATGCACCGTTTAAATTCATTGTGCTAAATACTTTCTCATTCCGACAGAGTATTTTGAAGCCTGACTCATAGTTTGGATTACAGTATGTGAGGCAGGCAACTGGAAATGGAGAAGCTAATGTCCATCAGCCTAGCTATTTTCTATATACTGTTTTTATATTAGCATTTCAAAGGATCTATGAATTAGAAATCAGCTGTCTCCAGATGTGCAGTGGGACTCCAGTTACTCCAAAAAGCCTCATGAATAATGTCAGGAAATCCAAGAAAAACTAATCAGCATTTCCAAATTATTTAATGCACTGTTAATGACTATGCCATTATAGCTTACAAAATGCTTTTTAAAATCACAAGTGATGATTTAAAAGTGCTCACACAAACACTTACACTTATGGCAATGCACACAGACTCCTCTTCGGGACTCCTTATTACATTGGTAGTCGGCATCCCTACTGTGGCAGATTTTGTGCATTTTATCAGACCCGTAAAAACAACAACAAAAAATTCTCTTATTCTTCCGTTTCTCAAAACAAATAAGCAATGTAAGGTTACAGTTTAGTTAGCCAGTGTTACCAGAAGCCAGGAAGAATATTCTTTTCTGGGTGAACAAGTGCTAGTACCCATTCATATTTTGGTACAAGTTTGTTCATTAGCAGCTTGACATTAAAGCAGAACAGCAGCTTTCTGCAATAATGACCTACTGTGTTATTTAAGTATGAAGCATGCTTTGGCCACTGAAGAAAAAAAAGGGAATATTTAAACATATTACAATTTTTCCTTATGATGCCTCAAAACACGTAGTTGAATACGTTATATAAACAAATGTATACAGTCAAAATATAGCTAATTTCCTTGGGAATAGCCTTCTGTTTTGCACAAGCACTAAAGGCTTTAAGTCTTAGAAGAAAGCACTTTGGAGAATGCTGAAGGTTAGATTTTGTTTTGTTTTCTCCGAGTATTTGTTGCAGGGAATACAAGCTCTTGAGAAGAAATATGCTTTTTTGTTGGCCCTCATTTTTCCCAGCAGACAATAGCTGCTACTGTCCAGCGTTTAAATGACCTTTGCCCTGCCCTCCTACTTTGTTTCCCTTAGGAATGTCATTCATCCTTTTGTAACACTTTGCAACTCATTATTGCCTTACTTTTTCCTGTCACTTTTGTTCTGGTCTTTAAAAGAGAGCATATACACCGTTTCAGTCAAAGGGAAAACAAAAATTAAAAAGGAAACCATTAGGACCTGGGAGAATGTCCGGACACAAATATTCATCTTGTACTTCAATGTAATCTGAGTTTTCATCCATAAACTTAGCAAAAGTAGTTAGTGAACTAGCTGTAGACACAATACCACATTAAATACAAAATTTAAGGATATTTCTATTTTTCCTCATTATCTATTCTCTCTCATTGCTCCCATGCTTTCATCAACATTTTATTACGCATTTGTAAGGGAAAAGGGGTTGCACCCCTACCCATCTCAAGCTAGTCTATATGTGATCTTCGTATACTCATACCTTTCCTTAGAAAACCTGAATTTATTTAGGAGAGACATAATCCTTATCTACACTAATAGTTTTCACAACATATTATCACTGTTGCTATTGCTTCTTCTGATACACAGACACCAAGGAACAAAGGCAGAACTCCTGCTTTTGTAACACACCTGTGCAGCTGAATTTTAGAAGAGACTGAACTTCTTTCAATAACCACTCCTCACATATATAGAGGTACAGTATGTTTCTTTGAAAAGTTCTTTGAAAATGCACAAAACAAGAATCATTTCAACTTAAGAGTCTAAAGGACAAATGACTCGACTTCCTCAACAGCTATACAAGAATGTCATTTTCACAGTCAGCAATATAGACTAATAACATTTTCCTTGACCACAGTTCTTTGCCTAGGAGTAGTAAAGATACTGGTAATAAAATACAAAGATTACAGGAAAGTGGCAGCTGCAAAAGTGCAAAATTTTGAACTGCTTTAGAACTCCTACATATTGGAATATACTTTGGCAATCAAACCTAACTCTCAGAAATAGATAAAGAAAGAATACAAAGCTCAAAATAAGTGGCTTGAATAATCCTTCTAAAAAATAAGCATTACATGGAAACAGTTACAAAAACTTACCATTACAAAAATGATACAGAACATTTTAAACAACACATTGACAATTTAGTTAACCCCGTGAGACAGGCACAATTTAAACCATTGCCAAAACAAAAAAGGTTTCTAGAGGATATGGTCTGAGCGACACTAAAATGATTCAAAATTACAACTACCCACCATGAACCAGCAACCCTGCAGGGAAAAAATATTTCTCCTCCTTTTCTTTTAATTCACCAGATTATTTCTCCCCATGCTGGTGCTGCACACTAGCAAGAAAAATGAAGTCTTTGTTTCCACTTTTCCTTTTATTTATAGTTCTGTGCCTCCCAGAGCTCACAGCCTCACGCAATGAAAACTGCCACTGGAAACATTGCGACATCGTGTCAAATCACACAACCAGTTACTTCCACATCACGCCCAACAGTGGAAAACCAGAGATTCTCCTATAAAGGAATAGCTGATATGTTGCACACGGTATTTCATTCTTTATGTTTTTTCTTTTCTGATTTTGTCAATCCCACTTAATAACCCAGCTGCCAGTAACCGTGCCAGTCACCAACGACAGGGTTTCACATAGCCATGACAGCTAGTTCCTGCCTAACATTGGGATTTAAAACAGACCTTCCTCAATCCATCCCTCAATTCGGAATACCTCAACTTTTGCAAACAAATAAGTGCAATGATCAGCCCAAATCATTTACAGCTTTGCCAACTGGCTCCTCATTCCTCAGGCTGAAATCCTTGGCAGTTTAGCAGAGCTGCTCTTCTTGTCTGCCTTCCAGCTGCCTGCTGGGATGAGCAATATTTACCGTCTTACTCTTCAATCAGAGGGCAACAAATAACAGCGTGAGTTAAAAGGGGACCAATTCCCACTCCGGCAGGAGTATTTGAACTACTGTCTTCAGGGAAAAAATTCGAACATCCTCCCACGTACTCACCAAAACTCAATGTTAAGAGTAGCTTTAATCTTTTAGATGCAACAGTGAAAATCTCCAGCCACTTCAGAGGAGAAGCAGTCAATAGCCCAACAGTGAGTGTCTTCTCCAGAGCCCAGCTGCTGGCAGCACACAAACCTGCTCTGCCACGAGTTTTCTTTCTGGAAAACTGCTCAGCATTTCAATGCTGGAACACAATAATGTGAGTCACTCTATTTGAGGGCATGGTTTCATTTCAGATTAATAGGGGAATGAAATCGTTTTACATTTTACAGTTACAGTCTTAAATTTTATGTTCATATGTGATCATTTAGGATTAGATATGCACCAGCCTAAGTGCTTAAAAAAGGACATGTAGTAGGAGGGTTCAAGGGGCGATTATACCCACTCCTGCAACCAGACAACTCTGCCTAGCTAGTGAAGTTTTAGTCCTCTTTTCAACATGGGGATGAGAGAGGACCAAACTCCTTTTAAATAATACTGCTTTCACAAGTTTACACATTTTGATCCCCTTCAATCAAAACCAATTAAAATAAAAATTATTACAAATTCATCTCTGCGCAACTCAACATGTGAGGTAAGTTATGCACCATCCATCAGACAAACAGCAATTCCAATCATATTTAGTGTGATTTAAACTCCACTCAATTTTTCAACTGCACGAGCTATAGACAATTTATACAGTTTTCTCAATAAAGTATCCCACCTATTCTAACTACATATAATAAAAGGCTTTTGGCTAACACCAGATGATAAATGTAAACTAAAACCACAAGAATGTCTAATTAGGAAAAACTGGAAAACAATGAAGTCAATTTCAGGTTGCCTTATTCTTTTTCTAAAATAGCCACCTTTTTTACGTAAAACATTGGAGAGAAGTAAAAATCAAATTTACTGTGTCACAATATTTTACAATAACTAACAAATTGAGACTTGAAAAAATAATAGAAAAAGTCAATATATTTTAGACCTCGCTACAAGTCCCCAAAATGTACAAAACAAGTCTGCTTTTAAAGGTCAAGATGATAGCATCACGCATACATGACAGACCATGCACTTTTCCCATGTTTCAATAAAACTAGAATAAATTTTACAAAAAAAAAACAAAACAAAAACAAAAAAAAAACCACCAAAAAACCAAACCCCCCAAACAAACACACCCCCCCAAAACCCCACAAACCCCTAAATATTTAAATTTCTTAATTTAAAAGTGATATTTACCTTAAAAAATGTAGTCAAAGGTAGCAGTCATTGAATAGTTGTGCATTTTGGTTATTATGGGGCTTTATTTCAAGTAGCAAATCAGCTTTAAAAAAACACCCTCCATTTTAAACAAAAATATTGGATGCCACAGTTCATGGTTGACATTTGCTGTATCAAAATTTGCCTAAAGCAACCCAAAATATGTTCTTCTATTCCTATTTTAGATAATTGTAGTAGCTCATAATAGCATGAGATGCTAATAGTTAGACTTCAAACAAGGAATTTTAACAGTTGTGACTATTAGTAGCACCAGAACATAATGCTACCTGATCACCTTCTCTGATCACTTTAACAAAATTTGACAGGATGTTAAACATCACTCTCTGAAATGACACATAAACACTGAATTTCAGCAAACATTACACTACAGAATTTTTACAACTAGTGTGCTAATGTACACAATTGGTTAATTCTACTCTTTCTAGTCCACAGGATAAGACTTTCTACACTTAACCTCCAGATTTCACTAATTAGCCCAAAGTAAAGCATCGAGCTCTGTGAGGATATCATGCTTATTAATGATCAATTCAAGGATAGCTAGACTTCAAAAGAAGCACCATGCTAAAGAGAAAAAAGTCCTATTAGCGTACATGGTAGAAAACCAGTCAGAAGAAAACTATAAATATACCACATATCTTAGGAAACATTCATTATAAAGTTAAATCCATACAACTAAATTTTTTAAAAAGATGAAGAAATTAAACAGACGTTTGATTTTATTCTAATATGCATTACAACACAGAAAATTTAATGTTGAAACTATAGTTACTGCACTTAATTCACAGCACGCTCTATAGTGATTTAGTATGCACCTCTCTCAGCTTTTATCCATCTCAGCAGAGTAAACTAAAACACAGGTGTATCCAAGGTTTTAAAAACTGTATTATAAGGTCACACAATGCAAGTATTTAAGGACTGCACATGAAAAAGACTAAAGACAAGACTCTATGCTAGTTTAATTACAACTTTCTGAAGCAAATACTCAACTGCATATTACTAAAGCTGTATACATACAACTAGAATAAACAGAAGACCATTTTTCTGTTCACTGAATGCATAATAGAAATATTTAAACATTAATTTTTAAAAAATCACAAACACAGCATGCTATACAGGTAATCTAATTTATGCTAAAAAAAAATCTGATTTGTATTGCAGTAATGTAGAGGGAGTTTGTAACCAATTTTGCCAAGACTTGTCTATGTTTGTTTAATATTCTGCTTGCCATTGGGAAATTTCTATTCATTCCATTTCATCAGTACAATGATTTCCATTTCAACAAGGGTGTAGATAAAATCTTTAAAAACTCATTTATGAGTAAGCAACCTTAATTTCTTGTATTACAGAGTTCAAGTGCAACATAATTTTAAAAATACCACACAACATTCTAGTGTAAACGCCGTCACTATGCAGTACTTCAATGTTTGAGATTTCTTATCACACCCACAAAGAAGATCTAAATGTGTTAGAAACCAAATGTTTTGTAAGTACACAAATTATCCATGCTCATTTCATTTAAAAAGAGATATGCAGCATTTCTGGAAAGACAAAAATACAATAGAAAACAGATCTGCTCCACTCACTACTTAATTTTTTTTTTTTAATCAAATTAGGCCTCAAAATACAATTAGAAATATCACGTCCAAAAAACAGCTCTGTTTGCTACTACCAGCTAACTCATAGCAATGCAAGTCCGCTACTGAAATCAGTAATCTGTAATTTCCATAAGAAACCACAGAATCACAGAATGGTTTGGGTTGAAAGAGACCTTCAAGATCATTTAGCTACAACCCCCCTGCCATGGGCAGGGACACCTTTCACTAGACAGGTTGCTCAAAGCCCCATCCCAACCTGGCCCTGAACACTTCCAGTGCTGGGTCATCCACAGCTTTTCTGGGCAACCTGTTCCAGTCTCCCCACCCTCACAGTAGAGAATTTCTTCCTAATATTTAAGGTAAATTGACTCTCTCAGTTTGAAGCCATTCCCCCATGTCCTATCACTCCACATCCTTGTAAAAAGTTCCCCTCCAGCTCTCTTGTAGACTCCCTTCAGGCACTGGAAGGTTGCTCTGCTCCCCAGAGCCCTCTCTTTTTCAGACTGAACAACTACAATTCTCTCAGCTTGTCTTCATAGGAAAGGTCTTTCAGCCCTCTGGTCACAGAAGAATAAATACCTGCTTGTGTAAAACAGTACTACTTTTAATCCTTGTTTCAGGTGTAATCACTTTTTGTTAAAAGTTCAGCATGAAATAAATAATATTTAATGTATTTAACAAATGAAAAATAATTTACTTTGGCAAGCTTTCTGTAAATTAAAACAACTGAGATATCTAGTTGCACAAGCTAGAGAAATGAGTTATTTCTCTTTTAGAGCACATGGACGTTTCCTCATTCCAATATCTAAATGCAGCACAAGATGATCTCTGACTCCCCTTAATCTTAGGTACAAAGTAAATAAGCAGCGGACAAAGGTTTTTTAAAAAAGGAGAAAAATATTACTATATTAATTTCACAGATCAAAAACTAAAGACTAATTCAAGCTCTCTGGAAGACATTACTACAGCATCTAAAATGTCATTGCTTCTATTTTCTACTCCACTTTCCTGCTGAAGATTATAGTCCGTTTGGCAAGGACAATAGGAAAAAACCCCATGTGCTAGCTGATCAACAGGCATAGTTCATAACCTGTCCATTAGCCTAAGCTGACTTTATCAGTAACCTTCAGCAGAAGACAGGAGTAATAACAGTTGAAATTGCTACAGATAAACCTGCCAAAGATCATGATTCAGAGCACAGAGACAAAGTGATCTGCCCAATGTCATACATTCAGCTTAAGAGCTGGAACTTAACAGTAGCTTACAGTCAGAACTACAAGACAGTTTTCATGTACACATTTTATTACTGAGGGCAAAACATGAAGTTTCTGAATTCATCCTGTGAATTTCAGTTTTTTCTGAGTGCTTCCTTCTTTTCCATAAAGTCCAATTCCACCCAAGCCTACAAAGAGTTAGAAAAACTCCACAGCTTATCAAGAATAGTCTCTTGCAATACAGATTTTTTTCAAATTCACATACTGCTACATTTTCATATAGCTGGGCTGGGGAGCAACCTTGACCACAGGAGCCTGAACTGAATGAATACTTCTGGATTTGGTCTAGAACACTGATACAAGCTCACCTCTTTCAGAAAATTCAGTTGGAGCTGATCCTTTGTACCCATCACAGTATACTTATTTTGCTTTCTTTTAAAAAGTATGAATTCATCAGCAAAGGAAAAAAACAGCCTGATAAGTAGAAATTTAAAAACGGCCTCAGCTGTGGATAAACAGAAGTTATACAACGACCATGAAGGAGTTCGTTGAATATTGCATTGGACAAAGATTAACTTTGCTTAGTATTTTTCTTTTCATCTGCTCATAAAACAAAAAGCTTTTTTTTTAATTAAAGAAATATCTAGTTTCATAACATAATGATTTGCAAGTACATGATTTTCAATATATATATTTGAGCTTACCACAGCAAAGGATACTGGAGATGGTTATCCATCTATATTGGTTTCTCAAACAGTAAAATAACACAAGAAAACAGCACCATATAAAGATCCCAGCCACCCTGTGTGGCACTAAAAAGGTGCCCGCACTTACATAAAACCAAATCATGCAAGAAAATTGCAAATATCATAGGAAACAGAAGAGTATAGGACAGATAATATATTAAGAGGCACCTCATATATGTAACACTGGCTGAACACATAATATACCAATCAATATTTATGAATGTATGAATACAATGGTTACTAAATATAGTAGTATACTGATGGTGTTGCTGTGCCTCCATCTTCACATACAGGCTGAAGTGAAAACAACTTCCTAGCACAACCTATTATTTGTTGGAAAGGAAACGAGTGTCATCCTACCTCTGAAAACATGCTATTTTCACAGCTTGCTACACTTACTGCAATAGACAGTAGGATAAGCTACTCTGGTAAGAAACTTTAGCAGAGAAGGCAAAAACAAATGAGTGGTATGTAAAATGCATCAAGACTATGGGAGACAGTTTTGTAAATCAGATTCAGTCTAACTCTCTTGTGAATCAGATTCAATCTAACTCTCTTTGATCCACTCAAATGTACTTGCTGAGAATTACAGGCCTCAACTCCCCATCTGCTGGAAACAGGATCTAAACGGCAATCCAATTCACTGAATATATTTTAAAAAGTATTTTTGTGTCAAAATACTTTCCACTAAAGGCTCAGACTTCAATGGCAAGAAAAAAAAAACACCCAAAAAAAGGTGAAACTAATAAAAGATTATTTATTGTCACTCTTCTCCACAAAAACTTATGAATATTTGCATCACCTCTTTTATAAAGAAATATAACTTGCCATAAGCTTATCCACCAAGTGAATGACTATTAAGAAACCAAAAAATTCTTATTTGATAATAACTTATTTGCCTTTTCCACAGTTGTTCACAGAATGTGTACACTGAAACTTATTTTCAGTATCTTCACTTATACACTTACAGAAAACAAGAAATACTAATTTTGCCCCACTAGAAATTAGTACTTAATACTTTCCCACTACTACTAAAGTTATGCATTTTTAAGAGCCATGTTTAAGTTATGTATCAACACATAACAAAGACCCGAAATCTTGAAGGATGCAGTGGTTCTTTCCTTAGTTATATCACTGAAGACTACTATTTTACAGCCTTCTTCATCTACATATTAATTTATAAATAAGATCAGTCAATTCAAGATGAAGGCAGCACTAGTCAATCACTGCCACACCCAAAAATAATTTAGGGGCAGGAACCACATGACAGCTCATTGCTTCTGTCCCAGTAATTTCCAAAATAATCTGTGAGTCGGAAATACTACTAAAAGAAGCAATTTCCACAGTAACTTGGAATCCTAAGCTCTCCCTGTCTGACACATCAGGTTTCCATAAAAGAAAGATTTCTCTCCCACATCTGTCAATGAATATTTAATCTCACATTATTTTATACTATCCAGTACTGAGTTTTTAAAGGTTAATAGTAAAATAATCTTACATGAATTTTGAGCATTGAAACTACAAATTATTTTGGAATACAAACACAATACTGAAAGCAAATATAAATCACCTTAAAAAAATAAGATGGTACAGGGACTCGAAGCGCCACCTGGCACTGACTTGTTCACCCAGCCAGCATGCTGACAGCTCTTTCCCTTCCACCTTCTCTTCCAGTTAATGAAACAGACCGATCTCCACCTGAGAAATCCAGGTTGATCTAAGTACCGACAGCCATTAATTGAAAGTTTTTCTTAAAATTGTGCCCTCTAAGGTCACTGAGATGCTTTTTAAGAAGCCAGAAAGATAAAAAGCTCAAAATTTTAAAACCCTAACAAAAATAATTTTCTTACTGTGAGTCAAAATCTGCTTAACATACAAGGCATTTTGGAAACATTCAAGCACAATTACTATTCAGTATACAGAGGCTTTTGTGCCAGATTAAAAATTTCACTTTTTACTTACTTTATATCTATTTCAACTCTATTATACCATAATTTTAGCATACTGCCACCAGTGGCACTTACAATGCTCACCACGCTGAGCATTTAAAGCAATTTCACCTTTGAGAAATTAAGGAGAAAAAAATACTCTTCATGCTGACTTAGAGGCATCTGTTGTAAAGTAAAACTGAACGTGGCTGATCCTGAATCAGAGACGCATACTAGCCCTGGTATTTGTTTTACTCCCTGTTCATTTTCTACTGACCTTTCGCAGTTGACTCAAATAACTATTCTTCTTTTTCTGGCATGGCCTGCATTGAGAGTAGAGATGAATTACAGCTCTTCAGCCTGTAGCCGGGAGGATAGTGCCCACTTTCCACAAACAGGAGCTGAAGAGCCTACAGCACCACATACTGAGAATAAAAGGTCTATGTATTTTGGGAAGTACTCAAATACTGAAATACTGGGTAGGGGTTTTTGCTGTTGTTATTTTAATTGACTGCCCTGTTTTAAGGGGAGTTTTTTTGGTTTTGAAGAAAAAATAACTTTTGAAGGAATTCTCAAAGTAATCATTTCAATCTAGAGCAGATTTCATACTGTGAATACCAGTGAACTAGTCTTCTGCAATTCAGGATTAGTTCACTCAGCTCTGGAGAGGCAGGATTTCAGACACTCGCTACTTTTCAGAGGTCCCTATGGGCTACCTGCAGTGGATCCCTGTGGAATACCAGTCATTGGGAAACCAAAATCACAGCTCATGTATGTGACCAAAGCTGCATTATCTAGTATCTTAACAGCCAAGTCTTTGTCACTCTAGCAAAAGACCGTAAGAATATAAACACCACTGGGTCAGAAAGAAAAAATTTGATGTTGCCCAACCAACGGTAAAAACAGGTTTCTGCAGAAGAGTGTTATGGGATACACACACTTCCTGCTGCAAAAAATATGCCTAAAATTAGATTCAGAAACTGGCATTTAAATTAAGATCTCTCACAAATAACTGTCATGGAAAGCACACTGAATTTCAACAAGAGCAAGTGTGAGGCGAGGATTCCATTAATAAACCTTATCATTAAATCTACTATGATTAAGTCTATGCTCACAAAGGCTACTGCTTATTAACAGATCTTTCTCATCTCAGCAACATATTAGCTTAAGAGATAGATGAACAGCTTATTTTTACTGTTAAAATGCTGGAGGCTACATTTAGTTTTTGACAGTGATAGCAGTTCTGATGTGCCTTGGTGGCACATTTCATTGCAATGTTATCGTTACAAACTGGAAAATCCAAACACTGAAAGCACACACAGGAAAACGCTGGTGGATATGCTTAGCATTTAACAGTCTTGTCTATTCAAGGATGATTCACTTCAGAGAAGCTTTCAGCACAATGTCACTTGGAGTAAGAATTTATCCTAATTTTACCAACCTTGGACCAAGCAACATTCAAAGCAGAGTAGTGATGTAAGCTAGACTCCAGTGTTTTGGGTTCCACCTCCAGCCAAGAACAGGCTGGGCCATACACTGGTAATAACTTTGGCAGCACTCTCCTCTGCTTCCAGCACTGCCAATACTAACGAAACAAAACTAGACACAAGAGGTTTCTTAGAAACTCTGTGTTAATGCTGCCTGGCTGGAACTATCTCTAATGCTTGTACTAATTATCCCTTAGTAGATTAGAGCAGAGAGTGCCAAGCCAGTCCAGCAGTTTTTTTCTGGGCACACTCGGCTGGGTGACCACATTTCCAAACTCAGAATTATATGAAATGGTTCATACCAACAGAAATTGCAACAAAGCCATAGGTTTAAACATCATTATGGCTACAATGAGACAATCATCACTGATGTACCCTGATTACAAGTGATTAAAAATACATAAACTCAAGCAATACATAAAAGCAATTCACATAAATAAAAATAATCAAGCAATAAATAAAAAAGTAGTTTCATTTTTAAAGAGGTAAGCAGTAAAATACACCCATGAAAAGCTAGTTTTCCATTTTATTTGAAATATTGCACAGAGTAAATGAAGAATGTACAAAAAGAATAAAGGGATGGTTTCTACACACCAGTAGTTCAGTTTTCAAGTGCCAACATTTTATATGGCCCATTACAGGCCCTTTTATTCCCTCATCTGCATGTATCAGGTAGAACAGTTATTCTTCATCTAGAGCCATGATGAGTATGTACTTGTACTTCTCAATAATACTACGTTTGTAGAGCCTCAGCTGTTGCCTCTCCCTGGAGGTAGAAGATTGAGGTTCTATTTTACTTCTTCAGAAAAGAAACAAAGTAATTTTACACTGCTCAGTGATTCTTCTCAAACACAGATCCACCACTTAAGCTTTCAAACACTTTGTGATGTAACATAAAGCACACAAAATTTAATCTTTTTTTTTCTTTTTCTGCCACCTAGAAAGAACACACTTGAATAGGAAAAAGGTTAGATACAATGTGCAAGGTCTTATGAAAAACTGAAGTCCACATACATCTCAATGTACTTCGATACTAGTATTTTTAAGGGAATAACAGTAAACTAAAATTACTGCTTTTGTTATTTTTTTCCTTCAAATTCAATAGCAGACATATAATCCCCACAGGATCACAGAGATAAAGCATACCTGAAATGTAATATTCAAAGTTATGTATGCTTCTAACGCTGTCATTTTAAAAGCAATTTAACTTGTGAAAAAAAACCTTAATTTATGATTTGCCAAATATTAGTTTCTTTCAAAACAATAACGCTCCAACATCTGAAAGCTTATCCCAGGAGATACTATTTTCTCATTAAAAACAGAAGTCAGAAACAAATGATTTTCTTCTAAATTAATCTCATCTTTACATGAGGAAAATGAGAGGAGAAATATCACAGCTAAGCCAACACAAACAACAAATGTTATGTTCCCCATCTGATAGTCAAAAAGTAGAGGAAAACCACACTTTGAGCCATGGTTAATTAAGTACTTTCTAGACAAAATATGCAATCAGAATTATTTTATCTCATCAAATTATTCACTGCGGATACAACCAAGGAGATTAAGAAGAAAAAGAAGAAGGGTTCTATTTCCATAAAAAGCATCATTCATACCTGCAACACATGATCCAACATGGCATGAGATCTAACCACCAAACCACAGACGTCTTGGCACAGATTTCCCCTAACCTCCATTAGAGCACTGAAAGCGATGACAAAACAATTCTCTGGCTCAATGACTCAAGCACTCGCCTGGGATGCGAACAGTTGGGTTTTAATCCTTTTTCCAGTGAATATTTTATTTTCACAGAGCAGAACAACTTCAGTTGTTCCCCTTTAGAAAGGGGGCCAAAAGTCTACATTATTAAGCCACTACAATCACTGGTACCAATCTTCACAGTACATTAAATACTGAACCAAAGGCTGACTTACCTTAATTAAGGTGATTCACTTACGGCAGATTTAATGCATACTGACAAAATGACAAAACAGAAAAAACATGGGACTTCTGTACCCAGTACAATTTCTTTCAATGCCTTTTGAAAACATTGCATGAAAAGACAAACAAAAATCAGAGGAATAAAGTACAAAATATTTGTTAGCCCTCAATCTAAACAGCTAGCCAACATTCCCAGGTCCTCGCTGACTCACCTTCATTAGAAAAACAAAATGAAATTCAAAATAGTATTTACCAAGAATATTCATAAAATCGTGATTTTATCCAAAACTATCATGACCAAGAAACAGCACCCATACATACTCTGCAATTTGTTGGTGCTATCAGAAATTACTGTGCTCCCTAGAGTGTTGTCTGTTGCCTTGATGGTTCATGCAAAGCTCTGATGTATTTCTTCCTTCTTGTCAACCGTCTCTCAAAAATTCCATTTTTCTTCAGGCATGCACCAGTGACCCAGCTCTGGTATTTATGGTCAGTTTTATCAGTCTTCATAGAGTAGTATTCCCTGTTCCATATTCTGCCTTTAGCAGCAGCTTTATTGCTTCAGCTACCAGAGGAACACTGAGACCAGTGTCCCCCTAATGAAGGATATCTACTGCACTTACTGATTTTTACCAGATCTGTTTTTATGGAAGCCATTAACGTTCCTCTGTATTCCAACTGAATATTTTCCAACGTATATTTTAATAGCAAAGTTCAAAACTGCAATTTTATTTCTATAGCTACAAGATCCTGAAAAATATAAACACAGTCAGTGTTTACGTAAGACCACTTTGGACAGATTTCATTCATTAAATTTTATATGCTGAACAGACGAAAGAAATCTGCAAAAAGTATTCTTGTTTCAAAACACAGCACAAATCAAATGATATTTCATCTGCCGAGTACCACTACTAAGACATTCAATTTCATTTATCCTATAAAAATCAACTACCTTCTCCAAAAACAAAGCACAGCTTGGCATCTAATGATATGTTCAATCTAAACTTCAGTAATTGGAATCCACACCCAAAACCAGAGCTCTGTGGTACTGACAAAGCCCCAACAATTTGGTGCCAAATTTGGTCTTCTTTTGCAAAAGCAAAGAGTTTTCCTTAAGGTAAAAAAGGCACACTCTCACAAAAATTTCACTGCCTCTACCTCTTTCCCAAAAATGAAACATGCGGAAAGAATATGAACCTCAGTTTTTAAACATATTTATGCATTCAAGTCTAGAAAACTAGTGTATAACTTGATTTTGGTTTTTATGAAATCTTAAAAATTCTTACTAATGTTCTAGCTTTGAGCACCAGAGGTATTTGACTTCCCAAGAATTAGATGCTGTTCGCAGGAAGACGTGGGGTGCCAACTTTACATTGCAAATAGCAGTAGTTAGAGGAGAGCATGATGATTTTCCAACCGAGACTGCAGCCAGTGTCCAGATCTGAGGGTGAAGTTATCTGTTAAAGCACAACGAGGATTTCTCCAACACCACAAGGTATCCTACACAAACAAAACCTACTAATTCCTGAAAGCAACTACTTTAAGGTTTGCTTGAAACACACAATGTGGAATACTGCAATACTTTGTTTTCCATCTACCATAGGTGAGACTATGCTGCGATTATTGCATACTGGGCTAAAAGGTTTTTTGAGCTGTAAGACATGTCTAACTACAATGACCAAGTTAGTGCATGGTTTGATTCAGATAAATTACCTTGAACTTCAATCTGGCTAGGTGCAACTGGGCTCCAGTCTCACTATATCTAAGTGAAGCAGCACTGAAATCCCTTGTAAAAAGACGAAAAATTTCACACACGCAGAGGTTTCTTCCAAGGACTGCACTTCTGAATATTGTAAGTCCATATCTTCCATGACTGCAAGTACAAAACTGTCTCTAAAATAATTTTATTTCTTTTTTAACCATTTCTAATATAAGCTCTTACTTGTGAACTGAGCAGTACACTACAGACAAAAATATACACCCACCTAGGCAACCACAGCCTACAAACGCCAAGAAAACGGGCACAAACTTCATCAACCAATCTATCTCAGTAGCTCATGTAACTCCCAACAACATCAAAAAATATGGAACTGTGTGGTAGAGCCTAACTGCAGACATTTCAAAATCTCTGAAATAAGGATGCCACATCACATAAAATTTTACTCAGAGAATATTTTAAAAACGGCACTTTTTACGTAAAATTCTGATTGCTGCAGGGGAAAAAAGGAACAAACACTTCCTGACAGTTGAGCTGGTTTAACTCATACCCCCTTCTTTCCTTGGATTCCTTTAACACAAACTCAGAAAATTTGAAGCAAATATTACACTTTAAAAAAAAGTCTCCCTATCAACCACTACATACACAACTATGAATATTCCTTATTTAACTGTGTAGGACATAGTATTTAATATTTTATTTTTTAATAAAAAACTCGACACCACCTTTGTACGGACTGCAGAGGATAATTGGTTTCTCTTCTACGCCATTTAAAATAAATTTTGATGTCTTTCATGCTGTTCCATTAAATGGTAGGGTGATAAAAAAATAGGAAAGCATAAATGACATCAGTTCCCTGCTGCAAGCAACACAATTCTGTATTGAGTATATGAAAAAGCATGATATCCTGAGAAAACAACATAAACCCACAACAGGAGCTGAAGTCAGAAATCAGTTTTCCTCGACCCTTACATTTCTTTCTGGGTTCAGAGGTTTCAGTACAAGACGATAAACATTTATTGAAATTGTAAACTACTTTGGGAACCCGTTTCAAGAAGCAGCCCACTAGTTATCCTATTTCTGCACTGAAAAAACAATTTCCTTATTAGTTAAAGTAAAAGTAAACAAAATCCCCCTTATAGAACAAAAATAATATCTTTTGAAATCATAGTTCTGGAAAGATAGTTATTTTAATGGTATTACAGAAAGGTGAGCTGCTCCAACAGGTTGAAAAGATACTGAAAATATTCCATTATTTTCCTTGGAGAACATATACCATAAAATCCATTCTTCTTATCATCATGACTGAATTCAAAAGAATAGATTGCGACAATGCTCCGTAACACTAGCATGATGTCTAAATCCTTATTTTCAGTTATTACTAACTGAATGAATAGATAAAAGACTGAGGAAACATGGAAACAAGGTGAAAGAAAATGCCATCAAATCAAAATAGTCACAGATTATGTTTATTTTTTCTTCCTTCTTTGAGAATCTTTTTCCATTTCCCAACAATTCCTAGGACACTAGCCTTCCTTTTCCTATGTTTCCTATGTTCCTTGAATGAAATATTAGAATTTGTAGCTTTATTGGTTCTATAAGAACAACGAGAATACATTATTAGTAATAAAACAAGCATTTCCAGAATCCTGTGAAGAATCTCAAACTGCTTGAGAGATATGCCAGAATGAATCCTCAAAGTCCTTAACGGAAGTTCTTCAACCATTTTGGAACTGTACTAGTCCAAATGTCACACAATACATGACACACTATTACGAAATAAACAATGAAAAATAAAATACTCAGCATTCAAATACACACATACAAGGAAACAAGATGGCATGTGAGTCAGCACACTTAAATTTCTTTCTCACCTCTTGTCTAGCCAACACCTCCATAGCAACTTTTCTATTTTGATGCTCTCCAAAACCTTCCTCAAACATCAAGCTACCTCTTCAAATTGCTCCTGCAGCACTTCCCCCTCACCAAGGCTCTAATTCAATTCCAGTGAGCCAAGAGTCATTTGCTTGACCCCATTTCCTCTGTAATATTTTTTTCTAATTGGTCTATTGCTATGTTCCAAGCCTACTACCACAGTTCATTTTCTTTCAACACCACTATCCCTCTTCCTCCCTCATTACTTGATCATTTTCGTCTTTATCACCCATCAGTACAGAAATTTCTCTGCTTTTCAGCCATCCCCTCCTAGGGGCCTTCTCCCACCCTTTCAACGAGATAAGTGATTGCTTTCATGCCTCACGGCTAGCTGTGTGCTCAGCTCTTCTGCCAGGCTCTCCAAACATAGGGTAACCCTTTCCGTCTCCTGGACCTGGTTTGAATCCTACATTGGAACAAGTTCCCCAGGGAAGTGGCGGAATCACCGTCTCTGGAAGTGCTCGAAAAACAAGTAGATGGGGCACTTCATTAAACGGTTTAGTGGTCATAGTGACATTCAGTCAAAAGTTTGACTTGATGATCTTGGAGGACTTTTCCAGCATTAATGATTCTGTGATCCACTTCCTCTGCTCCTACTCCGGTGCTGTGTGAACATGTGTGGCAGGAATCCTCATGTTAGGCTGAATTCTTCCACTACATACGGCTTTTTTTTAATTCCTTCAACTCCACTACCTCAGGAGTTATGCTCAGGAGACAGACACAGCTTAAGCTCAGTAGTGTTAGAAGAGCCAAAACTGAACAGAAGCAATTTGCAGACTGCAGTGGTGGCCAAGGCCACATTATCAGCATAATGCTCTTTGTGTTCTTTAAATTTTGGTCCATAGACTCCTGATTGCCTGAAAGATTTTCAAAAACAGCTTGTGAAAACAACCACAAGATTTTAATCTGCATATGCACAATGGCAAGGAAACAAACTGGTATTTTAATCTACCTCATTCTATATTTAAAATTTAACCTAATTTTATTGGGTTGCAAACCAGGAATTAATGTATTTTTTTAAAAAATCCTTTTATTCAATCTTCCTCCCCCCAAACAGTGATAGTCATTTCAACTTTTTCCTCAAGTTGTAAGGACTGTGGTAGTATATATAGTGAATGGAGATTCTGATCAGCATTTCTCAACTTTAAGATCTGTCTTCTGAAAGATTATCTATTCATCTGCTTATTGACTATCCCTGCCCTGCTTAGTCCCAAGACCTAAGAGGATTACAGAACCTGGTAGCAAGGCTGAAGGCTTGTTAACTTAATAAGGTTGTGGATTTAAAACTGTGTTAAATTAAACAGGTTTTGAAAATGGCTTAAGTCTGCTAGTGTGGATAAGATTTAAGAGTCTCTTCTCTTTAGCTCATGAGAAAGACCATGTGAGAGAAAGGCACTGGCACACATGAACAAGTGAAGGTCCATGAGACACTGGTTTTCTTTTAGCAAGCTCCCAGCTTCAGAATAAAAGCTTCTTCTCTACTCAGGGGCACATTACCACAGTGCAGTGAACTCAACTTTACTGGATTTGTCTGAAATAAGCTTCTAAAACAGCTATGGCCTATATATGCCAACTCACATAGTCATCTGATTAGCTTTGACTATTTTTCATTTTAACACTTTTTAAAGTAAGAAGTGCTTCATTCTTACCCATTTTATTTAATATAAATAAAACAAAGACTATAACCTAAAGGGCTAAGATAACATACCAAAAAAGAATAATTGAAGAGACATGTTTCAAGTTATTCAGTATTGACATTGTGCCACCTCTGTGCAAGTAAGACTACATTCCTTCTCTTGAGTTCAGCAGCTTGAAGGTCTGCTGGAAATGAGTACTTTTGTCTTTAATCAGAGCTTTTCAAAAGCTTGTCTTGTAGAACTGTAGTTCACACAAGGTAAAACAGCGGTTCAGTTCTTTAAAAAGCTTTCAGTGCACATGTATATTTTGACAGCTTAGATGCTGAGAAGAGGAAGTCAAGAGAGGTAATATGCACATCTCTCCTTTACAAGAAAAGGAAAGCAGAGTTACCTCATCTTTCCGCAACACTAATGCCATGAAATAAAGTCAGTTTTATTAACAAAGAAATGCTAAAGACTGAGGAGCACTTCAGGTGTTACGAAGGCCAACAGGACACTTGATGCCAGGCTTATCTTCTGAGCAGCATTGGCAGCAGTCCTTCACTTCAGAGAGGAGGAGAATGCCATCCATATTAATATTAAAACAACATTGAAATGCTTACCTTTGATCAAAATGCATTTACGATTAATAGCATACTTCCCAGCTAGAAACTATTAAATTATACATTGCACACTTACAGAATATAAAAATGGACTATCTATATTTGACTCTGAAAAATCAAGGAAGATAGAAAGAACAGCTAAACACCAGAACAGAGCTTTTAGTTCAATTAAGAACAAACAAATAAAAAAACCCCGAAACATAAATTCACACCATATTCAAAAAATTAGATGTGGAAGGCTGAGCATATCAGCAATATTTCAAACAGAATTACTGTGTGAGACGGATGGTGCACAAGAGAATCTTGTCCTCATTTGTAGGAGATCATACACACTCTTGCAGGTTCTGGCTTTCTAATACTTGAAAATTTAAGCGCTTATGCTGGGGATGGGGGGCAGAAGGGATTAATCAAGAGCCAAATAAGATAGGAACAGAGACCTACACAAGAAATTACTCAAAATTCTAAAGTGTTTATACTCTTACACTACAGAAACTTAACTTTGGACAATAAATCACATACTTGCATGCCACAAGTGTAAAATGAGAGTCACAGCCCAAAGCTTCTAAGGGTACAGTGGATTGCTCACATGCACCACAGTTGACTTTCATGTACCTAGCAGGCTCAGATTCTGGGACACTTTGGCAACAGTGTCTGTAAATGAAACATTGACTTCTGTGTTTCACTTTTCCTTCAACTGGAGAATCCAAACCTGTAGGTTTCCAGGAAACATTGAATGACATTTTAAAAATATGTATATAAGCATCACATGTCTAAAGAATTCAAAATACTGGACTCCATCTCTCTTTGGAGTGATTTCCCTTATCTCCAGAGCATCTTTCTGAGTCCCAACAACTTCCTGACATTTTAGAGAATGCAAATGTGAAAACAGACTTAACCAATCACCCCTGTGCTGACCAGCTCGGGTTCTGCACCCAAACAGCATGGCAACTCCGGCAACATCCATGGGATAGGGCTAAGTGACATGCTCAGTGCAGCAAAGCTCTAAGCAGGATGAGTCCCAGTGTTCAGTCTGACAGGCAGAGGACAGCACTGTCATCTTCCCCTCTATACCTAAGAAAAGTAAGGAGTGCAGAAAAGAGCACTTGGATGGGTGACTCTCCCACCTCAGGGCCACTTGCTTTCTAAAATTAATCCAGCTCACCTCAAAGTTGCAATTCTCAGTCCAAAAAAAACCTGCTCTCCAAAAAGACTCTGATTTGGTGATGTGAAAAGAAAAGCAAAGAACTTGATCTAGTTCAACTGACCCAAGAATTCACTGCTGATTTTCCAAGATGAGTTTTTCTGTCTAACACTGAGGGATATGACAGGAAATGAGGTTTAACAGATGCACACTTCTCCTCTGTGAAGGCAGTAACGAGGTGTACGCATGAACAGGGCTGACCAGATGATATTTCAGCTTTAATTACTGAGACACATTCTTGCCCACACTAGGATGAGGATACAGTCATTGATTTAAAGGAGAAGAAGAAAAAGAAAAAGAAAAAAGAAAGAAAAATCCCAGGAGGCTAAGCAATACAGTAATATTAATTTGTACTTTACGCTCTTCATGTATTTGGCAGATCTTAGTCCTATATACTACAAGATTGTAGTCCATATACTACAAGATTGTGGTCCATATACTTCAATAGAAAATTTTCTTTCTTATTGTTTATTTTTTGTTCCTTATGTCTGATACAGTCAAGGACAAATGGGACACAAGAGGTAAGAAAACGATATGTTTTCTTTTTCTTGGAAGCAGTACAGTAAGATCAGAGGCAGGAGATCGTCTGAATAAAGGACAACAACGGAGCCAAAGAAAAGACCAAGGAAGGTGTTAAGCGTATCATAAGGAGAAGGCCAAATGCACTCCAAGGGGAAGTTCACAGAAAGAAAGACAAACAACTGATCATAACAAGTTTCCAGTTTTATTATCACAGCTGCAGTTAAAGCCTTTCTGTTTTCTGCAGTTCCTATCCATGCACTAAACACTGAAGCTCCATTAAAAACCATTTCACACAGTTAAAAGAGAGGAGAGAAGAAGGATTTCTAGCAGACCCCATCCCAACCAGCCCCTTCAGCTCTTCATACCATACATGATGCCTATTAGGCCACTGAACACATTGCAGAAAGCCAGACACTGCGCACAGAGAAACACAGCAACAGCACTACTGACTGACTTTTCTAACCAGATCCCAGATCACCTACGTAAAGCTATTTTATTGGTATTTGATTTTTTTGGTAATATGAGAAGAAATTCAAGGACTTTTATTCTCTCTAAAAAAACCTGCTTCCCTTCACAAGCCCATTAAAACTAAGGGCTTGAAACTTCCTTTTTATGCAGAAGTTTAAATTTTCTGAATGATCAAAGCTTTTTGAGTAGAGCAATAACCTGCAACTCATTGGCCACATTAAAGTGGAGGGGAAAAAAGACACCATTTTATTTCATGTAGGTGGTTTTAAACAAATCTACATAAAGGGAAGAATATTAAATTGGAAAATTAAGGGTAATAGAGATAGCCCTCTCTTCCACATGAAGGCAAAGCAACTATACAACTGTATCTTCCACTAATACACCAAAAATAAAAAAAGCTTGTAAACAAATTTAAAAGGATTTCAGATTTCAGCATCACATGTAAATCATGTGGACTTCTTTTTTAATTTATAGATCAGTTTACTTCAAAACATAATTGTTTTCTAAAAAAAGGGATTACACTACTTTGGCAGCTATTTTATCAAGCAGATTAATGTTAATTGGCAGGTTCAAGATAGCTATGCAGGTTCAAAGTATGGAATTAAACACTTCTGTATTACCAACACAATGCACATCAGATATTCTCTTCTTATTCTTTTCAAAACACACTCAAATCTACACACCAGTGTGCCAGTCAGATGCAGATTTCCCTAGCTGAAGGGTAGACTATCAATTCCACAGATGTTTCAAGTGTCTGGCTTTTCCTCACTGAGGTATTCATGTGATTTCCTATTAAACATCCAAAAAGAATTAAATCCTCTTAACAATGTGACACTAAGCATTGCACCATCTTTGGGACAGGAAATGGATTATGAACAGTTCTCCAGTAATGTGGAAGTCAATGATTTAGAGTTAACAGCAGGATATACTGACCTCAACTGAGACTGTGGAAGCATTGTAAAGCACCCATGGATACATCCAAAATTTAAAAAAAGTCACTGTCTGCCCTGGAGAGTATACAGTCTAAATAGTGAGTCAAACAAAGAAACTACTATCAGTCATATCTGCAGATGGGAAACAGAGGCACAAAGAGCTTTGAGTGACTCTGTGTAAGGTCATAAAGGATGTCTGTAGCAAAGCCAGGAACTGAGCCCGGAAGCTCTCAATCCTAGCCTGATGCCTTTGGACACAGAGACAGTTCCTCCCTTTGCTTATCCTCCTTTTCTATCTAATTATTTATCTCTGAAAGGGAACACATTAACACATGAGAGTCAGTCTACTTTCCTTTTATATTTATGATCTCCATTAAATTTTCTCTAGTTTCACATAGGACACAAGAGTGTTATACGGAAGTAATTAGAACTGTATGAGCAATCGTAAACATAAAATATGGTATCTCAGTGAGCATGAAATGAAACAAAAGCATGCATATATGATTTACAAAGACTTCACAAAATATTTTCTAATGATCACTCCAGAACATGAATAGGTGTCTATCACCAGATTCTCAAATGTTACTTGGGAACTTCCCCCCCCCATTCCTTCTTCTTTCCCCAGATTTATATCCTGAGCATGATGCCATATGGTACGGAATATCCTTTTGGTTGGGGGGATCAGCTCAAAATCAGGTACTATCAAGTAATGATTCTCCAGCCTACCATCACAAATAATAATCACAGAACTAACTGCATTAGCCACTGTTTTTTGCATATTTCTACAACTACTTTTTCCCTTAAATGGGGATACTTTACATTCTGATCTATTGTGACAATGAGAACCTCCTCTAAGAGTACCCCTCCATCAGACCTTTATTGATACAATTCTTTGTACTATTTTATTCCACTAACTCTTGTTCTAAGATGATTTAAACACCTGTTCTAATCTACACCTGCTGCTATGCTTGGCGATCCCCATATTTATCTACAATAATGCAATAAAGTTATAGATCTACGAACGCACATTTTCAGTCCTATTGTTATTTTCTAGTCTAAAAGGTTTCTTTTGGTACCTAAGTTCTGCCAGGATCTCCATAGGCCATGACTACAAAAGCAGCAGTTGTTTTGGCTCCTGTCAGTTTTTTGCAACTTGCTCAACAGTCAAACTGTGAGAACTGCAGTCTGAGCTCTCCTCTCCAGAGTGGTTAGAATAAAAGAAAACTGATTGCTTACACCACCCACTGAGTCTGACAGAGAAGCCCAACCTGCTTAAGTCCACACAGACCAGAAGGTGCCCCACTGTCCCTACTGCCCCAAGACGTGTGGCAAGATCAAACACCACAGCTACGGGTAGAAAAGCTGGCTCCATTTACCTTCCTTTCTGGCATTACAACTGCTTCAGCAGCTCCCAGGCAAGCCTATTGGATCACAAATGAGCACTGCTGCAGCAGTATGGATACAGGAATTTAAAATGTGTCTATTGCTTTCCTTGTTAAACAAACATGAAAATGGATGCATGGGTTTACACAACACGACACCACTGTTATGCATTAGCAGAAACTCATGGAACAATCTCCTGTTAGTGGGTTTTTCTTTCCTCCTCAATATAAAAGAATTTATCACAAACCACTCAGATGCTCAGATACTAGTGGCTCTAGCCCCTTTAACACCTAAAGGAGCATTTCCCAATAGCCTGTAATGATTCTCTACCCTCTCATTTCAAGTCGATTTTGCCAAGAATGGTATCTCCAGAGGCTTCTAGGGACTTTCCAGAATAAAAGCAACAAAAAAGGGAAAAGCTTTAGGACTTCCACATCCCACTGTAACATTTCTTGATAAGATTTTCCACTGACATACAGTGTAATATCCTCAATTACACCATCAATTCTTATTCAGCATAAGCATCAACTCTATTAGGAATGGTCAACTTTTGAGCTATTCATGGTTTCCTTTTGTTAATGGAGATAATTTGAATTCTTCTCTTAGTTCTTCCTGCCTACATTTGGTCCTGAAAACAGCTGAAAACCTTATTACAAAATATTTTCAACAGTAATGAGATTTCAGACTATCTAGACAACTCTCCTCTAGGTTCTGTGGGAAAGATAGCCCTAACTTCAGAAAGGTGGACTATAAACAAACTAGAAGGACACTTGGTACATCTTAGGCAAATACAAATTCAAAGGAAAAGCTAAACATGGATCATTTTAAATCTATCTAGGAGAGAAGAGCTCTCCAACATCTAGCAACTCAGGTACACAGCTACATTTAAAACTCCTGCAATAAGCATACCCTTGTAAAACTGCCGTAACGAACTTAGGATAATTCTTCTTTGACGTACTCTGTGAAAACGAAAAAATTAATAACATGAGCATAAACATAAAAGGATGGATCTTAACATTTTTGAATGCTCTTTTGAAGGAAACAAGGCTCATGTGATCATGCAGTCCCTCAACAGCCCTCAATAACTTGCTCCTGATGACCAGTCCCAAGCAGATTTAACAGTAGGCTGTGGCTCTTACAGCTCTTCCAGGCTGCCAACCTAGCTGAAGGTTTTCACTTCAAAAAAATGAGAAAAGCATTAAATTAGCATCCATATCACAGAGGAAGCTGCAGTATGTGTATAACTAATTTTTTTTTTTTGTTCTCCCAGGAAAGCTGGCTGCCTAGAACAGAATTGCTGGGAAGACAGCTAACACAAGTTTTCCATGTGGTAGAGCAGGATGCTGCTGCATTTGTCCAGCTAGTACCAGGTAAAGGCACAGAAGGTTTTATACATCAAAACAGCAGGGGAACAAAATAGATTAAGAACTTGTGCAGAGAAATTGCTGTTGTTACAGCAGTGAAAGCTTATAGAGGTCACAGAAAGAAACAGGTTTACCCTAGTGGGGGAGATGCTAGGCACAAGATTGTTAATACCCACCACCCACCCAGCTTCATTAGTTTTAAGACTCAAGGAACCATTTGTTTGTTTATGGCCATGTGTCACCACATACATACAGAGAATACAACACACTGTGCAATAACAGGGCTGGTCACCCCACAGTCATTGATACAGTTCAGGAAATCATGCTGCAGTACATGCTGTACTAACCTCTTGTGGAAATTATGGCATTCTCTGAAAGGGCATTTATGAGCTTAGTATTACTTCAGGGTATAAGCAGAATGTTTATGACTTGACAGCCTTCATCCACATTCACTTCATTTAACATAATAGCAACTTTCATTTACTAGCTCCCCTTCAGCAAAATTAGTTTAGGAAATCTGACTCTGCCACTCATCTAGAAACAGATTTTCCTCTTCAATTCCCAGAGAGCAGCTGTATTTGCAAGCATCTTTATATTAGAGTTAGCAAAACAAATAAGGCATTCACTTCAACACTGTCCATTAAAGTGGCATTTTGCTTTCTGGACTTTTTTTCTTTCAAAACCACTTTTCATATAGAAATAGGAAAAGTAGTTAATATCTCCACCTTCTTGAAGTCAGTTCATGTTCTTAAAAGTACTGGCTTCCTAGTAAAAAAGGCTCTGGACAAAGCGGACAAATGATGAGATCATCATCTTTCCCTGTCTCCCAAAGGAAAGAAGGCACAAGAATGCCTGTGAAACTCCAAAACCAAAGATGGAATAAGACTTACTGTAAAACACTGAGAACTATCACTAATATACACTGAGTATCAGTTACTTGCACGAGGAATGCATATGGTCACAGTTTTAATGGCACACAGTACAGCATAACTAATAAGCTGAAGCAACCTTCCATGTGTTATCACTTTCTACTCTGCACAACATCTGGAAATGCAAATGTTGCAAAACAGGATATTATAGAACATCCAAAAAAAAAAAGAGAGAGAATATTCCATATTCAAGTTATTTTGTCTAGTAGGGCTTTGAGAAACTCTGAAGTACAGTCCTTCACGTACAGTGCTGCACCAGAAACCTTTTTGGAGGAGAAGCAGTCTCTGAAAACACACAGCTATTTACAAAGGTTGACACAAAAATATATAAACAAATCATAAGGGTTTTTTTGTTTTAAGTTGAAGAGCATTTGCAAATGCAAGGTATCATGTTAAACACCTTAAAGTTCTGGAGAAGAGCAGACTGGTTTTGATATTGCTGATGCTTCTTTGCAGGACTTTTTAAGGATTCTATGTTCTGGAAAGAAAACTCACCCAAAACACAAAAACAAACCACTAACAGAAAAGCCCCACAGATCACCTTCTCTCCTCACCAATTAATATATATACAAAACAAAACTCATTCGCAGGAAGTAAGTTGATAACTACTATTTCTATATTCTAAAGTAAAGAACCTAATGACATCTCTAGCAAACAGAGAAAGCAGTATCACGTAATGGAAAAACAACTGTATTTCAAATCCTTATGTAAACTTAAGAGGTGTATCTAAGATCTTTTGGAGAGATTCCAATCATGTTACGTATGACTGAGGAATATCAGTGTTAGGCTTCCTTCACTGGGTAAGTAAACTAAATAATTCAGATACACTTCAAAATAAAGACTAGCCCTGCCAAAAATACATTCAAGTCCTCTTCTTGGAACTCCTTAAGACATTTCATAAAAATCAAACAAACTCCACAAGACAGAAACCACCTAAACCATTGAGAAACTCCACTTCAAACACAGGAACTCGAATATGCACGTATCACAAACTGGGCAGCAAAACCTTTCAGAGAAACTGTCCTGCTTTGTCATTAGATAAAACAGAGCAAGGTCTGTCATCTCATAAAATTACATTTCCTGACACAGCGTCTAGAACGAATAACATAAACGAGGCTACTGAGTCTTGATTATAAGGTATGACAGAGTCCACAGGTTACACAGCTCTTAGGAAGGAACTAGAGTATAGAAAGAAGGCAATGTCTTCCTATCATGGTACATAGATCTTCCAAATCCCCTAGACAAATACTTGAGGAAAAACTAATTAAAGAAGTGATGAGGACTCAGAGTGCAAACAACTTAGCAGATTGCAGGAATTCAAAAATTTCTTTTTGAGAGAAAGAAAGTAAAAATGTAGGTACTTAGAAGCCAGTGGCAAAACTTCTCTGTTCATGTTTAACATTTGTTATGTCTAACTTAAAGGAAATTTATTGATTTTAAGAATCATTTCAGAAAGTGCATGAGCCAAAATGAAATCCCCAGTCTTGCAGCTGACAAACTAAAAACAATTTCAAATGTTCTTCACAAGATCTCTATCCTTGACAATAACTTAAGCTTTCCACATAAGTTACCTTGCTCTATTTGACTGTCTTTTAGTAGGACAGTTAAGGATTTCTTCTTCTTGCCTCAAAAACTGAGAGTTTTAATAAGGAAGCATTATTAGTATTTATATGACATTAAACCAACACTGATAGGAACACAGACGTGCTTTGCTAGAAATCTACAGCAATTCTCAAAATTACATTGTTTTGCTGTATTAACTATCTGACTGCCCTTACGCCAAAGCAGAGGCCATCAATTGTTTTGAAATGGTGCAGGAAAAGACAGGAATGCAACAAAACACCATAACCACGTGGTACTCACCCTAACAGGAGGGCTCCGTGCTTGCACCCTTTGCTGCTGTCCAGCTTGCGAGCTCTGCAGGTCCTTCGACCCGCAGTTAGCTACAGTGCTGATGGGGACCCTTAAAGCGTTTGTGCCAGCAGTCCCACCGCCAGCGCCGGGTTTTCGAGGCCTCTGTTTGATGCCATCCAGTAGTCTAACAAGCAAAATATTACTGGGGAGTTCGTCAACACCGCAGTCCACTAAAGTCCTGCACTCTGGACATCGCAGCTCATTGCGAGAGCTCACAATGCCCAGCAGGCAGCGTTTACAAAACGTGTGTTGGCAAGGCAAGACTTTCGCAGAAGCATCAAGGCGTTCTAAGCAAACAGGACACTCCAACAGATCCAGCAAAGCCGATTCATCCATTTTCCTCGTATTACTTAATGAAAAAACAAATCTTTGCAGAATTTGTGTGTTTTGAGGACTGCAAGGGTATCATGTTACATCCATTCCTCTTCTGACCGTGCTCTAAAATTTTTTGAGGGAAAAAGGCGTTAATAAGCTGGAAAAAGAGTCAGCAAGACCATTTTATATGACCATGCTTATACAAAGAGCAAAATAAGAGATCACTAGACTAATTTAGTAGATATTTTCAATAAATGAAACATGAATATAGCAGTAGCAATCTACATTAATGTATCTATTTATTTAAAATATTTTAACAAATGCTAACAGCTAAGGTTTTTAAATTCAAGTCCGCATAAATTTCACTCTGAATGATTTTATTTTCTCAAATTATTCCAGAACAAAGAGCTCTCCCCAGTACAGCAGCATAATAAAGCTTACTTTTCATAGTTCCTAATACATCAGTCTCTCTGAACATTTAAGACTAGCTTTTTTTCACAAGAAGATGATGGCAAAGGTAACTACAACGGGATCCAAAACCACAGAGCCTACACCAACAGCAAGGAGAATTACATTTATGCCAACACTAAGCCAACAGTGAACTACATTTCTACCCTTTCTATGAAAAGTACTGCAGCACATTACACAGCTCAGCCTTGAAAACAGCCTCCAGCTCACAAGATTTTAAGCTTACCGCAAGCACTGACAAGAGGGTTCATTACGGTGCCGCCTTTAAGCAGCGCTTCAAAAACTATCGCGAAGTGATTTACAGCAGGAAGTGCTACTGCCATATCGTTAGGACAACACGAGCGCTGCGTATGCAGCCACAGAGGCAGGGGCGAGCCTCCAGCCAGCTCCAGCCTATGCAGCGAGGGGCTGGGAAAGGGAGGGGGGGAAGAAAAACAAACACCACTAAAGAGCCCCCCTAAAAAAGCCCATTCTGCGAGAAGTCACACTAGGATGCTTCACAGGCAGAAAAAGGCTTGTTGAGCTCGGCAGTGCCCAGCGCCGGGCGAAGTTGAGCGCCTGCCCCCAGCCCCCGCAGCCGCCTGCGGGAGCGGCTCCCCGGGCGCTCGTCCCGCACCTACCTGCTCTCGGGCTCCGCGCCCGGGCCGCCTCCCCGATTCACCGCGTCCTATGCCCCTGCTTCCCGGGGGAACAGCGACCCGCAGGCGGGCGGACGCGGCGGCGGCGGCGCGCAGGGGTCCCTGCGGGGACACGGGGCGAGCGGGGACGGCTCCCCGGGAGGCGAGGACGGGCGGGGGGCACGGCGCTGTCACCCCGCCCCAAGGCGCTGGGCAGAGGGAGGGAGGGGTCGGGCCCGCGGCCCCTCC